>OY726527.1:65629366-66229366 GCA_963383655.1 Bathymodiolus septemdierum | reverse complement strand
GAAACGGAAGACAGGTAAACGATTTGTATGTTAAGGGGCCGACCATTTAACTTGCAAGGGGGGGGGGGGGGGGGGGGGGGGGAGGAGGCGGAGGGGGTTATGGTTTTTTGTTTCGTTCAGAATATTTAATTTTGTTGTCGCGTAAATCGCGAATTTTTTTTTCCAAAATTCAACATTAGGTTATATGACAAAAACTCTGAATCAGATTATTTTTTTTTCCTCCACCAAAATCAGAATATTTTTTTAAGCAACATTGGGAATCAGAATATATTTTTAGAAAGAAACCATAACCCTCCCCTCTTCAAGTTAAATGGTCGTTCCCTAAGCAATTTTATTTGTTATATCATGTCAATTTTGAGTAATAAAAACGTTGCTTGGGTTTAAAATTCTCTTCGCTATAAGCCTGATTTCGTTATAAAAAATTCGTAATAGGCCTTCACAAATACATTGTTTAAATAGCGATGGGACCGGAGATTTATCTTTACTTCGCTATAAGCCTGATTTCGTTACAAACCTGTTCGTTATAAACGAACTCTACTGTATAGACTTATCATAAAGACACCGACTATAATTAAAGGCATCTTTTGTACATTTGTCAAGCATATATTGACTTAATACTTTTACATGGTATAACAGTGATATTTGTGTATATAATAGTCGCATTGTCTAGTTAAACTTCATGGACTATAATAATGCATGTTTAAAATCATCTTTTGATATTAAAATGCGACAGCTAAATAGTGATCCGCAGCTGAATCTTTTACACACGGTTAAAGTAACATCTTAGATCTTGCTGAAATGATTATAAAGAAACAAAGAACGCAAATATAGCGCTATATACGTCAATAATCTTTCCAAATTAAAATAAATTTTAAAAAACTTACCATATTTCAAACGCTACATGTCCAGCAAGCAATGGATCGTCGCTATACACCATCACAAATACCGAAGTTGTTTATTTACTATACACTTCCGTTCCCACACTGTGAAAATCGTCAAAATGAAATACAACCGAATTGATATCAAACGGTGACTTGTTTCAACCTCATTTAAAATACACATTGAAATTCCGTTAACATCGTACATCACGTTTACGATCTTTTATTACAATACTATGTCACTCAAGTGTACATGTTTTTTCCTGTTCTAGTTAAAGGCCTTTATCAAACAAAATCATACAGTTTACATGTAATGCAGTTAATACGCATTTAAACCACAGAAGGATATTACTATTTTCCACACGTTGTGGTGTGGGGTCGCTATTGTGCATGCGAAATATTAATTCCAAACCCTATATGCTACCTGTCTAGAATATTTTATTTTTTTATCGATCGACAGTTCAGAAGCTAGAATATGATGACTATTGTTTGTCAATCATGCAAACAATAACTTATACACATGACAGAACGCATTTTCAAGGCACCGGATGGATAGTTCCCTTTGATTTAAGAGAATGGAACTGATAGAAGATAAAAGTTTAATTTGGGCTCAAAAGGGGAAACTTTATATAATTTATGAAAATGTTATGTGACCTTTAGGGATCCTCAGGTTCAAATCCCTTCATCTGCTTTTCTACACTTTTAAACATATACATATGTATATTTCAAATAATAGTAATGTTATTTTAAAATACTTCTACTTTAATTTACTCGTCATATTCTTTTAAGAGCCCCAGTTTTATACTGCTCATGCTCAGCAACGGACCACCTCCTTCGTCAATTGTTTTAGCTCATCGAAGATCATGAGATTCACTCAGATAACTAATACAGACCGTGTAATATTTATTTATTTATTTATTTATTTATTTATTTATGCTTTGTTGTCAGTGTGTCAACTGTTGACAGAGTTTTAATTATCCAACATGGGTGGACTCATAGAAAGTGTATAATCGTAAAATTCAGTGGCCAACCATCCCAGTCTGGTGGCAAAAGAAAGGGTATTGTTCTGATATGCCTAGCATTGTGTCTGCAATTGACGGAACTTCATATGAGATACAAATTCCATTCAATGAACCCCAACATCAATTTGACAGTGGCCACAGAAAATACCATAGTATCTATACCCAGAAATGTCCTGAATAACAAAAAAAAAAAAAAAAAAAACCTGACATGTCACAAAATAAACTATGAAAAGAAAAGAAATTAATATTACCTTGGATAAAATGGATTAAAAAAAAATCAAAACATAGTAACAAGTATATTTTTGAAATTGGATTACATTTATTTGATTAAATTGATAAAGCAAATTAAATATATTATTCCTCTGCAAAAACAGATAAAATTAATTACAAAATAAAAAAAATTCAAATTTTAAATACATGTATCATAAAAGAACAACTATAACATTTTTGTTAAGTTGAAAAACAAAAACAAAAACTCTTAAATACATGACTAACATGTACAAATGTACACACATGCACATTACATAGAAAGATATTAACCATTTTATATTATTTATACTCAGTTCATTGGATATTGATTCAACATTTTGGAATTCAAAATTCTGTCACAAGCTAGGTCTGACCTGACATACGCTACCAAATCTCCTCCACATAGTGCCCTGTCTGCTTGCCACAAATGAAAGTCATTTACTCTAAATTCTTAAAATGTTAAATATAATCTTAATTAATTAATCTATTGATTAAAATAGCATCAAAATTAATCTTGTTCTTCTTTGCCATATTTTCAGTTAAAAATTCTTATATATCCAACACAAAATTATGATTTCATTTCAATTATTTCTTAAATTGTTAGCTGATGCTAATATCACAAAATATTAAATTTTGAAAATATTATTTTATTGACAAATTTTCAAGGTACAGTTAAATGTCCTTTTTCTACACATCAAAATCAGTGAAATCCAAATATGCCCATTTCTTGTTATGTAGCACAAACAGGCGTATATATTTACCTGTAGATCACCTGTGAAATCAACAAGACACTACTGACCAGGTATTTTATGGCCCTGTTTATTACCTTGGGGTTAATTAGCAGACCATCAGCGAAAATGCTGAGCATCCAGATTATACTCAGCATTTATCAGTGTATGCTGTCAGCTGTACTGTAGGTATCAATTTTGACACACTCTTTCGATTGAGAAAATCATCAGTAGTGCTTGACATCGAAACGATTGAAAAACCAAATAAACATCGGAAAAAAATCTGTATGCTGACCTCAAGTTTTTCATTATAAATGATTTACAAATATGTGGAAATATCATGAACTTACATGTATATCTGCAATCCAACAAAAGCAACAGAAAAAAAACTATTTTTTTACTTTAATGAATGCAATATCCTACTTTAAGATAAATAATGCATGATCAATAAAATCGACTATTTTATAATGATTTTTTATAATTTCTGTTTTGTAGGTATTTGTGGATATTATGATTCACTTTGGACATCGAGGGAGAGAGAATCTTGCCAGCCTTACAAGAAAAGATTTTGCTGTAAAACAAGACTCTGACAGTGCATTGTATGTTGATAAGACAACTGATGAACAGACCAAAAACCATCAAATGGACCATCAAAAATCGCCAGATGGATGCATGTATGAAATAAAAGGTAAAACATAAATTTTAAATAATTAAAAAAAATACACTAACATAGTCACACAAGAGTAAATATCGCATGTGTGGCTATGCATGTCATAACTGATGAATCAATATTTGTACATAATTTTATGGTTCATAAAAAAAATCCAAAAAACCAAAGGTAGGTGTAATACTTTTTATCGATAGCACAAACAATGAACAGAGAAAATCAAAAGTAGCAAAACCGAATAATACTAAAATTGACTTGACATGTATAATAAACAAGACAACAAAACTCTGAACGTTTACCAAAGCAGAAAGGTATTAAAACGAAACTTGAAGCTAACCCAAGAGCATGTTCACTCATGAAATAATTAAGCAACATTGAACAGACATTTTCAAGAAAAATGGTGGGTTAAACCAGGTTTTACAGTATACCAAACCTCCCTCATATATGAACAAAAATGGTAACAGGTAAAACCTTGTATGATACTTGGGTTAAATATATATCTCATTTTATATTTTCATATCGACCGAGGGTGCTGATACAGGTCGATATACATGAAACTTTATTTTGTTTTTCAGGCAGTGACAGGTGTCCCGTGAGATCATTCGTCAAGTATGTTCGCCGTTTAAATCCGAAAGGTGTAAGCCTGTTTCAGAAAGCAAGGACATCACCTATTAACGGAATGTATTATGATAACGCTAGTGTGGGCCATAATAAACTTGGAACATTTATGACTGAAATAAGTAGAATGGCAAAACTTTCCCGTGAATACACTAATCACTCCTGTAGGGCCACAGCAGTGCACCTCATGGATGAAGCTCAAGTTCCGAGCAGGCATATAATGAGCGTTACTGGACACAAGTCCGAGTCAAGCCTGAAAACATATACTGGGAAAACATGTGAAAAAAACAAAAAGTTTATATCAGAAACTATAAGTGAAAAAACATTGGGAAAATCATCAAATACTAGTAATATCTCGGAGCATGATTCTCTGCCTGACAGTATCGACTTTCTTGCTTTTTCCCAGAGTAATACCACTGTTGAAGTTGACGAAAACACGGGTGCAAGCACAAGTAGTGCATCTTCGTTTGAATTGCAAGCTCTTTCAAATTCGCAGACCGAAAATGTATTGAAAAATCTACTTCCAGACAATGATGGATTTGATGATCTGATCAAAGTTCTTGACATTCCTCAACAACATCAGAACAATGTTGCTAATAGATCGTCACATCGCTCATGAATCAGTTACCAGCTCCATTTGTTAATAACTGCCAAAATATTACCATAAACTACAACATTTTCCAAAGACAGTGAATTTTTCCATTTTCTGATTTCTTGAAACTAATTATTAGATTATCATATAAATGAAAACATTACTTTAACAAAGTTACTGAAGAGTTCTGTTATTTTGATGTTAATTGGAACTTGTTAATATTTTTGTTATTAATTAAAAAACAAATGTTGATCATTTTTTATTATGAGAACCCATTGTTCTGTTCATTTTATTCAAAATCTTCCTTTTATTCAATATTTTGGTTATTAGCTGTACCATATATATTTTCAGCCGCACAGGCTTTGTTGACAAGTTCTCACAACTTTTTCATAATATTTGTTAAACTCAGGCCTACCACGGAGTAAGTAATTATTGTATTTTTATATTGTCATTTGGAAAGCTAACAGGTTAAATTTAAAGGTCTTTAATTTTATCAATACACACAAAACAAAATTTGAAGCTGGTTATCGTACCTAAACACGTGTTCGAAGTCTGTGCATGATATCTTCCATTCAAGTTATTTTATCAGCTATATATTAAATAATGCATTGTTTATTTATTTTTTCATATACATTTAATCTTATATTAGTGTGGTAAACATACACGTGCGAATTTTCAGTTATATTGTACAAAACAACTATCAAGAAAACATCTATGGAACACAATTAGCGTCATTTTTGTAATACAATTTTTGTGAAAAGTTGTTTGTAGTTTTTGATACATTACATCTCACACCTGTTGTTATTTTATTGAAACAATTATTCTTGATGGTTTTATATGCTATACAATTTAAATCATTAGTATTTATCACATATTTATGACTTTTCTGTTTTAAAGGAAAATCTGTTTTATTATGAAATTTGAACTGCTTAATTTTGAATATTGTATGGTTACCAAATTCTTATGTAGCTTTATTTGTTCTTTCAGTTTTTTACCACATCACATTGACATGCAACACATGTACTACATTCGCCAAGAATAAAATTAAATTCTTCGAATTAACATTGTCTGGTTATACTTACTGTAAGGCTCAGTGCCAAGGCAGGACACCCATGGTATATTTAATTTTCTGAACAAATAATAATTTCTTAAGTAGCCAAGGAAAATGAATGAGAAAAAATGTTAAATGGTCGTATTGGTGTCACCAAGGATGTTCACATGTATTCATTTAGTAAAATAATCTTGGTCAACCAGTCAAATTAATAATACAGTGAAACCTGATGAAACCGGACCCTGAGTAAACCGGAATACTGTCCATTCCGATCTAAATTTCAAGTCCCCAGTTTTTTCCTTAATAATCTTTGTTAAAAATCATTGAATAAACCGGACACTGCACATTCCGAATTCCGGCCTTGACTTGCGGTCCCAATACACTAATTACTGTTATAATTTATATCCGTAAACCGGTCATGATCAGATCAATCAAGCGTGTGTTTACATATATGTGAATATCGATCGGTAGGAAGGGGAAACGTATTGAAAGTGTTTATCGAAGTGTGTATATTTAGCACACCTGTAATTAGTGATCACTGGTAACTCATGTGGTTAATGTTTAAATGTTCATTAAATGTTAAACAAACATGGAATCAACACCTAAAAAGCGAAAGCTTAATCAAGATGAAATACCCCGTATAACTTATAAGTGGTTTTTTTCGCCGGGATGCTTTTAAAATATCCAACATGGCCATGGGGGAATCCTTCCCGAAAACAATGCAGATGTTGACAATGATCATAAATGAACAACAAACAATGCCTTATTATTTAAGTGATGAACTAGCATCCAAGCCATACAATCATAACTTGAGATAATTTATTGTTAATCGGATTATACTTTATAGTCTTCACAGCTGGGAGTAATCAAACTTCCAGACTTGACATAAAAGATGACAAATACATTTGATTCCTATTTTCTTTTTATTTCAATCATTAAAAGCTTGAGTAAACACAGTCTGGCAGTCTAATTATACACTAAGTAATTATGACACCTTTCATACATACACACATTCAATCTTATCGACAGCATTATTGATTATTTTACGCACGGTTAGATATAGTCACCCTTTTTTTTTAGTTTATTTTCGTATCAACGTTTACTGGTTCAAAACACAACTCCACTAGAGAGTATTACAATAAATGTAATTCTCTGAATAATTAAAAAGTATTATACGCATTTAATGATTTTGTGGAATAGTGTCCAAACAAGAAAAGAAATACGAAAATATTAGTCAGTAGTAAATGTGCACCCTCCTGCAAAATAAAGAATCTGGACAAAAACCTGTGCATTATGCATAAGAAATTACGATACTCAATTATTTCAAAACAATTCCTATTTTGAATTGTTAGTTAAGCAATTCAGACAATCTGAATGTAATTCTAATATAATGGTCTATCCGCTAAAATTTGATTTTGGTTAAAACTCAGGATCGCAAAAATTAAGTACCGGTAAAAAAAATCCACCAATTTGGACGAAAATCATGAAATTTGGCTCCCGTGAAAAAACCACTTGTACGGTAGTCACAAAGTAGACACTGAATAAACCGGCCCACTATCAATACCGGCCGTGAAACGTGGTCCCAATGGTGGCCGGTTTACACAGGTTTTACTGTATAACAGATATAGCCTTTGTAAGAAGTCGATACAGGTTATATATCGACCTGTATCGACTTCTTACAAAGGCTATATTGGTATAGTATTGTCATTGTATGTGAACATGGATTACGCATTGTTATCTGCTGTGCTTTATCCAATAAAGAATTATTAATATTATTATTTGAACCTTTTGTAAGTACTGTACTTTTGTACATGAAAACAGAGGGGTCGTCATGGCAATGATCATATGTAGTCATGTTAGTTTGATTCACACTCATGTCAAACTTGATACAATATTATACAAATGCAGACTTTCTATGAAGTCGATATACAACTTGCATCGAATGAATAGAAAGGCTGTATTTTTTATATTATTAATTGATAATTTTACTGTCATTTGATTTGTTCAATGCCCATCACATATTTTTTATATTATTAATTGCCACACAAAACATGAAACAAGAAGATCTACAAATGGATATTCATCCGGGACTAGGTGCACTGGAAACTAGAACTAAAGTAAGACAACCGAAACAAAATGTGCACCGACGACGACGACTGCGCCATACCATAATACGACCCTAAAAATTTTGCGGTCGTATAAAAATAATATAAGACCCAAACTTTAACAGCAAACAATCTATTCAACAGGAATAACAATAAAACAAAAATGTATGTAGTGACATCAATGATAATCATTTCCTAGGGAAAATGTTATAGTCAACCTGCCAAAACAGAGAACACCACGTGATGGGCATTGAACAAATCAAATGACAGTAAAATTATCAATTAATAATATTATGTTGTACAACTTTGTCTGTGATTTCTACATTCCTCCATTCTTATATTCATGCCATTCACATTTACTATTATGCTAGCATCATATTATTGCAATGTTACTGTTCATACATGTATATATTTTCAGTACACCTTTGAGGGAAGAAATAATATGTTTGTCCTATTTCTTGAATAGTTGAGGAGTTGATGACAACAAATGTCTTCTAGTTAACTGGGTAACAGAGCTTATTTACTTACAAATGTCCTCCTGTTTACAGCGTATTCTAGGTAACATTTGCTGTGTTCATATTAACACTTCTTGCCATTTGCAATCATTCTCACTCTTAAAGTTGAATTGACTGTTTTTTACTAATAAACAGAGGTAAATTTAGCTAAAAACTGCTTCAGAGTTTCAGATAATAAGATCATATGACTTTATATAACGCCCCCTATCACTTTTAGAGGAGACTCTATTTTTGTCATCTACATCCATCAGAAAAATTTGTATGTGCAAGTAGAGTGTGAAGATACCAAAGAGGTAATCAGAATCCGTAAAAACGAAGAAGAACATACAACACAATGGCCACAAGAAGAAAGGACCAACAGCAATATACAAAACATTACACATCAAACTAAAGATTGAGTAACATGAACCCCACTAACAAACTGTGGGTGAACTCAGGTGCTCCGAAAAGGATAAGTAGTTCCTGCTCCGCTAGTCACACCCGTCGTATTACTCTTGTTACAAACCCAGTCATATGTCATGAATGTTACAACATTTCAATCTTGTAGAGATTATGGGGAAAATATAATTATGTTATTTTCATTGAGCATTGCATGAAATTTGACAATTTGCCCACCTTAAAGTGAAATTATATAAACTCTGATAGAAATGTATAATTTGTGAATCAAGTTGGAAATGTGCAAATGGTCTATTGTACAGATTTTATTTTAAAAAAAGCTTGTGACAAGTCAATCAGCATTTTAACAAATATTTTATTTTTCATTTGCAGCTAAAAAAATCAATTATTACAACAAATGCAGATTACTTGGTTAATGCTATATATCTCTTCATTTGCGACACTTTAATGAGAACAAACAGAGCCCCCTGGTGTTAAAAGTGATGTTACAGTACAGAAGTGGTGAAATATTACCGCTGATTGACGACACCATATAAAGAGGTAAAACAGGAAATGTATTTCTTTTTACCTCTATTTTTGGTAAATTTAAGGTAGTATTTAGCGACTACCTCTGCTTTGTGACTCATTGTAGCTCACTTGACCAAACCATAGATTGTTTTTTATGAAAGGATTTGGAATATTGTTTAGTTAATTTGAAATTTTATCCTTTGTCTTTAATAACCTTGATGACTTCAAAATTAAGTACTTGGTTCTCAGGCCCACACAACTGTTTATGCATTGCCAATTTTATTGGCAAGTAAATAAAAAAAAATGTTGGTGCTATATTTACATACTTTCAAGAAAAATTAGATTTTATAATTGAACAAATCTTGATCAAGGGGAAATAACTCTTAAATTTTAGAAAAAAATGTAATTCAAATAGAAAAATTGCAAGGATTCAGAAGGATTCTATTTAATATATAATTACACCTTATATAAGAATGCTGGATTCTGATTGGTTAATAGCCGTGATATTTTTTACAAATTCAGGCCTTGCATTGTGAATTTGCAGAATTTTTACTTCATGTAGGTGTATTTGCATAAGATTTAACTTTTTTTCATGGTATTTGCAAAATCGTATTTGCCGTTTTTACCCTTCACTGAAACGCTTGTAACAAAATTTGTAAAACGTTATCAGTTGTGCGATTTATGTAACATCATTCGGTAGAATTAAACAGATACATCATGTTATATTAAATACTCATACAGGGGTTTCAAAGTTTTTTTTATAATAGGAGGTACTTCTTAAATTTTAGAAGGTACCTAAAAAATTAGACTGAGGGCCGTAAGGGGTCCAGGGTGCGGAAGCTCCTGAAATCTAGCATTTTATAGACCAAAAAATGTACTTCAGAGATTGTAAAACATTAAGTGTTTTGAAAGAAAAATCCCATTAACTTTCTCTTTAGAGTTCAGATTTCACCAAGACCATGCATAATGGATTTTCCCCCCAATTTCTTTATTGAATATATCAGTTTACAGATTTTAAGGACCATAAAGAGCTACGGTTCCACAGCTAGGCTTGACCTAGCCATTGTTATCAAAACTTAAACTTCTCAAAATTCTTTTGCTGTCTTTGTCCTTTTCTTTTTCACAATACCTTGGCTTGTGTGTTTTTTTTTTTACTTTATTACCAGTAATTAAACTCATCAAAGACCATTGGCACGGATCAAGACATATAAGTGTCATAATTAATGAAACATATAAATTTAATTTGCAATCATCATTAAAAAAAATTATAATTTTAATAAATAGATCAATACAAATATAATTAAACAAAAACAATATATATATTGTTACTTTCACGACTTATGTGCAAAAAAAAATGTTCGAACAAAAACGATTCGCAGGAAGACATTTATTAACATTTGAATCACAAAAGTTAAATTATTTTGGAAAAAAAGTGGGGCCGGCGGTTTGACATTACAATGTAATTCGTATATGAGCCATGTCCAGTCCTTTTTCAAGATTTCTAGTAATTTTCTTTCCCTTATCTCCTCATACCCCCTTTTAAAAATGTTTTTCAGCACACTTTCATTTCTCTGAACAACCGCGGTAGGGCCCCGTCAAAATATGTAAATAAATTAACAATAGGTTTTTATTTTTTTATACCGGAAGTTAAACAATATGGACAGGGTTAAGCAACAAGACAGTACGCCCCAAAATGATTCGACCCTGGGTTTTAAGTGGATAAAAAAAATCGCACAAATTATTGTGTGGTCATATATTCATAATACATAATGATCATACTTATATTACTGAAGATTACACTAGTTTGTGTTTGAACATAATTTGTAATTGGTCATTTTTTATTTGGAAATGATGTCAGCTTTGTTCCTATCCGAGTTTTACTCAAGGATGAAAAGATCTTGGGGCGAAAACATATCTATTTACCGCATGCACAAACTGTTATTTACGATTCTAAGGTAAAGTTATTTTTAAAACAGGGAATATCCCGTCACCTTGTTCGTGGCTGAACGCAGTTGTTTGATTTGAATGCGAGAATTCAGCAATTGATGATTAATTTTTTATGAAAAATATTCCACAAGCCTATCATACTTGTGGTTTTGACCACCGCAAATTTTGGGGGGGTTCAGTAATTTCTGCCGGTACTATACACGATCTCAGACAAGTAAAAGTACCGGGTACCGGCCCACTTTGAAACCCCTGCTCAAATAAATATCTTAAATCTGATTTGATAAAACACTGTCACGTGATATTTATCCATTCGTTGGGTCAACTGCTAATCATAAGGTCTTATTGTAAGGTCCACCGCTCGCGAGGAAATCCCAAGGAAATTCCCACGTGAGCCTCACGTTTCCAATTATAGTTACTTCCCTTGATTCAACAGACAACAAACATGGCATCCAGCGACAGGTTCGTCGCTGTAGGAGAAGAAGAAATTTTATATATTATATCGAATATTTTCGCAAAGCCGCAGGTATTCTATTACTTGGTGTCTGATGCAAAACTATTCGATATAATATACCAATTATCACTCTTGTTGGAGTGTGACCCGACGATTTGTCTCCCCTCGAAAAGTTAGGTCACCCTCGGGCAAGCCCTCTGGTGACCTTACTTTTCTCTGGGAGACAAACCGTCGGGTCACACTCCAACAAGGGTGATAATTGTATAAGGTCCTGAAAACGACAAACAAAAGGTATTATTTATTTAGCCAGTGTTCTAAATAATATTCGGTGTAATTAAACAGATATATCATGTTTGGGAGGGGTATTTGCGAAAAATACCAGTCTTGAGACTAAAGTTCACTCGCCATTCGGCTCGAGAAATTTTTCGTCTTTCGACTCGTATTTTTCGCAAATACCCCTCCCAAACCTGATACATCTGTATACAATGTTTCTATGGTAAGTTGACTTATATTTTGTTTATTTGATTTAAATTATTGTGAATTCATTATTATTCAATTTTTTAGCTCACCTGGCCAAAGGCGATGTGAGCTTTTGCCATCACTTGGCGTCCGTCGTCCGTCCGTCCGTCCAATCTTCTCCTCTGAAACCACTGAACCAAGTTAAACCTAACGTGGCAGGAATGGTTCCTGGGTGGGTCCCTTTCAAAATTGTGTCCGACAGCTCCGCCCTCCATTCAAGATGGCTGCTGTTACTAAAAATAGAAATTTCTTCAATTGCCCATTGCCGATTTTTACCGATTATGCAAATTAGGCATATTTTGATAAAAGATCACATTCAAATCTTCTTCTCTGAAACCGCTGAACCAAGTTAAACCAGATATGGCTGGGATAGTCCTTGGGTAGTCCCATTTCAAAGTTGTGTCCGACAGCTCCGCTCTCCATTCAAGATGGCTGCTGTTACTAAAAATAGAAATTTCTTCAATTGTCCATTGCTGCTTTATTATAAATTAAAATGAGCTCAAATTTTAACTACAGCTACATGACAATGAGTAGATTAACAAATATTCTGAGTTTTTCTGTGAAATTTTTCTTTCAACCGATTTATACCAATTATACAAATTAGACATATTTTGATAAAAGATCACATTTAAATCTTCTCCTCTGAAACTGCTAAGCTAAGTTAAAGCAAATTTGGCTGGGATGGTCCTTGGGTGGTCCCCTTACTATATTGTGTCTGACAGCCCCGCCCTCCATTCATAAAGGTTGCTGTTACTGAAAATAGAAATTTCTTTAGTTATCAATTTCTACTTTATTACACATCAAAATGAAATTTTAACTGCAGCTGCATGGCAATGAGTAGTTTAACATACATTATGGGTTTTTCTGTGAGATTTTTTCAGCCAATTTATTCCATTTAGGAATATTATGAGAAAAAAGATCACATCAAAATCTGTTGCTCAGAAATTTGAGTTGAAATGATCTTTTGGTGGCCCACTTTCAAAATTATGTGTAACACCCCCATTTTCTTTCAACTTTAGATGTCAAATTAAAAACCAGGTGAGCGATTACAGGATTCTGGGAGCCTCTAGTTCTTTGATTTCAAAGTACAAGAAAATTCTTTTCCGGTTTGAGGACGTTTTGCGACTTCCTGATTCTACCTCAAATATCTCAATAAACAATGTAATTTATTTACGTGTACTACACAAAAATGAAGTGATTTCTATACTCCCCGCAAACAAAGTTTGGGGGGTGCATAGGAATCACCCTGTCTGTCCGTCCATGTACCTTGTAAGTGCAACTCCTCCTAAGCCGCTTATTGGATTTTTATGAAACTTTACACATTGTAGTACACTACCTGCAGATGTGCATGAAGGAATATGGTTGCTGTCCAAAATTTAAAAGGGGAGATAATTCAACTTATACTTTCACGAAAATGGGGGGATGGGGGGCATGTACCTTGTAAGCGCAACTCTTACTAAACTGCTTAATGAATTTTTATGAAGCTTTACACAGTTGTAGTACACAACCTGCAGATATGCATGAAAGAATACCGTTGCTGTCTAAAATTTAGAAGGGGGGATAATTCAACTTATACTTTCACGAAAAGGGGGGTCGTGTACCTTGTACGCGCAACTCCTCCTAAATGACTTATTGGATTTTTATGAAACTTTACACATTTGTAGTACACTACCTGCAGATGTGCATGAAAGAATATGGTTGCTGTCCAAAATTTAAAACGGAAGATAATTCAACTTATACTTTCACGAAAAGAGGGGGCATGTACCTTGTAAGCACAACTCTTACTAAACTGCTTATTGAATTTTTATGAAACTTTACACAGTTGTAGTACACAACCTGCAGATGTGCATGAAGGAATACCGTTGCTGTCTAAAATTTAGAAGGGGAGATAATTCAACTTATACTTTCACAAAAAGGGGGGTCGTGTACCTTGTAAGCGCAACTCCTCCTAAACGGCTTATTGGAGTTTTGTGAAACTTTGCACAGTTGTAGTACACTACCTGCAGATGTGCATGAAGGAATATGGTTGCTGTCTAAAATTTAGAAGGGGAGATAATTCAACTTATACTTTCACGAAAAGGGGGGTCGTGTACCTTGTAAGCGCAACTCCTCCTAAACGGCTTATTGGAGTTTTGTGAAACTTTGCACAGTTGTAGTACACTACCTGCAGATGTGCATGAAGGAATATGGTTGCTGTCTAAAATTTAGAAGGGGAGATAATTCAACTTATACTTTCACGAAAAGGGGGGTCGTGTACCTTGTAAGCGCAACTCCTCCTAAACGGCTTATTGGAGTTTTGTGAAACTTTGCACAGTTGTAGTACACTACCTGCAGATGTGCATGAAGGAATATGGTTGCTGTCGAAAATTTAAAAGAGGAGATAATTCAACTTAAACTTTCACGAAAAGAGGGGGCATGTACCTTGTAAGTGCAACTCCTACTAAACTACTTATTGAATTTTTATGAAACTTTACACAGTTGTAGTACACAATGTGCATGAAGGAATACCGTTGCTGTCTAAAATTTAGAAGGGGAGATAATTCAACTTATACTTTCACGAAAAGGGAGGTCATGTACTTGTAGCGACCCCTAGATGTATGTTCTTGGTTAGTTTTTTTTGGAGATGGGATGTTGTCTCCTTGACATAACTCCATATCCGTTCATTTTTCATAGTTAACTTGCTAATATACCTGTATTCCAAAGTTTGAACATCATAGTATTGCAAGCGGGGGGTATCACTCAGTGAGGTCACTCACAATTCTAGTTATTAAATATCACTTACTTTGTTGAAAGGATAAAAGGATTATCCACCAAAATTTATGCAATAGTAAACATATTGTTTATTTTGAACCCCTTTATTTGAGTTTTATTTACTTTATAATTCAATTTTGTTCAAATGAAGTTCTCAATTTTTTTCAAGTGAAAATACATTTATAGTTGTACGTAAAATGATTTTACTCCTCTATTTATGTATTCAGTTCCTGAAATTGCAAGCAAACTGATTTTGAAATTTATAATTGGTTATCTGTGACCAGTGTTTCAGTGTGAACACATAGTAACTGTATCTGATAAAAATACTTTTGAACCAAAGAATAAGAAACCACGAAAGACATTAATTCATACCTTCAACAAATAAGAGTTGATTGTCATTATAACGATCTGATTACCAAACTTAGTATGTAATAATTCTATTCTTACTAGAATCTATCAATAACTCGTAATCCGATTGGATATCGTCACTTATTCTACATCATTCGAAAGGAATTTATAAATCAATATTTCCGTTTGCCGGACTACTTTTTTTGTAGCATTACGGCGTAGGAATATGAAAAAATAATCCACCAAGAATTATTAGTATTTAGCATCGAAAACAAACACGATGTCCAAGAATAAGAATTATAAGGATTAAACACTGTGTTTTTAGGAAATTATGTATGTATAAACTCCGGCAGCTCACTCATAAACTTTACATAAAGTCATATATTTAGATTAAAATACAGGTGTTTTGTATATGCATTATCAATGATTGTCCCAAGCCTATATCAGTTATACCCTATATCGTATAGGTGTCTTCTTCGAAGGCCGCGTTATATTGATCGTTTTTCTGAATTAAAATCCACCTGTTATGTAAATCTATTGTCAAAACTCTCCATTATTTTTAAGGAATGGCGAGTTATTGTTCTCTTTGTACTTTAGATACTTTACACAGACTTTTTTTGTTACAAGATTAATAATTAATCAAATTAATAAAGTACAATGGGTGGATTTTAAGTTGGAGAATGTCCTCGTATCTCTCCATTCCTTAAATACAATGGGCTTCGGCTAATGGAGAGTTACTCGGACATTCTCCTATACGTACATCTCTTTCTTAATGAAGCTAATAATGTACTGTAATATTTAAAAATATTTCATATATACAAAGGGGAGTGCTTTTTTTTTTTTTTTTCTTTATTAAAATATACTATCACTAAAATATATTTGTAACATAAATAAGCATTTTTCCTTTGATGTTTTTATGCAATAATCAACTTAAAAATAGTGAACTTTTACAAACCATGGTCTAACATGAAGATCTTGATGTTATTCCATGATTTTGACGTCATAGGATCTGTTATTCCATGATTTTGACGTCATAGATCTGTCAATCATGTAATTTTTGTTACAAACCATATATCTTTCTCATGAACTTATTTAAGCCAACTCATCCTTGGATTCGTTGGTTTAAATAATTTATTCGTAAGATCCATGGTATATATAATACAAAACATATAACAATTGTCAATTTTCTAGGTCTATATCACTTTGTACGATGTTGCATTTATTTGACGACCTATGATTGGATAAAATCATTCCCAAAAATAACGATGAAGGCAGAGCCATATATGGAAATCTAGAGAATAAGATTAATACGCTTTACTGACCAGTGGAAAATTCCATTCATAAAACGATAGAAGGAGACGGTAGCATTGTGTAATCTATTATTGCATAATTTGACCTTGACGCTGTCCGAAATAAAGAAATATTGTAATCGATAACGGAGACGACGAATTTGATTAGGCTCTCTCTATATATGTGTGTGTATTTTGATTTAGCATATTTAAACACAACTGCAAGAAAGATGATGATTTATATTTTCTTCTAAAGTAACTTGCAGTTATGAAATGATGCAGACGGAAAATTACAGAAGGTCAGTGGGCGGTGCTTAATTTTGTGTATTGACCATTGCGTCTTTAGCCTTAGAACTTCCAAGAAAGTCTGTCAAACAGTTCGTGGAAAAAACTTAGTTACTGTTTCAAGTTATAGATCAGCAACATCGTACAAAAATGTTCTAAGCTCCCATGACCGACTCGCGCTCACCCTTCAACGATTTACTGACCGTATAAATAATGTCAGTTCTAAGTATTTGCTATTTACATATATTACACTTTACGTTTTTATTTTCCCTATTTGTCTTTGTTAGCGCAGCCGGTCACTATTATAGTATTATTACGTGATGTTTTTCATATTGGCCTAGTTATAGGTCCGAGGCCTGCTGTATTGGCCTGAGGCGCAGCCGAACGCCAATACAGCAGAACGAGGACCTATAGATAACTAGGCCAATATGAAAAACATCACGTAATGATACCTTTATTAATCAACCAGTCCAATATCTCTCGGGATTTTTCCTTGAAATTGTCGAAATGTCTAGTGGATTCCGATCTAGTTGTTATTGGGCTGACTGGAATTGGGCCAATACGGAAAATATCCATATTGGACTGGTTTTTGCCGTATTGGCCCAATGAAAGTTTTTATATTGTATTGACAGATTTGATCATATAAAGGCTATTAAATCAAAGTTAATCAATAATTTGTTATATGGACCTCAGAAGCTTCGGTCCATATATTATATTTTTTTGGTGACGGACCGGTCCATATGACCCAAAGTGACATGAACTATTTGCTATATATTATTAGTTATATAGGCTTTAGACAGGTAATACAGGCTCATATAACCTGTCTGTGTTGTATATTTCCTGAGCCGATATAACAAATTTGTCATACTGCAATACCATGGGTCCATATTACCTGTGTAAAGCCTAAGTAAAGAACATCACTACTATACATGTATTGTCTCATCAACATTTAACCCCAGATATGACTTTGCTTTAAAGAAGAAATTAATTCTTCAACATATTTAATAAGCAACTTAACAATTTTAACAGAAAAATAACAAATGATTTAAAATTGCCTCAATATCGGGGTCAGCGTGACAGGCGAACCTGGGAGTCTCCATCTTGATTACGTATGATTTCAAAATGAGTTATCTTTCTTGGCACATGCTTTCATATTACCTCTAGCTGTATAATATGGATTAGTAAAATCGAGTAAATAACCAATCGGATCACTTAGATTTTCAATTGCAGTATGACAATAGTTATTTTCTACAGTTCAACATTTTCTGCTTCTTGTAATAATGGTTCAATCTTCTCTCCTTTCTTACAACACAACTACAATGAGTGCTCAACAATATATATACCTCTTTAAATTTGAAAAGTGCTGTAATAAAACTTTGAGTTTTGTTTAGAATAATTAGAGGAGTCATGTTTATTTCACCCAGTTTCACAAGAATGGTCCAAGGGGGCTGATAAAGCAAGTTTACTAACTGCTTCTGGAATGTTGTTGCATGCCTTTCCGTCAATGTCCGTAAGTTCACTTCGTGAATTTACGGAAAACTATATTTACAGTCATTTGAAGTTTCATTGGGGTATGAAAGCATTGACCGAACTACATTTTCAACATGAAGCACAATGTACTTCGGTCAATGCTTTCATACCCCAATGAAACTTCAAAAGAATGCATTCAATTCTTAATTAAACCACATAGTGTGGAAGTAAAATATTGTTGTGAACACATAGTGTAGAAGTAAAATAATTTTGTGAACACATAGCGTAAAAGTAAAATATTTTTGTTAACACATAGTGTGAAAGTAAAATATTTTTTGAACACATAGTGTGGAACTAAAATATTTTTGTGAACACATAGCATAGAAGTAAAATATTTTTGTGAACACATAGTGAAGAAGTAAAATATTTTTGTGAACACAGTGTGGAAGTAAAATATTTTTTGAACACATAGCGTAGAAGTAAAATATTTTTGTGAACACATAGCATAGAAGTAAAGTATTCTTGTGAACACATAGTGCTGAAGTAAAATGTTTTTGTGAACACATAGTGTAGAAGTAAAGTATTCTTGTGAACAAATAGTGCTGAAGTAAAATGTTTTTGTGAATGGCAGCCATTATTATGTTCAGCATAAATGTCAGATTGTGTGAAAATAATGTCAGAAAATTGTATTTTTTCAGTTTGTATTTTCTTACCTCAATTTAAGTTTACATGACATTTTAATTTCAGAGAGGATGAGGAGGGAAATGTATATCATCTATTATACAAGTAGAAACTAGAGAAATTCATTCCTAAAGCCGAGTTGGCAGATTACAAAAAACAAAAAAAAGACAGATTGGAAAAAAAGCATTAAGCATTTTCTTATTGTTTTTGTTAATTTATTCTGAATTTAAATTAGTGCAATATATATAATTTGTTAATTTAGAAAAAAAAAGCTTTAAATAAATTTGAATGAGTTTTAGTCTTTATTGCATAATAAAGCCTGTGAAACATGAGAAATGTTGAAGATATCAAAAGTGTAATCAGAATCTGTAAATCGGTGACTGACAGACAATACAATGGCCAATATATTTGTGATAGTCAAAATAAAAAAGAGAAAAGGACAAACATAATCTACAAAACACTACACAGAAAACTAAAGATTGAGCAACCCGAATCCCACAAAAAAACAGGTGCAGTGGATGAATAAGTAGTTCCAGCTCCGCTAGTGGCACCCGTCATGAGTGATTGTTGTTTAATGCCAAATGAGCAATTATTCAGCTATATCATGGTGAGAAGTTACATGGGCTTGACTCGAGGTGAGCATGCTAGCCGTTACATCGCCAATGTATCTAAAAAATAACAACTAAAACATCAAAGGCATAGTCACAATTTTTTAGTGCTTTTTGTAGAAAAAGCTGAAATATGAAAAAATATGATGGACTCAGAAGACAACAGCAGTGTAGTTTGAACGTGTGACTTATTAGATATTGAACAATCCAGTAAAGAAAAAAATACATACAACTGGTTTAACCCAACCACATATTTGTGCATGTCTCAAACCACGACCTGTATTTCCAACTCCATATATTGTTTTTTTTCAACTGTTTAATTATCTGAGGTGGTTGTTCGTTTTGTTGATATTGATGGAATTGTTGACAATCTTTGCTTAAATCTCTTTTTGTAAGAAAAGTTTGAAGATACCAAACGGGTAAACATAATTCGTAAATCAAAGGACAGACAACACAATGGCCAAAACTAAAAAGGACAAAAGGACAAACAACGATCTACAAAACATTCCTGCTCTACTAGTGGCACCCATCGTACTCTGAATACAAACCCGGTGATAAGTCATGAATGAGGAAATGACCGGGAAATGCTTACCACAGATTTAACATATCCATGGTTATTTGTGACACAGATATTCCGTAAAATTTCGAAGTAATAACTTCAACATAACCAATAGGAACCCTTGGTTCAATAGCTTCCTTGTTAGCAGCAACCGGCTATCAGATCAACTGAGAGATATATACTCCATATGCAGGTGCTGTTGGAATGTTGCTTCATATAAATGGAAAGTTCACAATGGGAAAATGAAAATCATCTAGCTGTATCTGTGGTATCTTTATTTCAATTTCAATGGAATAGATGCAATCAATATTGCAGAACCTGAAATTAAAGGGTCTGGCTAGCTTCTTTTCGTTTTTCTTGAGAAGCCCTTGTATGAAGTCTGTCTCGTATGAATAAATGAACAAGTCAACGGGAAATGAGCACAATTTGTACCAAGATGTATGCCAGCTGTCTGTAGATTCGTCTCTTCCTGAGACAATGTATTTACATCTTCTTTGACCATTCTTTTTCATGAAACACAGTTGGACTAATTATTTTAATTTGTTATTTAGCTTTGAGTGGAGGAATAGTTGTGTAGATGGTAGAGAAGTCAAATATTTTAATGCTATTGCATTAGGAGAGGAACCTTGAATGTATGTACTCTAACAGATCTTTAGATTTCCTCAGTATCCACATCCGAGTCACACCAACCCTTGGGGCATATGGCAGATCCAGCAATATAACGCTGTGTGTATGGATAATAATGTCATTAAGGAACCCAGTAGAGTAATGGTAGATCCAGTTCTTCATCTTTGGTTGAAATTCCAAAGAAACATAAATAGATCTATGATTATTCAGTATTTCCTCTTTCGTAAGTGTCATCAGGGTATATGTAGGGTTATCTAATGACACTTACCTAATTCCTTCATCAAACAGTCTATGCAATGTGATTTATACACTCAACGATATTGTTGGGGGCCTTGTCGGCAGGTACAACAACATATTTGTCATGAGGTGAACATGTATCGCAGAGTGGTGTCGTTAATACTGTTAAGACCACCAGTTATATATATTATATATGAATGGGGAACTTGTACAGGTGCAATCAGGAGGTTTAGACTTGAAATCTTCAATATTGAGACCATGCATCAATTTCTTGTATTTTGTTGCAAATGGGTGTGGTAGAGGCGTATGGATTGATCTTTGAAATGTAGAGGAATTTTATATTTGACTGATTTGTGATGAATGACATTGCCTAAGTTAATGGCATCAAGACCTTTGTTGGCAAACGAGAGTTTAAGAAAGGAACGTTTGTTTATTTCATTTTTTTTAAATGACAACAGGTTTGAAAAGACTGACCAGCAATATCAAGCCGTTTGCTGTAAGTTTGTATTATTTTGAATTCAGACTCCAAACACGAGTTGTACAATGAATGTGGTTTTGATTGAGGTAGTGAAATAGTTTCTTGCGAATTTGATGCATACCCGACGGCTTCTGCATGGTTTGGAGAAAGTTATCATGGATTATAGGGGATGTATACAGACGATCGCCATAGCGACGTCGAGGAGCGGAGTTGAAAATATCCATCACATTCACCGTTCTACAGGTACGTTCTAGATAGAATAGGGTCGGTTGTTGAACTTGTGATTAAGCTAATCATATGATTAGCCCTAATTACATTCTTAATTCCTAATCACATACTCAGCTAATGTAATGATTAAATTATGTTGCTGAACTGTTTTAATCAATGTATTAACTAATCATATTTAATCATTGCATTAGTTAATTATGTGATCAGGAATTAAAAATGTAATTAGGGCTAATCATATGATTAGCTTAATCACAAGTTCAACAACGGACTCTGTCTATACCATCAATTTTGTGGTTACAATCATAAGGTGTTGCAGTCCCTAATTCTCTTATCCAGTAGTTCTCATTTTGTCTATGAAGAGGTGTTCCTAGGTTTGGGTTGTTAATCCTATTGTAATTTTTTCGATCAGATATGATAAAATGCTGGTAAACAATATCAATAACATTGCTAATGATGCTGGATCGATGACCGCATATCTGTTTGTGTAATTAACCTTTTGTTTTACCGATATATACCAAATGTTACACTCTAATTATGTGATAAAGTCTGTCAGTGACTTGCGACAGGTCAATGGTTTTCTCCGGGAACTCCGGTTTCCTCCACCAATAAAACTGACCTCCACCATATAGCTGAATTATTTTTAAAGGGGCGCTAAACACCATCAAACACATATTTATGTGTATAACATTATTGAATGAAGAGGATGTACTGTAAAGTTAATATAACTTGTTCCCAATCCAATTGTACATTTAAAAGACAATAATAACATATGTTTAAACCCTAACCCTAAAAATAACCCTTGCCCTAACCCTAACCCTAAACCCTATCCCTGACCCCTTCTACTAATCCTAACCCTGACCCTAACTCTTCTAACATTAACACTTACCCTAACCCATATATCAAAATTGTTGCGCATACTCTTGAGTTAGATGTTGTTTGTTTTCTCTGAGCTCTAAAATATGTAAAATTTTCGTTTTTCTACACTTGTCGGGGTACCAAAAGTTGTAAAATATGTGACTTTATATATCATGTGATGGTAATTTTCGAAATTTATGACAATTTGTGATGTAGAAATTGACATTTGATGTGATTTCGTAAGGACAAAGAACAAAGGAATGTTCGAATGGTGATTATCAACATTCATTATTTACAAAGGTAAAGCAATTGTTTGTTTACATTTGATTTGACAATATATTACTCCTATATCTCAAAAGCATCAACACCAAAGACACGTTTGCAACCAGCAATCCAACCCCACCTGAGCCAGAAAGTTCTAAAAAGTACAAAATTGATATGAGCCAAAATAATTCAGAAATGGACTTCAATATCACTGATCTTCCTATCCCACAACAGTTCGCTATCTCTAATGAAGACATTCAGAAAATTGCTTACGCAGTAAAATCCAAATTGTCAGAAGACATTGTCAAAATTATTAACGAAAAGACTGCCCCACTGATGAAAAAAATAGACAATCTCGAAAAAGAGAACATAAAGCTCAAAAATGAAGTCGATGCTCTGGAGCAGTATGGACGCCGCAGCCTAATTAGAATTTTCGGGATTCCGGAACCGACGGAAGAAGGTGACACTACCTAAAAAGTTCGCAAAATCATATCTGATATTGACCCAAGTTATGAAATAACCAACATCATCCGTTCACACAGAGTTGGTAAACCAGATGAAAAAGCTGCCGCTGTAGTTAAACATCGCCAAATAATTGTGCGTTTGTCAGATCCTGGCGTTAAATTTAGAATTTTAAAGTGCGGGAAAAACCTGAAACAAAATCCAGAATATAGACATGTGTACATAAATGAAGATCTAACAGTAACGCGCAGTACAATTTGCTACCATGCCAGGCAGTTAGTCAAACGACGTAAAGTTAAAAACGTATGGACAACCAACGGAAAAATAAGTTTGAAGGACAATACAGGTGAAATACACAATATTAGCACCAAAGACGCCTTCTTGACCACGGCCAGACAGACCGATCCATCTTTTGTGAAGCCGGAGAACTTCTAAATTGACTGAATAAATATCACTGAGTAACAAATTATAATTTTATTTATTTATTTATTAAAGCATGCAAACATATAAAAGAACCCTGACATTGTCTTATCTATTATTTTTCAATTGTGCTTAATTGTGTTATTAAATGCAGTTGTCATCCATGAATAACTTATGAATCCGATTTGATTTTTTTTTTTTTTTTTTTTTTTGATTTTTTTTTACTTACGGCAAATCAGTATTGGTAAATAAGTTAAATGTTGTCAATCATTCTCATTCATACATTCACAAAAAATCGATTTGTATTATAGTAAATTCACTTGGGTGTCAAGGTTATTCATTGAAATTTGCGAACCAGTCAAAATACCGTTCTGAATATTGTCGACCAATCAAAAGTTTTTTTCCCACGCTTGTGATTGTTATCACACGCGATTGAAAGAAGTCGAGTATACCAGTTTCAGTTTGTAAAATAAGAATAGATCAGACCTTTTTTCTGGGTTTCTTTTATCTTTTGACTTATGAAAGTATATGTTGTTGTTGGCTTTATTGTACAGTATATAGACAATATAAATATATCGTACATTGTATGAATTTAAATTTAGACTTTTGCTTTGATTGTTATTATTGTTGTTTTTTCATTCATGTTGTTATACAATAATAATGTCAAATCACGTCAAACCTACGCTGAAAATGTATAAATTACTAAAATAACTCGCACTACGTAAATAATTTGAGAATTATATGTTGAAACAAATTATTGAACCTTTAGGTACCCTCACCTCTATATTTCATCATTATTTTTTTCAGATATTTCCCCCCTTTTCATAAACATATTGTTTTATTAACATGTCCTCCCTGCACGTCATCACATTACCTCTCGCACTTTACGGTGAATCGAATTACACTTATTAAAATCCATCGCCTATGCTCTCTCGTATTCTTCGTGCGTCCTTCTGGCATTACTTAGTATGGGCATCGACATAAACCAGCATGAAATCAGAGAAAGCGTCGCTGGTAGAAAATCTGTCGATCCTACTTTTGACGCTGACAGTTATGTAATAGATACGTGTAAGTACCTGTTTTTTGTATTATGTATTTTATTTATTATATCGGGTATAGAAATTAACCCCGGACCTAGCGTAGCATCTGAGTCAGTAGCGTCAGCAGTGCTGAATCCTTGCTATCAAATATGAGTAACCTTATGACTAACTCCGTTTCGTTTTTACACCTTAATATTCAGAGTATCGTCCCTAAACTTGATCTTATAGTTGCTGAATATTCCTGTCATGATATATTATCATTTACAGAGCTGGTTGAAACCAAATATTTCCACTGACAGCCTCAAGTTACCAGGCTACAAGCCTCCTTATCGGAGAGACAGGGTAGACCGCTTAGGAGGGGGTGTTGTTGTCTTTGTCAAGGACGACATTAATTGTGTTACAAGATTAGATCTGCAGGTTGGTTCTGTTGAGTGTATTTGGCTTGAAATCAAGATTAATAATAAGAAATACCTATATGGAACGTTTTATATTCCTCCGAATAGTGGTCAGCAGATTTGGGAAGAACTTGAGCAGTTTATAGATCTCGCATTGAATAGTAACCATGATATCATTATCACAGGTGATTTTAACATAAATCAGTTTGGTAATAATACTACAAAAACTGATAATTTACTTGCACAATTCAGTTTTCATCAGCTAATCACTGAACCTACATATGTGACTGAACGTAGTTCGTCCCTGTTAGACCTAGTGTTAGTAAATAATCCCCATAGTATATTATACTCTGAGGTTGGCCCACCCTTGTTGGACCAGACTCGCTATCATATGCCCACTATAGGAGTATTGAATCATCCAATCAAATCCCATTCATCATATAAGCGGAAAGTTGTTATGCTCGACAGGGATGACTTTGAGTCTTATAGACAACAGTTGTCTCTTGTGGATTGGGACTCTTTACTCGTAAGCGATGATGTCGATATATCTACCAGTAACATAACACGTGCCTTAATTGATGCTGCAAATACCAACATTCCCAACAGGGTAATAACTGTAAGGAAAGACAACCCTCCGTGGTTAACAAGCAGTATCAAGCGTGTTATACGTCGACAAAATAGACTCCATAAAAGAGCAAAAAGGTCAAACTTACCAGGTCATTGGGAACGATTCCGTATTGCCCGAAACTAGGTAATAACCTAGTCTCTATTGCAAAAATAACGCATTATTCTAAGGTTTCTGAGAATATAAGATTAGAAAAGGCTGGCAGTAAAAACTGGTGGACCTTAGTCAAAAGCTTAACAGGAAACAATGAATACAGCCGAACTATTCCCCCGATTGAACATAATGGTAATCTTATAGTTGACGACATAGGAAAATCTGAATTGTTCAACAAGTTCTTCTGTGAACAATCAACACTGGACGATAGTGACCACACACCTCCCGACCTAACTGAATTACAGACTGACGGACTACGACAGATTCTCACTACCGAAACGGAAGTAGAGGATATACTGAAAATTTTAGATACTAGCAAAGCGACCGGTCCTGACTGTATTAATCCACGACTTTTGCGCGAAGCCGCACCGATATTAAAGTATCCGCTGTGTAAATTATTCAACATATCACTGTCATTGTCTTCTTTTCCATCCGAATGGATATTGGCTAATGTCACTCCAGTATTTAAAAAAAAACATAGATTGACATATTTTTATAAAATGAATAATGGCTTAACCCCGGGGTATTTGAGTAGTCTTGTCCCTAACACTCCGAAATATTCACGATCACAATACAAGACATGCAACGTTAATTCCGCCTGTCAGAGCTCGAACCACTTTATATGCACATTATTTTTTACCTCAGACAGTACGGTCTTGGAATCTTCTTCCGGATAGCACAACAAACTGTCCTTCTATTAATGTATTCAAATCGCGACTGAACATTAATATTATACATGATAAACCCACATTTGTTTACGTCGGTAGCCATTTAGGACAGATTTTTCACGCTAGTATACGTATGGGGTGTAGTGCTCTTAATTCCGATCTATTTCGGAAAAATATTGTAAATTCACCGCATTGTACATGTGGTGCTATAGAGACTCCTACTCATTATCTTCTCAACTGTCCTCACTATAACATACCTAGACAACGCCACATATTTGCCCTTAACCTTCCTATTCCCTTGTCCACTGAACTTCTATTGGTAGGATCTAATGAGTTAACAATTAACCAGAACACAGAAATCTTCTTGTCAGTACACAAGTTCATTTTAAGTAGTAAACGATTTACCCCGTAATTCACAATTCATCAACCCCTTTCATTTTCCTGCACAATTCATCCCCTATGGTGTAAATACAATTATCATTTCACTGATCCTTGCAATGTAATCGAACTTCTGAGAATATTAAAAGTAGATTTAATTAAACTTGGGATACAGATTTATATAAGTTTAATAACTTGTTTTCGGATCCTCTTAATTAATTCAGTCATTACTATTGTTGTATTTAAATTGTTGTACTATATTCATATTGATTAATAACATATGTTTACACTAACCCATATATCAGACGACATCAATATAGAATGAGTGATCGTTGTTTAACACTAAATGAGAAATTGTTCAAGTATATCATGGTGAGAACAAGTTATAATTCAATGGGATGATGATGATGAAGATAATGATGATGTCTGCTTTGTACTTGACCAACACACTTAGTTGGAATTTTATAGTGCTAGCTCACTGAAACAACAGTCCATGGCTAGACATGCCACTCCACTAAGACATATTATTCTGATTACGAGCCAATCAGTCTTTGTTCTTAGTCCTTAGTTCTGCATGCATAGCGGAGAAGCAACAAATACCAATTGCATAGTCTTGTTTGACATGACCAGGACTCTAACACAGATCTATCATACTCGAGACGAGCACGCTTATCAATACACCATCGATGTAATTCAGAACAGAATGAGAAAAGTATCACACGAATGTAACAGTGAATACATGTAACTGAAGTAAATTTCTAAAATAATCTGTATACTTTTTATTTCAACACTGGTATTTCATGAATAATAAAACACATTACAAAAACATCATATATCTGTCACAATGTTTAATACAATCTGAATAGAGGTCCAGATCAACTCATGATCAGTCAATTAAAATTCTGCTGGTTAACTCATATCAAATCATGATCAGTCAATTAAAATTCTGTTAGTTAACTCATATCAAATCATGATCAGTCAATTAAAATTCTGCTAGTTAACTCATATCAAATCATGATCAGCCAATTATAATTCTGCTGGTTAACTCATATCAACTCATGATCAGTCAATTAAAATTCTGCTGGTTAACTCATATCAACTCATGATCAGTCAATTAACATTCTGCTGGTTAACTCATATCAACTCATGATCAGCCAATTAAAATTCTGCTGGTTAACTCATATCAACTCGTGATCAGCCAATTAACATTCTGCTGGTTAACTCATAACAACTCATGATCAACCAATTAACATTCTGCTGGTTAACTCATAACAACTCATGATCAGCCAATTAACATTCTGCTGGTCAACTCGTGATCAATCAATTAAAATTCTGCTGGTTAACTGATATCAACTCATGATCAGCCAATTAAAATTCTGCTGGTTAACTGATATCAACTCATGATCAATCAATTAAAATTCTGCTGGTTAACTCATATCAACTCATGATCAGCCAATTAAAATTCTGCTGGTTAACTCATATCAACAGCTTTCAAGATTTTCTACTAATAAAATTAGATATATTTTATGTTCGGATGAGCATAGTGAAGGAGAACATAAACATTTAAATTATATACAGGTTTATGTCTTGCATATTCTGGAGAAAAACCCTTCAGGATGCTCAATTTGTTATATAAGGGTAATAACAAAATTACCGAACTCCGAGCAATCTTTCAAAGGGAAAGTCAAAACTCATAAGTATATAAACAGAAAAAATCAGTCAACAACCGGAAATCTGTGAAAACCGTAATGACCCTGACTTGGTACAGGCATTTCTAAAGAAATGGTGGGTTATATATTCATTTAAAAGATTTGTGATTTTTGGTATTTAATGCCACTTTCAGCAATATTTCAGCTATATCATGGCGATCAGTTTTAGTGGTGGAAGAAGCCTGAGTATCTGGAGAGAGCCACCGACCATGGGCAAGCAACTGTTCAACTTTATCACTTGCGAGTCGAGTGCACCCTTTTTTGTAATTTACAAAGAACAAGAAATGTACTATATAATATTAGAATATTAAAAAGATAAAATATATAAAATTATTATATTTACATAAATACATTAGTACAAAAAATTACTAATACATATTAAATTAATCATCATTAAAAAAATATATTCAATTAAATTAAAACATCAAAATCGATTGAATAAAAAATATATTCATTTCAAATTGATATGACATATAAATATGATATGTGTTCAAGACAAGGAAATCATGATAGGAACCACAAGCTCTAGAATACTGTATCAACTGAGAGATAAATACACCATATGCAGGTGCTGCTGGAATGTTTCTACACATAAAATGGAAAGTTCACAATAGGAAAATTGATATAATCTCTTTTGTGGTAAATTTTCGTTCCTAATATTGTACATTTATATGTGCTTATGATTAATTGTATTAAATGACATATACGACCTCATTCCAGTTACATCATGGCCACCATTCATTTTTGTTTCGTTTGTTTGTTTGTATCTTTTGAGGGGTGTGGTGTGATGGGCGAAGGAAACTGGAGGGCCCAGAGAAAACCATCCATTCATCCATTGGAAGAACAGTTTTAAGATAAATAAGGGTAATAACAAAATTACCGAACTCTGAACAATCTTACAAAGGGAAAGTAAAAACTCATAATTATATAAACAGAAAAAATCAGTCAACAACCGGAAAACTGTGAAAACCGTAATGACCCTGACTTGGTACAGGCATTTCTAAAGAAATGGTGGGTTGAATCAGATTTTAAAGTGCCAAACCTCCCGCTCTCATTACGGTTCAAAAGAGGAAATCAGAAGCTTTGAATCGAAGAAAAAAAGTAGGCCAGGCAATACAATGCTCAAAGGAATATGAATAAACAATTATAGACAGAAACACTACACAGAAAACTAAAGATTGAGTCACACGAACCTCACTAAAATGTGGATGGTCTCCTGTGTAAAGTTTCTCACAAACTTTATCACTTAAAGTATAGAATATACCATGATAAGGTTTGCATAAATTAAAAAACTTCTCTTAATGCCCTTATTATGCATTTAATGTATGGCACGATTACTTTGTACAACATGAATTATTATATATACAATCATTGGTAATCATAGCGATTAATTGTTTTCTTATATTTTGTGGGTCACCAAAAGAACTAGTTGAAAACGTCAGTGTACATTCCCCACAGAGCAACAAACCTATATAAACTAAACTTGAAATAAGTCCAAATGTAGGAAATCTTTGTTAAATTCACCTGTATAAACTAAACTTTAATCTATTCAGAACATGAAAGCTGGTCCCAAGGGGGTTGGCTTTAGACAGGTTTTACTGTATTAGGACATTTAGGAATTATCAAAACTACATTCCCCCCTCAAAAGCACCGATACTGATATCCACACTGTATGGCATTCAATGCCACCTGATGACAAAAAGATTGGATGGCATTCAATGCCACATGATGACATAAAATTGCATCGCATTCAATGCCACCTGATGTCATAAAAATCACATGGCATTCAATGCCATCTGACGACATTAAAATTACATGGCATTCAATGCCACCTGACGACATAAAAATTACATTGCATTCAATGCCACCTGATGACATAAAAATTACATTGCATTCAATGCCACCTGATGACATAAAATTGCATGGCATTCAATGCCACCTGATGACAAAAAAAATGCATGGCATTCAATGCCACCTGATGACAAAAAAATTGCATGGCATTCAATGCCACCGGATGACATAAAATTACATGGCATTCAATGCCACCCGATGACAGAAATTGCATGGCATTCAATGCCACCTGATGACATAAAATTACATGACATTCAATGCCACCTGATGACAAAGAAATTGCATGGCATTCAATGCCACCCGATGACAGAAATTGCATGGCATTCAATGCCACCTGATGACATAAAATTACATGGCATTCAATGCCACCTGATGACAAAGAAATTCATGGCATTCAATGCCACCTGATGACATAAAATTACATGGCATTCAATGCCACCTGATGACATAAAAATACATGGCATTCAATGCCACCTGATGAGAAAAAAATTGCATGGCATTCAATGCCACCTGATGACATAAAAATTGCATGGCATTCAATGCGATCTGATGTCATAAAAATTACATGGCTTTCAATGCCATCTGATGACAAAGAAATTGCATGGCATTCAATGCCACCGGATGACAAAGAAATCACATGGCATTCAATGCCACCTGATGACATAAAATTACATGGCATTCAATGCCACCTGATGACAAATAAATTGCATGGCATTCAATGCCACCTGATGACATAAAATTACATGGCATTCAATGCCACCTGATGACATAAAAAATACATGGCATTCAATGCCACCTTCTGATGTCATAAAAATTACATGGCTTTCAATGCCACCTGATGACAAAGAAATTGCATGGCCTACAAAAGCAAATCATTCATATCAAATGTACATAAAACATCATGGAGTCTAAAATATAACAGTAATACAGACCAGTTTATGTGTATTGTACTTCAATACCATACAATTATTGCATTTCATTGAGTGCGATATGATGTGTTATGGAGCACTGAAAAACAATATTGACAAAGGCCGAAGACCACAGTCAATATTGCTTTTCAGTGCTCCATAATACATCATATTGCACAAAATGGAGTGCTGTAATTGTTTTATTACATTTAACACACCAAGTTTTTTTGTGTACCTGGATCAATTTTTAGGGATTGTTTGTTGTTTTATTTGTTCAAATTCAAAAGTACCTGAGCTGATCCATTTAATATAGAATAGTACTAATTCAGTGTGTACAAATTCATATTTGGATTCTGCTGTATTTGTAAAACTTCTGTGCCACTTTCTGTTTGTGTTTGTGTGATGTCATTCCAACGGACGTAGAAAACGAAGAGAGCTACTAGTAGCCTCTGGTTGTATGTAATCCTCATGAAATAAATAAAGAATTAAAATTAAAAACGATTGGCTGGTAAATTAAAAACTTTGTCGGGATTTCGCACACCGCTAAAATAGATCAGATACCGTTCAATATGAAAACCTGCTGTGCAATATGACAATTTATAAAAAAAAAAAATTATATGGTTTTATAATACTGTATAAAACTATAAATGTAATACATTTTTAAATATACAATATAATTATGATGTAATCAATACACATTATTATTAACATTAATTAAATGAATTGATACAGGTAATTGTAGTAGGAATTCTTATTAATAACTAGAGGCTCACCTGAGTGTATCACTCACCTGATTATTCATATATGTAAGTTTGAGTTCAATGTTCAATGAAGTCTAGATTTAAAGATAAATTATTACATTCATTTTTACATAGGATCTGATGTTCAATTGTAACCCAGTAAAGTAGAACTTCAGTAAAAAAATAATGGGTGTTGTTCAGTAAAAGATTGAAGAAACTGTCAACATACTTCCGAAAGCATGTAACACATTTCATTCAACAACTAAAAACATATCAAAATTGGATGAAAAATAAAAATTCTATATACCTTTCAAATATGCAAAATACAAAATATTTTTTATCACCCATCAATAACTCATAAAGATTTACACTCTGCTGCAAAAAACTGCATTAAAATTGGTTTGTTTGTTTGTTTGATGGTGTTTAACTTCACTTTATTTCTTTTGTATATTACTGATTAACAAAAATAAATATAAACTTTGTTGGGGACCATCCAATGAACATTCCCACCAAGTTTGGTTCTAATTGGTCAAGTTGTTCAGAGAAGAAGATCAATATGTAACAGTTTACAGACAACGACGACGGACGCCAAGTGATACCAATACCTCACATGAACTTTGGTTCAGGTGAGCTAATAAGATGGATTCAAGAACAAATCACCATCTGCACAGCCATCAGGGACATATGTAAAACTATTTATTAATAGAAATGATACCACTGGTAACATAATCTCCCTTCATTTTCTAATTAACTCTCCCTTTATTTACAAATGACCCCCACCCTTTTTTCAATTTCAAATGAATTCTCTCACATAATTAATATACACAACTCAAAATATAAGCCAATAATAAAGTAGGCAATAATAATAGTGTGCTAAGTTGAATACGACATGAATTACTAAGAATGAGATCTGATTGGACATATAAAAAGCTGTCTATGATATGGACAATCCCATTGGTTGCACCATTATCCATATGTATCACTCTAGCTGCTGCATTCTGGTAATAAAGTGTTACATCTGAAATGTAAAAAAGATAATTTACATCAATAATATTTAGACAGATCTAGACGTCAAATCAACAAAGTATATACTGTGTATATCTTATTTAATTGAACTTCACATAATAAAAAATAATAAATATATTTCTACCAAATACCGACTGCCTTCAACAAGCTGTAGGTAATAAATAAAAAAAAATAAAAAAATAAAAAATAAGACTCCAAATAAATGTGAAACAACATACTAACATAATGGTATATGACATACTACATAAATAACATATGACATACTACATAGATGATGTATAACATACTACATACATGACATGACATACTACATAAATGACATATGACATACTACATAGATGATGTACAACATACTACATACATGACATATGACATACTACATAAATGACATATGACATACTACATAGATGATGTACAACATACTAAATACATGACATGCTACATAAATGATATATGACATACTACATAGATGATGTACAACATACTACACACATGACTTATGACATACTACATAAATGATATATGACATACTACATAAATGACATATGACATACTACATAGATGATGTACAACATACTACATACAGGACTTATGACACACTACATAAATGACATATGACATACCACATAAATGACAACATACTACATAGATGATGTACAGCATACTACATACATGACATATGGCATACTACATAAATGACATATGGCATACTACATAAATGAGATATGACATACTACATAAATGACATATTAATACTACATATATGATGTACAACATACTACATACATGACATATGGCATACTACATAAATGACATATGACATACCACATAAATGACAACATACTACATAGATGATGTACAGCATACTACATACATGACATATGGCATACTACATAAATGACATATGGCATACTACATAAATGAGATATGACATACTACATAAATGACATATTAATACTACATATATGATGTACAACATACTACATACATGACATATGGCATACTACATAAATGACATATGACATACCACATAAATGACAACATACTACATAGATGATGTACAGCATACTACATACATGACATATGGCATACTACATAAATGACATATGGCATACTACATAAATGAGATATGACATACTACATAAATGACATATTAATACTACATATATGATGTACAACATACTACATACATGACTTATGACATACTACATAAATGACATATGACATACCACATAAATGACAACATACTACATAGATGATGTACAGCATACTACATACATGACATATGGCATACTACATAAATGACATATGACATACTACATAAAGGATATATGGCATACTACATAAATGAGATATGACATACTACATAGATGATGTACAACATACTACATACATGACATATGACATACTACATAGATGATGTACAGCATACTACATACATGACATATGACATACTACATAAATGACATATGACATACCACATAAATGACATACTACATAGATGATGTACAGCATACTACATACATGACATATGGCATACTACATAAATGACATATGACATACTACATAAAGGATATATGGCATACTACATAAATGAGATATGACATACTACATAGATGATGTACAACATACTACATACATGACATATGACATACTACATAGATGATGTACAGCATACTACATACATGACATATGACATACTACATAAATGACATATGACATACCACATAAATGACATACTACATAGATGATGTACAGCATACTACATACATGACATATGGCATACTACATAAATGACATATGACATACTACATAAAGGATGTATGGCATACTACATAAATGAGATATGACATACTACATAGATGATGTACAACATACTACATACATGACATATGACATACTACATAAATGACATAGGACATACTACATAGATGATGTACAGCATACTACATACATGACATATGACATACCACATAAATGACAACATACTACATAGATTATGTACAGCATACTACATACATGACATATGGCATACTACATAAATGACATACTACATAAATGTTGTATGACATACTGCATTAATTATTTATGATATACTACATATGACATACAACATACTTACATCTATCATTAGATTTTGATATTCGTACAGTGTTGACATACAACATACTTACATCTATCATTAGATTTTGATATTCGTACAGTGTTGACATACAGCATACTTACATCTATCATTAGATTTTGATATTCGTAGTGTTGACATACAACATACTTACATCTATCATTAGATTTTGATATTCGTACAGTGTTGACATACAACATACTTACATCTATCATTAGATTTTGATATTCGTACAGTGTTGACATACAACATACTTACATCTATCATTAGATTTTGATATTCGTACAGTGTTGACATACAGCATACTTACATCTATCATTAGATTTTGATATTCGTTCAGTGTTGACATACAACATACTTACATCTATCATTAGATTTTGATATTCGTACAGTGTTGACATACAGCATACTTACATCTATCATTAGATTTTGATATTCGTACAGTGTTGACATACAACATACTTACATCTATCATTAGATTTTGATATTCGTACAGTGTTGACATACAACATACTTACATCTATCATTAGATTTTGATATTCGTACAGTATTGACATACAACATACTTACATCTATCATTAGATTTTGATATTCGTACAGTGTTGACATACAACATACTTACATCTATCATTATATTTTGATATTTGTACAGTGTTGACATACAACATACTTACATCTATCATTATATTTTGATATTCGTACAGTGTTGACATACAACATACTTACATCTATCATTATATTTTGATATTTGTACAGTGTTGACATACAACATACTTACATCTATCATTATATTTTGATATTCGTACAGTGTTGACATACAACATACTTACATCTATCATTAGATTTTGATATTTGTACAGTGTTGACATACAACATACTTACATCTATCATTATATTTTGATATTCGTAGTGTTGACATACAACATACTTACATCTATCATTAGATTTTGATATTCGTACAGTGTTGACATACAACATACTTACATCTATCATTAGATTTTGATATTCGTACAGTGTCACCATTTGAAGCTACATAATTATAATTGGTGTTAGCCAGTCTCTCTAACTCTATCTTTTTATGGAACAAAAGTCTTTTAAACAACTGAAAAAAAAATTATATATATATGTGATTAAGGCATCACTCTTTGACAGAGGTCTGAGTGGTCATTAATTTCTAACCACAAGATGACAGATTAACACGATGGGTGTCACTAGTGGAGCAGGAACTGCTTACCCTTTAAGAGCACCTGAGTTCACCCCTCGTTTTTAGTGGAGTTCGTGTTACTCGATCTTTAGTTTTATATGTATGCTTTGTAGATCATTGTTTGTCCTTTTGTACTTTTTCTTTTGGCCATGGTGTTGTCTGTTCTCCTTCGATATACAAATTTTGATTACCCCTTTGGCTTTGGTATCTTCAAACTTGGCCAAATGGTTGTAGAGAAGTTGTTCTTTAATTGGCCAATCACAAACAAGAACTACCTATGGCGGTCATATTAGTTGTATGATCAGCACGAATTATGGAAATTTTGTATTGGATCTCTCATACATCATTTCTACAAAGTCATAATTAATTGTTACTCCTAGTTTCAGAGAAGATTTTAAAAATATTAGCCAATCGAGATGAAATGAGGAAATCTTGTAGTGGACCTTCCATAGATGCTTCTTGTAAAATGTTGCTTTATTTGGTCAAATGGTTTCAGAGGAGAAGATTTTTTGAAATTGATAAATCAGAAACAAGAATTGCCTATGGTGGCCATGTTTGTTATCAGATCAGGACAAATGAGCAATCTTAATAAAGGATCTTCCATAGATGCCTCTTACACAATTTCGGTTAATTTAGACTACTGGTTTTAATAGTCATGTTTGTTAATGGATTGGGACAAAATGAGCAATTTTTATAGAGGGACTTCCACAGATGTTCCTATTCAGTTTCCATTCATTTGGTTAAGCGGTTTCAGAGGAGAAGATTAAAATGTGAAAAGTTAAGAGACAACAGACGCCAATTGATGACAAAAGCTCTGATTGCCTTTCAACCAGGTGAGCTAAAAAATTGGAATACATACAAATCAAATCATACTTCGGATTAAGGCAATAAAATTCAGAGAAACTCTGCTGAAATCAGGATGGGTGGTACCTCTGAAACATCAATAAATAACTGACTCAGAGTCCTTCCTAATGGAGCCTCTGTCTAATATTCTTCACTTACATTTTGGAGTAGGTAAGCATTCCTCATGATTTTCTGACCAGTGGCTGTATTAGAGAAGTAGTCAATAGCTGTAGAATTTGGTGCAAAAAAAGTCATTTCACAAGGCGACGTAGATGTTCCACAATATCCCATGTCCCACGCTGGAACTCTCGTCCACGGTGCAATCGTAGAGTATCCACCTCTGTAATAATTATTGACTCCGTAATTGGGTGGATAACCCTGGGAAGTGAAGTCACATTCTTTACTGTAAAATCTACGATCGGTTAAATAATTCTTCATCCCGACTGCTCTCATGTAGTCATATGTTCTCCTGAAATATAAACACTAAATAAAAATATTGTACCATATACATGTACTGGTTTAACCCTTCCACATCTTTGTGCCTGTCTTATAGTCATATGTTCTCCTGTAATATAAACACTAATTAAAAACAGTATACCATATACATGTACTGGTTTAACCCTTCCACATCTTTGTGCCTGTCTTATATTCATATGTTCTCCTGTAATATAAACACTAATTAAAAACAGTGTACCATATACATGTACTGGTTTAACCCTTCCACATCGTTGTGCCTGTCTTATAGTCATATGTTCTCCTGTAATATAAACTCTAATTAAAAACAGTGTACCATATACATGTACTGGTCTAACCCTTCCACATCGATGTGCCTGTCTTATAGTCATATGTTCTCCTGTAATATAAACACTAATTAAAAACAGTGTACCATATACATGTACTGGTCTAACCCTTCCACATCTTTGTGCCTGTCTTATAGTCATATGTTCTCCTGTAATATAAACACTAATTAAAAACAGTGTACCATATACAAGTACTGGTTTAACCCTTCCACATCTTTGTGCCTGTCTTATAGTCATATGTTCTTCTGTAATATAAACTCTAATTAAAAATATTGTACCATATACATGTACTGGTTTAACCCTTCCACATCGTTGTGCCTGTCTTATAGTCATATGTTCTCCTGTAATATAAACACTAATTAAAAACAGTGTACCATATACATGTACTGGTTTAACCCTTCCACATCGTTGTGCCTGTCTTATAGTCATATGTTCTCCTGTAATATAAACTCTAATTAAAAACAGTGTACCATATACATGTACTGGTTTAACCCTTCCACATCATTGTGCCTGTCTTATAGTCATATGTTCTCCTGTAATATAAACACTAATTAAAAACAGTGTACCATATACATGTACTGGTTTAACCCTTCCACTTCGTTGTGCCTGTCTTATAGTCATATGTTCTCCTGTAATATAAACACTAATTAAAAACAGTGTACCATATACATGTACTGGTTTAACCCTTCCACATCATTGTGCCTGTCTTATAGTCATATGTTCTCCTGTAATATAAACACTAATTAAAAACAGTGTACCATATACATGTACTGGTTTAACCCTTCCACATCGTTGTGCCTGTCTTATAATCATATGTTCTTCTGTAATATAAACTCTAATTAAAAACAGTGTACCATATACATGTACTGGTTTAACCCTTCCACATCATTGTGCCTGTCTTATAGTCATATGTTCTCCTGTAATATAAACACTAATTAAAAACAGTGTACCATATACATGTACTGGTTTAACCCTTCCACATCTTTGTGCCTGTCTTATAGTCATATGTTCTCCTGTAATATAAACACTAATTAAAAATATTGTACCATATACATGTACTGGTTTAACCCTTCCACATCGTTGTGCCTGTCTTATAGTCATATGTTCTCCTGTAATATAAACTCTAATTAAAAACAGTGTACCATATACATGTACTGGTTTAACCCTTCCACATCATTGTGCCTGTCTTATAGTCATATGTTCTCCTGTAATATAAACTCTAATTAAAAACAGTGTACCATATACATGTACTGGTTTAACCCTTCCACATCATTGTGCCTGTCTTATAGTCATATGTTCTACTGTAATATAAACTCTAACTAAAAACAGTGTACCATATACATGTACTGGTTTAACCCTTCCACATCTTTGTGCCTATCTTATAGTCATATGTTCTCCTGTAATATAAACTCTAATTAAAAACAGTGTACCATATACATGTACTGGTTTAACCCTTCCACATCTTTGTGCCTGTCTTATAGTCATATGTTCTTCTGTAATATAAACTCTAATTAAAAATATTGTACCATATACATGTACTGGTTTAACCCTTCCACATCGTTGTGCCTGTCTTATAGTCATATGTTCTCCTGTAATATAAACACTAATTAAAAACAGTGTACCATATACATGTATTGGTTTAACCCTTCCACATCGTTGTGCCTGTCTTATAGTCATATGTTCTCCTGTAATATAAACTCTAATTAAAAACAGTGTACCATATACATGTACTGGTTAAACCCTTCCACATCATTGTGCCTGTCTTATAGTCATATGTTCTCCGGTAATATAAACTCTAATTAAAAACAGTGTACCATATACAAGTACTGGTTTAACCCTTCCACATCGTTGTGCCTGTCTTATAGTCATATGTTCTCCTGTAATATAAACTCTAATTAAAAACAGTGTACCATATACATGTACTGGTTTAACCCTTCCACATCGTTGTGCCTGTCTTATAGTCATATGTTCTCCTGTAATATAAACACTAATTAAAAACAGTGTACCATATACATGTACTGGTTTAACCCTTCCACATCGTTGTGCCTGTCTTATAGTCATATGTTCTCCTGTAATATAAACTCTAATTAAAAACAGTGTACCATATACATGTACTGGTTTAACCCTTCCACATCATTGTGCCTGTCTTATAGTCATATGTTCTACTGTAATATAAACTCTAATTAAAAACAGTGTACCATATACATGTACTGGTTTAACCCTTCCACATCATTGTGCCTGTCTTATAGTCATATGTTCTACTGTAATATAAACTCTAATTAAAAACAGTGTACCATATACAAGTACTGGTTTAACCCTTCCACATCATTGTGCCTGTCTTATAGTCATATGTTTTCCTGTAATATAAACACTAATTAAAAACAGTGTACCATATACATGTACTGGTTTAACCCTTCCACTTCGTTGTGCCTGTCTTATAGTCATATGTTCTCCTGTAATATAAACACTAATTAAAAACAGTGTACCATATACATGTACTGGCTTAACCCTTCCACATCATTGTGCCTGTCTTATAGTCATATGTTCTCCTGTAATATAAACACTAATTAAAAACAGTGTACCATATACATGTACTGGTTTAACCCTTCCACATCATTGTGCCTGTCTTATAGTCATATGTTCTTCTGTAATATAAACTCTAATTAAAAACAGTGTACCATATACATGTACTGGTTTAACCCTTCCACATCGTTGTGCCTGTCTTATAGTCATATGTTCTTCTGTAATATAAACTCTAATTAAAAACAGTGTACCATATACATGTACTGGTTTAACCCTTCCACATCGTTGTGCCTGTCTTATAGTCATATGTTCTCCTGTAATATAAAAACTAATTAAAAACAGTGTACCATATACATGTACTGGTTTAACCCTTCCACATCTTTGTGCCTGTCTTATAGTCATATGTTCTCCTGTAATATAAACACTAATTAAAAACAGTGTACCATATACATGTACTGGTTTAACCCTTTCACATCTTTGTGCCTGTCTTATAGTCATATGTTCTCCTGTAATATAAACTCTAATTAAAAACAGTGTACCATATACAAGTACTGGTTTAACCCTTCCACATCGTTGTGCCTGTCTTATAGTCATATGTTCTCCTGTAATATAAACTCTAATTAAAAACAGTGTACCATATACATGTACTGGTTTAAACCTTCCACATCATTGTGCCTGTCTTATAGTCATATGTTCTCCTGTAATATAAACTCTAATTAAAAACAGTGTACCATATACAAGTACTGGTTTAACCCTTCCACATCATTGTGCCTGTCTTATAGTCATATGTTCTCCTGTAATATAAACACTAATTAAAAACAGTGTACCATATACATGTACTGGTTTAACCCTTCCACATCGTTGTGCCTGTCTTATAGTCATATGTTCTCCTGTAATATAAACTCTAATTAAAAACAGTGTACCATATACATGTACTGGTTTAACCCTTCCACATCATTGTGTCTGTCTTATAGTCATATGTTCTACTGTAATATAAACTCTAATTAAAAACAGTGTACCATATACATGTACTGGTTTAACCCTTCCACATCATTGTGCCTGTCTTATAGTCATATGTTCTACTGTAATATAAACTCTAATTAAAAACAGTGTACCATATACAAGTACTGGTTTAACCCTTCCACATCATTGTGCCTGTCTTATAGTCATATGTTTTCCTGTAATATAAACACTAATTAAAAACAGTGTACCATATACATGTACTGGTTTAACCCTTCCACTTCGTTGTGCCTGTCTTATAGTCATATGTTCTCCTGTAATATAAACACTAATTAAAAACAGTGTACCATATACATGTACTGGCTTAACCCTTCCACATCATTGTGCCTGTCTTATAGTCATATGTTCTCCTGTAATATAAACACTAATTAAAAACAGTGTACCATATACATGTACTGGTTTAACCCTTCCACATCATTGTGCCTGTCTTATAGTCATATGTTCTTCTGTAATATAAACTCTAATTAAAAACAGTGTACCATATACATGTACTGGTTTAACCCTTCCACATCGTTGTGCCTGTCTTATAGTCATATGTTCTTCTGTAATATAAACTCTAATTAAAAACAGTGTACCATATACATGTACTGGTTTAACCCTTCCACATCGTTGTGCCTGTCTTATAGTCATATGTTCTCCTGTAATATAAAAACTAATTAAAAACAGTGTACCATATACATGTACTGGTTTAACCCTTCCACATCTTTGTGCCTGTCTTATAGTCATATGTTCTCCTGTAATATAAACACTAATTAAAAATATAGTACCATATACATGTACTGGTTTAACCCTTCCACATCGTTGTGCCTGTCTTATAGTCATATGTTCTCCTGTAATATAAACTCTAATTAAAAACAGTGTACCATATACATGTACTGGTTTAACCCTTCCACATCATTGTGCCTGTCTTATAGTCATATGTTCTCCTGTAATATAAACACTAATTAAAAACAGTGTACCATATACATGTACTGGTTTAACCCTTCCACATCATTGTGCCTGTCTTATAGTCATATGTTCTCCTGTAATATAAACTCTAATTAAAAACAGTGTACCATATACATGTACTGGTCTAACCCTTCCACATCGTTGTGCCTGTCTTATAATCATATGTTCTCCTGTAATATAAACTCTAATTAAAAACAGTGTACCATATACATGTACTGGTTTAACCCTTCCACATCGTTGTGCCTGTCTTATAGTCATATGTTCTCCTGTAATATAAACACTAATTAAAAACAGTGTACCATATACATGTACTGGTTTAACCCTTCCACATCATTGTGCCTGTCTTATAGTCATATGTTCTCCTGTAATATAAACTCTAATTAAAAACAGTGTACCATATACATGTACTGGTTTAACCCTTCCACATCGTTGTGCCTGTCTTATAGTCATATGTTCTCCTGTAATATAAACACTAATTAAAAACAGTGTACCATATACATGTACTGGTTTAACCCTTTCACATCTTTGTGCCCGTCTTATAGTCATATGTTCTCCTGTAATATAAACTCTAATTAAAAACAGTGTACCATATACAAGTACTGGTTTAACCCTTCCACATCGTTGTGCCTGTCTTATAGTCATATGTTCTCCTGTAATATAAACTCTAATTAAAAACAGTGTACCATATACATGTACTGGTTTAAACCTTCCACATCATTGTGCCTGTCTTATAGTCATATGTTCTCCTGTAATATAAACTCTAATTAAAAACAGTGTACCATATACAAGTACTGGTTTAACCCTTCCACATCATTGTGCCTGTCTTATAGTCATATGTTCTCCTGTAATATAAACACTAATTAAAAACAGTGTACCATATACATGTACTGGTTTAACCCTTCCACATCGTTGTGCCTGTCTTATAGTCATATGTTCTTCTGTAATATAAACTCTAATTAAAAACAGTGTACCATATACATGTACTGGTTTAACCCTTCCACATCGTTGTGCCTGTCTTATAATCATATGGTCTCCTGTAATATAAACTCTAATTAAAAACAGTGTACCATATACATGTACTGGTTTAACCCTTCCACATCGTTGTGCCTGTCTTATAGTCATATGTTCTTCTGTAATATAAACTCTAATTAAAAACAGTGTACCATATACATGTACTGGTTTAACCCTTCCACTTCGTTGTGCCTGTCTTATAGTCATATGTTCTCCTGTAATATAAACACTAATTAAAAACAGTGTACCATATACATGTACTGGTTTAACCCTTCCACATCATTGTGCCTGTCTTATAGTCATATGTTCTCCTGTAATATAAACACTAATTAAAAACAGTGTACCATATACATGTACTGGTTTAACCCTTCCACATCGTTGTGCCCGTCTTATAATCATATGTTCTTCTGTAATATAAACTCTAATTAAAAACAGTGTACCATATACATGTACTGGTTTAACCCTTCCACATCGTTGTGCCTGTCTTATAGTCATATGTTCTCCTGTAATATAAACACTAATTAAAAACAGTGTACCATATACATGTACTGGTTTAACCCTTCCACATCTTTGTGCCTGTCTTATAGTCATATGTTCTCCTGTAATATAAACACTAATTAAAAATATTGTACCATATACATGTACTGGTTTAACCCTTCCACATCGTTGTGCCTGTCTTATAGTCATATGTTCTCCTGTAATATAAACTCTAATTAAAAACAGTGTACCATATACATGTACTGGTTTAACCCTTCCACATCATTGTGCCTGTCTTATAGTCATATGTTCTCCTGTAATATAAACTCTAATTAAAAACAGTGTACCATATACATGTACTGGTTTAACCCTTCCACATCATTGTGCCTGTCTTATAGTCATATGTTCTACTGTAATATAAACTCTAATTAAAAACAGTGTACCATATACATGTACTGGTTTAACCCTTCCACATCTTTGTGCCTATCTTATAGTCATATGTTCTCCTGTAATATAAACTCTAATTAAAAACAGTGTACCATATACATGTACTGGTTTAACCCTTCCACATCTTTGTGCCTGTCTTATAGTCATATGTTCTTCTGTAATATAAACTCTAATTAAAAATATTGTACCATATACATGTACTGGTTTAACCCTTCCACATCGTTGTGCCTGTCTTATAGTCATATGTTCTCCTGTAATATAAACACTAATTAAAAACAGTGTACCATATACATGTATTGGTTTAACCCTTCCACATCGTTGTGCCTGTCTTATAGTCATATGTTCTCCTGTAATATAAACTCTAATTAAAAACAGTGTACCATATACATGTACTGGTTAAACCCTTCCACATCATTGTGCCTGTCTTATAGTCATATGTTCTCCTGTAATATAAACACTAATTAAAAACAGTGTACCATATACAAGTACTGGTTTAACCCTTCCACATCGTTGTGCCTGTCTTATAGTCATATGTTCTCCTGTAATATAACCACTAATTAAAAACAGTGTACCATATACATGTACTGGTTTAACCCTTCCACATCGTTGTGCCTGTCTTATAGTCATATGTTCTCCTGTAATATAAACACTAATTAAAAACAGTGTACCATATACATGTACTGGTTTAACCCTTCCACATCGTTGTGCCTGTCTTATAATCATATGTTCTCCTGTAATATAAACTCTAATTAAAAACAGTGTACCATATACATGTACTGGTTTAACCCTTCCACATCATTGTGCCTGTCTTATAGTCATATGTTCTACTGTAATATAAACTCTAATAAAAAACAGTGTACCATATACATGTACTGGTTTAACCCTTCCACATCATTGTGCCTGTCTTATAGTCATATGTTCTACTGTAATATAAACTCTAATTAAAAACAGTGTACCATATACAAGTACTGGTTTAACCCTTCCACATCATTGTGCCTGTCTTATAGTCATATGTTTTCCTGTAATATAAACACTAATTAAAAACAGTGTACCATATACATGTACTGGTTTAACCCTTCCACTTCGTTGTGCCTGTCTTATAGTCATATGTTCTCCTGTAATATAAACACTAATTAAAAACAGTGTACCATATACATGTACTGGCTTAACCCTTCCACATCATTGTGCCTGTCTTATAGTCATATGTTCTCCTGTAATATAAACACTAATTAAAAACAGTGTACCATATACATGTACTGGTTTAACCCTTCCACATCATTGTGCCTGTCTTATAGTCATATGTTCTTTTGTAATATAAACTCTAATTAAAAACAGTGTACCATATACATGTACTGGTTTAACCCTTCCACATCGTTGTGCCTGTCTTATAGTCATATGTTCTTCTGTAATATAAACTCTAATTAAAAACAGTGTACCATATACATGTACTGGTTTAACCCTTCCACATCGTTGTGCCTGTCTTATAGTCATATGTTCTCCTGTAATATAAAAACTAATTAAAAACAGTGTACCATATACATGTACTGGTTTAACCCTTCCACATCTTTGTGCCTGTCTTATAGTCATATGTTCTCCTGTAATATAAACACTAATTAAAAATATAGTACCATATACATGTACTGGTTTAACCCTTCCACATCGTTGTGCCTGTCTTATAGTCATATGTTCTCCTGTAATATAAACTCTAATTAAAAACAGTGTACCATATACATGTACTGGTTTAACCCTTCCACATCATTGTGCCTGTCTTATAGTCATATGTTCTCCTGTAATATAAACACTAATTAAAAACAGTGTACCATATACATGTACTGGTTTAACCCTTCCACATCATTGTGCCTGTCTTATAGTCATATGTTCTCCTGTAATATAAACTCTAATTAAAAACAGTGTACCATATACATGTACCGGTCTAACCCTTCCACATCGTTGTGCCTGTCTTATAATCATATGTTCTCCTGTAATATAAACTCTAATTAAAAACAGTGTACCATATACATGTACTGGTTTAACCCTTCCACATCGTTGTGCCTGTCTTTTAGTCATATGTTCTCCTGTAATATAAACACTAATTAAAAACAGTGTACCATATACATGTACTGGTTTAACCCTTCCACATCATTGTGCCTGTCTTATAGTCATATGTTCTCCTGTAATATAAACTCTAATTAAAAACAGTGTACCATATACATGTACTGGTTTAACCCTTCCACATCGTTGTGCCTGTCTTATAGTCATATGTTCTCCTGTAATATAAACACTAATTAAAAACAGTGTACCATATACATGTACTGGTTTAACCCTTTCACATCTTTGTGCCTGTCTTATAGTCATATGTTCTCCTGTAATATAAACTCTAATTAAAAACAGTGTACCATATACAAGTACTGGTTTAACCCTTCCACATCGTTGTGCCTGTCTTATAGTCATATGTTCTCCTGTAATATAAACTCTAATTAAAAACAGTGTACCATATACATGTACTGGTTTAAACCTTCCACATCATTGTGCCTGTCTTATAGTCATATGTTCTCCTGTAATATAAACTCTAATTAAAAACAGTGTACCATATACAAGTACTGGTTTAACCCTTCCACATCATTGTGCCTGTCTTATAGTCATATGTTCTCCTGTAATATAAACACTAATTAAAAACAGTGTACCATATACATGTACTGGTTTAACCCTTCCACATCGTTGTGCCTGTCTTATAGTCATATGTTCTTCTGTAATATAAACTCTAATTAAAAACAGTGTACCATATACATGTACTGGTTTAACCCTTCCACATCGTTGTGCCTGTCTTATAATCATATGGTCTCCTGTAATATAAACTCTAATTAAAAACAGTGTACCATATACATGTACTGGTTTAACCCTTCTACATCGTTGTGCCTGTCTTATAGTCATATGTTCTTCTGTAATATAAACTCTAATTAAAAACAGTGTACCATATACATGTACTGGTTTAACCCTTCCACATCGTTGTGCCTGTCTTATAGTCATATGTTCTTCTGTAATATAAACTCTAATTAAAAACAGTGTACCATATACATGTACTGGTTTAACCCTTCCACATCGTTGTGCCTGTCTTATAATCATATGGTCTCCTGTAATATAAACTCTAATTAAAAACAGTGTACCATATACATGTACTGGTTTAACCCTTCCACATCGTTGTGCCTGTCTTATAGTCATATGTTCTTCTGTAATATAAACTCTAATTAAAAACAGTGTACCATATACATGTACTGGTTTAACCCTTCCACATCGTTGTGCCTGTCTTATAATCATATGTTCTCCTGTAATATAAACTCTAATTAAAAACAGTGTACCATATACATGTACTGGTTTAACCCTTCCACATCGTTGTGCCTGTCTTATAGTCATATGTTCTTCTGTAATATAAACTCTAATTAAAAACAGTGTACCATATACATGTACTGGTTTAACCCTTCCACATCGTTGTGCCTGTCTTATAGTCATATGTTCTCCTGTAATATAAACTCTAATTAAAAACAGTGTACCATATACATGTACTGGTTTAACCCTTCCACATCATTGTGCCTGTCTTATAGTCATATGTTCTCCTGTAATATAAACTCTAATTAAAAACAGTGTACCATATACAAGTACTGGTTTAACCCTTCCACATCGTTGTGCCTGTCTTATAGTCATATGTTCTCCTGTAATATAAACTCTAATTAAAAACAGTGTACCATATACATGTACTGGTTTAAACCTTCCACATCATTGTGCCTGTCTTATAGTCATATGTTCTCCTGTAATATAAACTCTAATTAAAAACAGTGTACCATATACAAGTACTGGTTTAACCCTTCCACATCATTGTGCCTGTCTTATAGTCATATGTTCTCCTGTAATATAAACACTAATTAAAAACAGTGTACCATATACATGTACTGGTTTAACCCTTCCACATCGTTGTGCCTGTCTTATAGTCATATGTTCTTCTGTAATATAAACTCTAATTAAAAACAGTGTACCATATACATGTACTGGTTTAACCCTTCCACATCGTTGTGCCTGTCTTATAATCATATGGTCTCCTGTAATATAAACTCTAATTAAAAACAGTGTACCATATACATGTACTGGTTTAACCCTTCTACATCGTTGTGCCTGTCTTATAGTCATATGTTCTTCTGTAATATAAACTCTAATTAAAAACAGTGTACCATATACATGTACTGGTTTAACCCTTCCACATCGTTGTGCCTGTCTTATAGTCATATGTTCTTCTGTAATATAAACTCTAATTAAAAACAGTGTACCATATACATGTACTGGTTTAACCCTTCCACATCGTTGTGCCTGTCTTATAATCATATGGTCTCCTGTAATATAAACTCTAATTAAAAACAGTGTACCATATACATGTACTGGTTTAACCCTTCCACATCGTTGTGCCTGTCTTATAGTCATATGTTCTTCTGTAATATAAACTCTAATTAAAAACAGTGTACCATATACATGTACTGGTTTAACCCTTCCACATCGTTGTGCCTGTCTTATAATCATATGTTCTCCTGTAATATAAACTCTAATTAAAAACAGTGTACCATATACATGTACTGGTTTAACCCTTCCACATCGTTGTGCCTGTCTTATAGTCATATGTTCTTCTGTAATATAAACTCTAATTAAAAACAGTGTACCATATACATGTACTGGTTTAACCCTTCCACATCGTTGTGCCTGTCTTATAGTCATATGTTCTCCTGTAATATAAACTCTAATTAAAAACAGTGTACCATATACATGTACTGGTTTAACCCTTCCACATCTTTGTGCCTGTCTTATAGTCATATGTTCTCCTGTAATATAAACACTAATTAAAAACAGTGTACCATATACAAGTACTGGTTTAACCCTTCCACATCTTTGTGCCTGTCTTATAGTCATATGTTCTTCTGTAATATAAACTCTAATTAAAAATATTGTACCATATACATGTACTGGTTTAACCCTTCCACATCGTTGTGCCTGTCTTATAGTCATATGTTCTCCTGTAATATAAACTCTAATTAAAAACAGTGTACCATATACATGTACTGGTTTAACCCTTCCACATCTTTGTGCCTGTCTTATAGTCATATGTTCTCCTGTAATATAAACACTAATTAAAAACAGTGTACCATATACAAGTACTGGTTTAACCCTTCCACATCTTTGTGCCTGTCTTATAGTCATATGTTCTTCTGTAATATAAACTCTAATTAAAAATATTGTACCATATACATGTACTGGTTTAACCCTTCCACATCGTTGTGCCTGTCTTATAGTCATATGTTCTCCTGTAATATAAACACTAATTAAAAACAGTGTACCATATACATTACTGGTTAAACCCTTCCACATCATTGTGCCTGTCTTATAGTCATATGTTCTCCTGTAATATAAACTCTAATTAAAAACAGTGTACCATATACATGTACTGGTTTAACCCTTCCACATCGTTGTGCCTGTCTTATAGTCATATGTTCTACTGTAATATAAACTCTAATTAAAAACAGTGTACCATATACATGTACTGGTTTAACCCTTCCACTTCGTTGTGCCTGTCTTATAGTCATATGTTCTACTGTAATATAAACTCTAATTAAAAACAGTGTACCATATACATGTACTGGTTTAACCCTTCCACATCATTGTGCCTGTCTTATAGTCATATGTTCTCCTGTAATATAAACTCTAATTAAAAACTGTGTGCCATATACATGTACTGGTTTAACCCTTCCACATCATTGTGCCTGTCTTATAGTCATATGTTCTCCTGTAATATAAACACTAATTAAAAACAGTGTACCATATACATGTACTGGTTTAACCCTTCCACATCATTGTGCCTGTCTTATAGTCATATGTTCTCCTGTAATATCAACACTAATTAAAAACAGTGTACCATATACATGTACTGGTTTAACCCTTCCACATCATTGTGCCTGTCTTATAGTCATATGTTCTTCTGTAATATAAACTCTAATTAAAAACCGTGTACCATATACATGTACTGGTTTAACCCTTCCACATCGTTGTGCCTGTCTTATAGTCATATGTTCTCCTGTAATATAAACACTAATTAAAAACAGTGTACCATATACATGTACTGGTTTAACCCTTCCACATCTTTGTGCCCGTCTTATAGTCATATGTTCTCCTGTAATATAAACACTAATTAAAAATATTGTACCATATACATGTACTGGTTTAACCCTTCCACATCGTTGTGCCTGTCTTATAGTCATATGTTCTTCTGTAATATAAACTCTAATTAAAAACAGTGTACCATATACATGTACTGGTTTAACCCTTCCACATCATTGTGCCTGTCTTATAGTCATATGTTCTCCTGTAATATAAACTCTAATTAAAAACAGTGTACCATATACATGTACTGGTTTAACCCTTCCACATCATTGTGCCTGTCTTATAGTCATATGTTCTACTGTAATATAAACTCTAATTAAAAACAGTGTACCATATACATGTACTGGTTTAACCCTTCCACATCTTTGTGCCTGTCTTATAGTCATATGTTCTCCTGTAATATAAACACTAATTAAAAACAGTGTACCATATACATGTACTGGTTTAACCCTTCCACATCGTTGTGCCTGTCTTATAGTCATATGTTCTCCTGTAATATAAACACTAATTAAAAACAGTGTACCATATACATGTACTGGTTTAACCCTTCCACATCTTTGTGCCTGTCTTATAGTCATATGTTCTCCTGTAATATAAACACTAATTAAAAACAGTGTACCATATACAAGTACTGGTTTAACCCTTCCACATCTTTGTGCCTGTCTTATAGTCATATGTTCTCCTGTAATATAAACACTAATTAAAAACAGTGTACCATATACATGTACTGGTTTAACCCTTCCACATCTTTGTGCCTGTCTTATAGTCATATGTTCTCCTGTAATATAAACACTAATTAAAAATATAGTACCATATACATGTACTGGTTTAACCCTTCCACATCGTTGTGCCTGTCTTATAGTCATATGTTCTCCTGTAATATAAACTCTAATTAAAAACAGTGTACCATATACATGTACTGGTTTAACCCTTCCACATCATTGTGCCTGTCTTATAGTCATATGTTCTCCTGTAATATAAACACTAATTAAAAACAGTGTACCATATACATGTACTGGTTTAACCCTTCCACATCATTGTGCCTGTCTTATAGTCATATGTTCTCCTGTAATATAAACTCTAATTAAAAACAGTGTACCATATACATGTACTGGTCTAACCCTTCCACATCGTTGTGCCTGTCTTATAATCATATGTTCTCCTGTAATATAAACTCTAATTAAAAACAGTGTACCATATACATGTACTGGTTTAACCCTTCCACATCGTTGTGCCTGTCTTATAGTCATATGTTCTCCTGTAATATAAACACTAATTAAAAACAGTGTACCATATACATGTACTGGTTTAACCCTTCCACATCATTGTGCCTGTCTTATAGTCATATGTTCTCCTGTAATATAAACTCTAATTAAAAACAGTGTACCATATACATGTACTGGTTTAACCCTTCCACATCGTTGTGCCTGTCTTATAGTCATATGTTCTCCTGTAATATAAACACTAATTAAAAACAGTGTACCATATACATGTACTGGTTTAACCCTTCCACATCTTTGTGCCTGTCTTATAGTCATATGTTCTCCTGTAATATAAACTCTAATTAAAAACAGTGTACCATATACAAGTACTGGTTTAACCCTTCCACATCGTTGTGCCTGTCTTATAGTCATATGTTCTCCTGTAATATAAACTCTAATTAAAAACAGTGTACCATATACATGTACTGGTTTAAACCTTCCACATCATTGTGCCTGTCTTATAGTCATATGTTCTCCTGTAATATAAACTCTAATTAAAAACAGTGTACCATATACAAGTACTGGTTTAACCCTTCCACATCATTGTGCCTGTCTTATAGTCATATGTTCTCCTGTAATATAAACACTAATTAAAAACAGTGTACCATATACATGTACTGGTTTAACCCTTCCACATCGTTGTGCCTGTCTTATAATCATATGTTCTCCTGTAATATAAACTCTAATTAAAAACAGTGTACCATATACATGTACTGGTTTAACCCTTCCACATCGTTGTGCCTGTCTTATAGTCATATGTTCTTCTGTAATATAAACTCTAATTAAAAACAGTGTACCATATACATGTACTGGTTTAACCCTTCCACATCGTTGTGCCTGTCTTATAATCATATGGTCTCCTGTAATATAAACTCTAATTAAAAACAGTGTACCATATACATGTACTGGTTTAACCCTTCCACATCATTGTGCCTGTCTTATAGTCATATGTTCTTCTGTAATATAAACTCTAATTAAAAACAGTGTACCATATACATGTACTGGTTTAACCCTTCCACATCGTTGTGCCTGTCTTATAATCATATGTTCTCCTGTAATATAAACTCTAATTAAAAACAGTGTACCATATACATGTACTGGTTTAACCCTTCCACATCGTTGTGCCTGTCTTATAGTCATATGTTCTTCTGTAATATAAACTCTAATTAAAAACAGTGTACCATATACATGTACTGGTTTAACCCTTCCACATCGTTGTGCCTGTCTTATAGTCATATGTTCTCCTGTAATATAAACTCTAATTAAAAACAGTGTACCATATACATGTACTGGTTTAACCCTTCCACATCTTTGTGCCTGTCTTATAGTCATATGTTCTCCTGTAATATAAACACTAATTAAAAACAGTGTACCATATACAAGTACTGGTTTAACCCTTCCACATCTTTGTGCCTGTCTTATAGTCATATGTTCTTCTGTAATATAAACTGTAATTAAAAATATTGTACCATATACATGTACTGGTTTAACCCTTCCACATCGTTGTGCCTGTCTTATAGTCATATGTTCTCCTGTAATATAAACTCTAATTAAAAACAGTGTACCATATACATGTACTGGTTTAACCCTTCCACATCTTTGTGCCTGTCTTATAGTCATATGTTCTCCTGTAATATAAACACTAATTAAAAACAGTGTACCATATACAAGTACTGGTTTAACCCTTCCACATCTTTGTGCCTGTCTTATAGTCATATGTTCTTCTGTAATATAAACTCTAATTAAAAATATTGTACCATATACATGTACTGGTTTAACCCTTCCACATCGTTGTGCCTGTCTTATAGTCATATGTTCTCCTGTAATATAAACTCTAATTAAAAACAGTGTACCATATACAAGTACTGGTTTAACCCTTCCACATCATTGTGCCTGTCTTATAGTCATATGTTCTCCTGTAATATAAACACTAATTAAAAACAGTGTACCATATACATTACTGGTTTAACCCTTCCACATCATTGTGCCTGTCTTATAGTCATATGTTCTCCTGTAATATAAACTCTAATTAAAAACAGTGTACCATATACATGTACTGGTTTAACCCTTCCACATCGTTGTGCCTGTCTTATAGTCATATGTTCTCCTGTAATATAAACTCTAATTAAAAACTGTGTGCCATATACATGTACTGGTTTAACCCTTCCACATCATTGTGCCTGTCTTATAGTCATATGTTCTCCTGTAATATAAACACTAATTAAAAACAGTGTACCATATACATGTACTGGTTTAACCCTTCCACATCATTGTGCCTGTCTTATAGTCATATGTTCTCCTGTAATATAAACACTAATTAAAAACAGTGTACCATATACATGTACTGGTTTAACCCTTCCACATCATTGTGCCTGTCTTATAGTCATATGTTCTTCTGTAATATAAACTCTAATTAAAAACAGTGTACCATATACATGTACTGGTTTAACCCTTCCACATCGTTGTGCCTGTCTTATAGTCATATGTTCTCCTGTAATATAAACACTAATTAAAAACAGTGTACCATATACATGTACTGGTTTAACCCTTCCACATCGTTGTGCCTGTCTTATAGTCATATGTTCTACTGTAATATAAACTCTAATTAAAAACAGTGTACCATATACATGTACTGGTTTAAACCTTCCACATCATTGTGCCTGTCTTATAGTCATATGTTCTACTGTAATATAAACTCTAATTAAAAACAGTGTACCATATACATGTACTGGTTTAACCCTTCCACATCTTTGTGCCTGTCTTATAGTCATATGTTCTCCTGTAATATAAACACTAATTAAAAACAGTGTACCATATACATGTACTGGTTTAACCCTTCCACATCGTTGTGCCTGTCTTATAGTCATATGTTCTCCTGTAATATAAACACTAATTAAAAACAGTGTACCATATACAAGTACTGGTTTAACCCTTCCACATCTTTGTGCCTGTCTTATTGTCATATGTTCTCCTGTAATATAAACTCTAATTAAAAACAGTGTACCATATACATGTACTGGTTTAACTCTTCCACATCGTTGTGCCTGTCTTATAGTCATATGTTCTCCTGTAATGTAAACACTAATTAAAAACAGTGTACCATATACATGTACTGGTTTAACCCTTCCACATCGTTGTGCCTGTCTTATAGTCATATGTTCTCCTGTAATATAAACTCTAATTAAAAACAGTGTACCATATACATGTACTGGTTTAACTCTTCCACATCTTTGTGCCTGTCTTATAGTCATATGTTCTCCTGTAATATAAACTCTAATTAAAAACAGTGTACCATATACATGTACTGGTTTAACCCTTCCACATCGTTGTGCCTGTCTTATAGTCATATGTTCTCCTGTAATATAAACTCTAATTAAAAACAGTGTACCATATACATGTACTGGTTTAACCCTTCCACATCGTTGTGCCTGTCTTATAGTCATATGTTCTCCTGTAATATAAACTCTAATTAAAAACAGTGTACCATATACAAGTACTGGTTTAACCCTTCCACATCTTTGTGCCTGTCTTATAATCATATGTTCTCCTGTAATATAAACTCTCATTAAAAACAGTGTACCATATACATGTACTGGTTTAACCCTTCCACATCGTTGTGCCTGTCTTATAGTCATATGTTCTCCTGTAATATAAACACTAATTAAAAATATTGTACCATATACATGTACTGGTTTAACCCTTCCACATCGTTGTGCCTGTCTTATAGTCATATGTTCTCCTGTAATATAAACACTAATTAAAAATATTGTACCATATACATGTACTGGTTTAACCCTTCCACATCGTTGTGCCTGTCTTATAGTCATATGTTCTCCTGTAATATAAACACTAATTAAAAACAGTGTACCATATACAAGTACTGGTTTAACCCTTCCACATCGTTGTGCCTGTCTTATAGTCAAATGTTCTCCTGTAATATAAACAGTAATTAAAAATATTGTACCATATACATGTACTGGTTTAACCCTTCCACATCTTTGTGCCTGGCCCATGCCAAAATCTGGATTTCCACTATCACATGTCATAGTAATGTATTCATTTAGTAAGGATTAGAGAAGATGGTTAGTTTTGTTGACATTGGTGGAATTATTGTCCATCACTGTATTAACTTAATAATCAGGTTTGACAGGTTAATTCATATTAATGAGCGAGTTATTGTTGTTTAACGCCAATTCAGCAATTTTTCAGCTATATCATGGCGAGAACAAGTTAATTTTCAATGAGATGACGATGAGGTCCGCTTTGTTCTAGACCAACACGCTGAGTTGGATTTTTATAGTGCTAGCTCACTGAAACAACAGTCTGCGGGAAGACATGTCACTCCACTCGGACACATTATTCTGAATCCCAGCCAACCAGTCTTTGCTCTTACTCCTTAATGCTGCGTGCTTAGCGGAGAAGCAACAAATACCACTTTTATAGTCTTTAATTCGACCGGGGCTCGACCCCACGATCTACAGCACTGTAGGGGGGGACGCTAACCATTATGCCCCGATGCAGTATAATTCACATTAAAGAGCAGTACATTTGGTGCTTGGAAAATATCAAGATGTCATAGATTTTTTGGCAGGTTATACACAGTTTATTGACTTAGTAATCTCTATTCTTTTCTTTTTTTTAATCTTCCCATTTTTTTTATGTTGATGTTTTTTCGAGTCCTATCTTCCATCGAAACTCTCATATTATTCAAACAAATTGCCACACCAGTTTAACCCTGATTCATTGAAACCTGAGCCAAAAATCGTCAAACAACCAATTCTAACCTGCCGTTTATAACAAATTTAGGTGTCACCTACTTTTGTGACAAAATAAAATAAAAAATAAAAATAGGTTTGCAGCGTATTCAAACATTTGTTGGCAGCTCGATCAAGAGTAAATTTGATGTTTACATGTGCTAAAATTAGGATTAATCAGTTGGCGTTTCTGATTGGTCAATTGCACAATATGCACATCTCCGAAATCAGAAAGGGGTCGTTGTGACCTTGATCATATGGTAGTTGGATTTAACACTACCTATGCAATCAGTGCCTATCATTTCTGATGTGGGTTCGAATCTCAATCAGGCTGAGGTGTACAACATTATGTGATAAAGTTTGTCAGTGACTTGCGACAGGTCGGTGGTTTTCTCCGAGTCATGTCCAGGTAGGGAATTCCTGATATTGTATACTTACAGTAGCCACAAATCACTACAGATTAAATTGGTCATGTCCAGGTAGGGAATTCCTAATATTGTATCTATAAACTGTATCCTTCCATTAATAGCTTCTACATCAGCTGTCACGATCTTCGCCATTACAGTGTCTCCTTGCACCCATGTCTCTGAAAGTAAAAAATACTGTTGATGTGGTTGATTTCATATGGGGGGGGGGGGGGGGGGGGGGGGGGGGGAGGGACAAGTTTTCCAGGGCTAAAAAGAACTTGCCAAAGATTCAAGAGAATGGAAGACTGGTAGACCATGTAACAAAACACAATATGGGACTTCTTACAAGGCTGAGAAATTGTAAAGAACTTGAAAGTCCCTGGTACCTTAATTGTTCTGTGTATGGTAAAACTTTTGATGTAAAGAGAATAAAATTTGATATATTTGATGACATCAACAACAAAATTGCTCAAAGACAGTAAATTAACCATTTGTTCTGTACAATAAAGGAATACAGTGAACTTTTATTCAATAAACAGTAGGTTTATTTACATTTTTTTTATGAAATATAATTTTGTTATGTATGAAAGAACATACATTTGTACAGTGTATGTTAAAAAGGGTTAACAGTTAAATTAGTAAAATATCTTTTATTGCTAACACACCAAATGATCATCAAAAATTAAAAATGTTCAAATCCATTTCTTTTATATTATATACCATACTTGTAAATTACAGTTATCATTTTTATAGCCAAAGGGAGATAACTCAAATTATATTACCAATCAATGAACCTCTTTTAATTTTCTGTTGTACCCTAAACATATTTTCAAATGAAACCTTTCAAAATAGTTTATTGTTAAGGTTTTTTTTAAATATTGGATAATTTCATTTATTAATAATTCTACTAATTCTATGCAAGATTAAATAAATCCTTTAAAACTATGAATTTCCAAATTGTATAACTTCTTTCTTTTGGGTTTATTCTTATAAATCAATGCTAATTTTCTTTTTTTCAAATGTATATGTAAAATATCAGATTGACTGCCCTCGTGTTTCAATTGTTTAAATGTATAAAATGTGCTATCGTGAGTGTAAGAATGAGTGTAATAGTATGTTTTGTGTATCTGTGTTCTTGGTTGTATTGACTTGTAACTTGCTCTTATTGGTATATCTACATGTTAATATAACATAATGAATAACCATATACAAATTTTGTCTATGAATGTAAGGAGTCTTTTTTCAAATACTAAAAGGAGGTCAGATGTATTTAATTGGTTCAAGGCAAAGAAAATCTCCATAGTTTGTTTTCAGGAGACACACAGTACTAAAGATGTAGCAGTCAAATGGGAGGATGAATGGGTTAGTAAATTCTTCTTTAGTCATGGTGATAGTAAAAGTGCCGGAGTAAGTCTTATGTTCAGAAATGGTTTTGCTTTTAAGGTTAATGATTCTATATTAGATCAGAATGGTCGCTATATCATTTTAGATTTAACTGTTTATGAACACATTTAACACTAGTTTGTTTATATGGTTACAATACTGACAAACCTGAATTGTTTACTGAAATACTACAAAAGTCTGCAGGATTTGCTAATACTAGCTTTTTATTTTGTGGTGACTGGAATGTAGTACAAAATAAATCTGATGATACTTATAATATAATACATGACAGAAACCAAAAATAGAGGAACGTAAATAAACATTTGAATTATTTGATCCTTGGTGAACTTGTTATCCTGTGAATAAAAAGTTCACATGTCATCAAACCTCTCCTATTAAACAAAGTAGAAGTGATTACTGTCTTGTCTCAGAAGATATTTTTCCTCTCATGGAGTGTGCCAAAATAATTCTAGGCTATAGAACTGACCACTCTGCCATTGTTTTTAGTTGTTCTGCCTCTCCTGCTAATCAGGAAAGGACTACTGGAAATAAAATTCCCAATTATTGAGGGACTCAAATAATATAGGGTTATTGCACAAATATTGAGGAATATTGTCCTGAGCAGTATATCGTATTGCACGAACTTGAGAGTGCAATACGATATACTGAGAGGGACAATAATCTTCAATATTAGTGCAACAACCCTTTTATTATATAGTACCAAATATTTCAGTCTGTGACATTTACATTTCACCATATTTCTTTGCAACATGTATTCAGTATAATTCTGCCATCTTGTTTATCTCTCGTCTGCTTGCGTGCAGATATCATTTTACTCGGAACCTCTCTAGTGCATAACAAACTTTAAGGAGAAAGAATGGAATGCAATATTGGTCATGATGCAATATTTTTAATTCATTCCGAAATGCTCTGCTTTTTATGTATATTTATAAAGGAAGACTAGTAAGAATATGGGCAAATATTTCATTTTTATTTTACAAAGAAATCTACATGAAATATTTGATATTATAATTGTATTAAAACATGCATTAGAGATACATTATCTGAATACTACTCAGGTGGAAATATTGATGATTTTCTTCATGTTGAATTATTATGTAATGATCAGGTGTTTTTTGAAATATTGATAATGAAAATCCGAAGTGTTTCCATAACCTACAGTATAAAAAAATCTTGAGATGAAAAGGAAAAAACATTAAAACTTGAGAATGACATACAAAATCAAATGAATTTGAATCCTACTGAATTTATTCAGGTATCTTTAAATCAGAGAAAGGGGGAATTAGTAAATAGGAGGCAGGCTATAGTAGAGAGTTTACTTCTTCTATCTCGGGCCAATTGGCATGAGAATGAAGATAGATGCTCTGAATATTTTTGTAAATTAGAAAAAAAAGTCCTCAATCAACAAAACCATTTCTGAACTTATCAATAAAAAAGGTAATCATATTTCAGAACAATCAAAAATTATGTTTGAACAGGAACAATATTACAGGAAATTGTATTCTTCCAATCATTTATGTGTGGATAATGATTTTTTTCTTTCAACATGATGTCAAATTAAATGAAAAAAAAACTCTTTGGAGGGGAATTGATCATTCAAGGAATGTGGTGAATCTATTAAATCAATGAAAAATGGGAAAAGCCCTGGGTAAGATGGTTTCACAGTAGATTTCTATAAATTCTTTTGGAAAGATATTGGTGCTTTTGTTTTTTTGGTAATTATATTTTGGCTATGAAACAGGCCATTTTTCTCAATTTTAGACTCAAGGAGTTATTACTTGTATTTTTAAGGATAGTAAAGATAGGCAATATATGAGCAACTGGCGTCCAATCAGTTTACTAAATACAGATTCAAAAATAACTTCTGCAGCAATTGCAAATCGATTTAAACAAGTTTTAGGTTGTATTATTAGTAGGGATGTCAAATCGATTAAAACCTTATAACCGGTTACTCTGTCAGGTTTCCGATCGAGTACCCGGTTACTCGGTAGACAATTTATTTTGTTCGGTTTAAAAAAGGTACAGCTGGGTTCAATGACACTTCTGTTTTCTTCCTTTCTTTTCATTATTTCAAAGTTTTATATTTCAACTATAATTGTAAAGATTCAGTTGAATGATAACAAATTTAAAAATATAACACAGTACAAATTATTTACATACCAGGTTATGTCATGTCACATTCATGATTGTTATTCGGTCGTTGTGGTACAGAGTTTTTGCTAAGGAAAATAATTTGGTCGATGAAAGACGATGACAGTCTGTTGCGAAGCTTCATGACAATCAAACCTGCAGCCGAGAAGATTCTTTCCGACGGAACAGATGTTGATGGAACAGCTAAATACCGGCGCGCAAGAACCGAGAGTCTTGAATATTTATCGGAATTATCTTTTCACCACGCAAGAGAATCAGTTACTGGCATTTGACAGTTTTCGAGTCATTACATCATTTGAAAAACTTCCAAACTTTAGATGTAGGAGGTGGGATTTTCACAGCCCTATCTCTCGAAATTCAATTCAAACACACTTTTAATAGTTCAATACTTTAAATTTGAATTGTGTTCATACCAGTTTAATCACTTTGTTTGGTTAACATGGTTAAACCTACAAGCTAGTGTTTTGCCGGGGCAATAAACAGATAAGAGATCAATTACCATTTAATTGACCAATAATTGTTATGTAAACATATGCCAAGCGCTGGTTTATGTGTACGATTTCTATTATATCTAACATTAATTATTTATTGTCCAGAAAATTTTATCATTATTTTCATAAAAAAAGTTTGGTATTCGATAATCGGACTTTCGAGCAAGTACCCGGTTACTCGTTGCCATCCCTAATTATTAGTAATACTCAAAAAGGCAGATTCATGGGTGAAAATACTTGTTTTCTCTATGACTTAATGCACTATTTAGAAGAAAATGATATGGATGGTTTATTATTGTTATTTGATTTCGAAAAGCTTTTGATTCTATTGAGTGGGCATTTTTACGGAGAGCTTTAGACAGTTTTAATGTTGGTCCTTCTATTTGCTAATGGTTTGAAACTTTTTATGTAGACTCTAAAAGTTGTGTGATAAAAAATGGACATATATGAAATTTGTTAGTCTGGAAAGCGGCTGTCGTCAAGGCGATCTACTATCTCCTTATTTATTTATTATTGGTATTGAGTTGCTTTCCTTACAAATTAAATCAAATCCCAAAATAAAAGGAGCATTGGTGAATGATACTGAATCACTTATTAGTCAATATGCAGATGATACATTCCTTGTACTTGATGGTTGTGAGACATCACTTAGGGAGACCCTGATTTGTTTTGAAAACTTTTATAAAGCTTCAGGTCTGAAATACATCTAAAACAAGGGTAGTATGGGTGGGAAGTAAGAGGTATTCCAATCAAATTTTTTGTCCAGATTTTACATTCGACTGGTCTGTGTTCAATTTCAAACTACTTGGAATAGATTTTTCTCTTGATCTCAGTTCTATGCCTGACCTAAATTTTAGAAAGAAAATTATAGATGTTTCAAAAATATTAAAAAGCTGGCAACATAGAAAGCTCACCCTTCTTGGGAAGGTAATCGTGATAAAAACACTTGCACTTCCAAAACTTATTCATTTACTTACCTTACTGCCAAATTTAAAACAATCACTGTTTAATAATCTAAATAAACTAGTTTTTAATTTTATATGGGATGGGAAACCAGAAAAAATAAAACCAAATTATACACTCATAGCTGATTTTGAAGATGGAGGGTTAAAAATGATACATTTACAACAGTTCAATGCCTATCTCAAAATAAGCTGGATAAAAAAGATTCTTTTCCAATTTGAAAGGTGGTTGACAAAAAATCATGGCAAAGAAGATAAAATATTATGGGGGTGAAAGAATTTTTTCCTTATAAAAGAAAAAGATCCTTGAAATTTCTAAAATATTCAGTAACCCTTTTTGGAAAGATGTCTTTTATAGCTTGTATTTAGCAAAGCCACTTGTAAAATTGAATATAAAGGAGTGTTTATCTCTTGATCTACTTAACTTTGTATCAATTGATGATTTCCCTTTTTATATGAGATGGGAAAATGCAGGTGTAACAAACTTAAATCATATGATGGATACTGTTACAAAACATTTCTTGACCCTTGAAAAGATTAAAACATTAATTAAAAGTAACAACTTCATTCGATATTACACATTAATCTCAAACATTTCTACTGATATTAAAAAACGTTTAAAAGATAACATTGATAATATCAATACAGAAAATGTTCATTCAACAGATGACTTTTTATACAGACTAATAAATACGAAAAGTTTAAAGTTTGTATATAATACTTTACTGAAGGCATTAAGATATTAATTGACTTTAAAACATGCAATAGTCACATAATAATGATGTTGTAAATCCTTGTACATCCATGTCAGGTGGTAATGTATGGGCTTTTTTATGAATGTAAATTTCTGACTTCTAAAAACAAATAAAAAAACAGTTTTCCAGTAAGTGATTTAAACAAACTACTCGTGTAGGGGGTTTATTTTGATAAAACCGTCTGGTTTCAGAAAACCTCTTACAATATTCAGTTGAACACCAGAGGTGAAAGTGTTCAGTGAAGAAAAAAAAGAGGACCCTCCTATACAGTGCTTGAATACTCGGATACTGTAGTTCCACTTTTAAAATACCTCCCTTTCTGCAATGAAAAAGTGTACTTATAAAAAGGGTGGCCTCTGTTGAGGGGGTTAATTTAGTGGTACAGTGGTACTCGTCTAATCAGCTGATACACAAAGGGACCAGGGAAAGTGTCAGATTGTATAGTCCGTTTGACTTCTATAAATCATCAGAAAAAAATTCTTAAAAATCCAGTTTTCAAATCAACATGTATTTTTCTAGATGTGTATCTGATATAAACGAACTCTGACAATTAATTTCAAAGTTGTTGGTCTATTATTAAAAAAGTTAACCATTAGAGATCTCTATGTTATTTTCTGAAGTGTAGAAATCTGGTAGGATTTATTGTCCCTTACAAAGACCACTATAAATCTTATATTATAAATCGTCTAAAATGAAAAACTGATTTTATATTTTTATCAGTAATTTGGGTATTTTCCCTTTGGTCTTGACATGTGATATCATCATTAATCAACAAACTGATTTTGACACTGGAAATAAAAAATTATCAGTCAAGTGTGATGTCACATTATGAGGTAACCAATAAAAATAATCACTAGTATGGCAGGACTCGCTAGTGACAATGTCCGTCTTGACCTTCAAAAAGGATGTTACTCTATTATATTGTGATGATGATTTCCAATATCATGAGCAAGGTGTACAATATTATGTGATAAAGTTTGTCAGTTACTTGCGACAGGTCGGTGATTTTCTCCTTCACCAATAAAACTGACCGTCGCCACGATATAACTGAAATATTGTTGAAAGTGGCGCTAAACACCATCAAACAAACAAACAAACATTATATATATAAGGCCTACCGTTTCTCTGTCTATATATTGTTAATGTTGGGTTTGTTCCCTGAGAATATAAGCTCTCCTTGAACTGACGGCTCTCATATTCACCAATCAATGAAGAAACTGTAATAGACTGGCCGGGTTGTAAAATGTGAAGCCGCAATATCTGAAATAGGAATATTTTTTGAAAACATGACAGGCCTCTACATTAACATATTTTTCAACTTGTCCCTTCGGACAACAAACTATAAAACAAGTACTTGTCCGACTCAATCATTTAGTTGTCCGAAAAAATTAATAAAAATTACAAAAACAAAAGAATAATTATCCAGGGCTCCCACTACTTTCAAATTAGAGGGAGAAGTGACTTCTCTTTCAGAGAGTTCACAGAGAGAAGTGGAGGAGACTTCTGGGAGAAGTCAATTGCGATTAATCGAAACATTGTTTCGCAACCCCTCTGACGTTACACTGGCCAAAATTAGTAAATAGTTAAAGCTGCCTGAACTGATTTGTTCTGGATTTTTTTTTATTCATAACTACCTTAAGGACATATATTCAATGTCACATTTTTATTTCTGTCTACCTTGATTGGAGTCTTGCATACCAGTGATTTTTATATGTACCCTCCCCCCTTTTTCCTTTTGAAATATTACTGTGTTGTGATCCAATACCACACAAATTGTAATAACTCATATTTGTGTTATATAAATCCTTGTTTCTGGTAAAAAAATATACCTAGATACTATATATACCAGTATCTAGGTATATTTTTTTACCAAAAACAAGTGCCTCACACTGCCTGTGATATAAATAAAGCAAAATATTTTATTTAAATTCACAGAGAAATAAAAATTTTAGTGGATCTTTTCAACCAGATCAGGAAAAAGCTTGTAATATTTGTCCATTTCAAAGGTTTCAATATTTCCCAAAAGCCTAAATCAAGTCCTCTATCGTATTTTGCACAAAAGAGAAGTTTAAATTTGGCGCCAAATTGATATCTGATAATTTTTACGTGTCCGTTCCGGAGTGATTCTTGTTCTTATATTTCAAATATTGATATTTCCGTTCATTAAAGCGTTTCTGGGATTGCGACTTTAATTTTGTCAATGTCCTTGAACTTCATCAAAGCATGATAAATGATATCAATAAGAGTTTTGATCTGGTGTTTCACTTTAGTTTTAATCAAAATAAATTATGGACAAATTGGAGATCAAACAGGGCTCTTTTATACAACAAACCCAGTATTTTATACCAGTGGAAATAGATTTGTCCGTCATACCGGCACGTTTAGGAATCTCTGATTTTTTCACTTGTCCCGTCGGACAACCGTAATACAAGATCTACTTGTCCGACGTCAGTTTTCACTGGTACCGGACAATCGGACAAACGTTAATGTCGAGGCCTGCATGATGGTATATCTAAATATTCAGAAAATAAAAAAAAATGATCTATTGAAATTCGTCTGAATTCTTCTGTCAGAACCAATCCAGATACTATGAGAAGCTGGCTAGATTGTAAAATGTCAAGCAACATTATCTAAAAATGTGAATATTTTTGAATGTTATGATCTATTTGATTACTCAGAACTTTTACTAAAATTCTTCTGAACCAATACAGAAACTGTGACAAACTGGTCAGGTTGTAAAATGTGAAGTTGTAATAATATTATTTTTAAATGTGACGGTTATAAGAATCAGAAAATTAAAAAGAATCTATTGAAATTCTTCTTAAATCTATAGAAATTTTCATGATTTCTCTGTTACTGGAGGATCATCACGATCGTATTCATATTGCAGTTGAATTTACAACTATCTGTGCAATCAGTGCCTATCACCACTAACATTGTGAGTTTAAACACCGCTCAGGCGAGGTGTATTCGATACAACATTATGTGATACAATTTGTCAGTGACTTGCGACAGGTCAGTGGCTTTCTCAGTATCAGTGGTGTAATTGTTATCAGAATCACCTCCAGTGCAGTAGATCATCGGTTGGAGACCCTGTCAGGTCAAAACAATCATTATATGAGTGGAATAGCATGTCTGCCTGTGATCTGTTGTTTCACTGAGCCAGCACTATAAAAATCCAACCAAGTGTGTTGGTCTTGAACAAAGTGAACATCATCATCATCTCATAAAGTGTAATATGCTCACACAATGATACAGCTAAAATAATTGCTCATTTGGTGGTAAACAACAAGTAGCCACCCAACATTGCCAAAAGAACAACGTGGACTTTTCATGCTATTTTTTTTTATTTTCCACTTTTGAACATAGTCAAACCTGTAATAGAAAAGGTGGCTTCTTAAGACAGGTGACCTCGTTAAAGAGATTCATTTCATATGAAAATTTCTATAACAGGACAAAAAAGGTGACATTTTAATACAGGTGACTGCTTAATAGAGGTGACCACATAGGTAGGTTTGACAAATATTTGTACAGATCAGCATTATTACCTTATCTATCAGGGTCTGATGATAAATCAGATTGACCCAGCATAATATTACCTTATCTATCAGGGCCTGATCATATATCAGATTGACCCAGTATTATATTACCTTATCTATCAGGGCTTGATCATCAATCAGATTGACCCAGCATTATATTACCTTATCTATCAAGGCCTGATCATAAATCAGATTGGCCCAGCATTATATTACCTTATCTATCAGAGCTTGATCATACATCAGATTGGCTCAGCATTATATTACTTTATCTATCAGAGCTTGATCATAAATCAGATTGACCCAGCATTATATTACCTTATCTATCAAGGCCTGATCATAAATCAGATTGACCCAGCATTATATTACCTTATCTATCAGAGCTTGATCATAAATCAGATTGACCCAGCATTATATTACCTTATCTATCAGAGCTTGATCATAAATCAGATTGACCCAGCATTATATTACCTTATCTATCAGGGCTTGATCATAAATCAGATTGACCCAGTATTATATTACCTTATCTATCAAGGCCTGATCATAAATCAGATTGGCCCAGCATTATATTACCTTATCTATCAGAGCTTGATCATAAATCAGATTGACCCAGCATTATATTACCTTATCTATCAGAGCTTGATCATAAATCAGATTGACCCAGCATTATATTACCTTATCTATCAGGGCTTGATTATAAATCAGATTGACCCAGTATTATATTACCTTATCTATCAAGGCCTGATCATAAATCAGATTGGCCCAGCATTATATTACCTTATCTATCAGGGCTTGATCATAAATCAGATTGACCCAGTATTATATTACCTTATCTATCAGGGCTTGATCATCAATCAGATTGGCCCAGCATTATATTACCTTATCTATCAGGGCTTGATCATAAATCAGATTGACCCAGCATTATATTACCTTATCTATCAGGGCTTGATCATAAATCAGATTGACCCAGCATTATATTACCTTATCTATCAGGGCCTGATCATAAATCAGATTGACCCAGCATTATATTACCTTATCTATCAGGGCCTGATCATAAATCAAATTGACCCAGCATTATATTACCTTATCTATCAAGGCTTGATTATAAATCAGATTGACCCAGCAGTATATTACCTTATCTATCAAGGCTTGATTATAAATCAAATTGACCCAGCATTATATTACCTTATCTATCAGGGCTTGATTATAAATCAGATTGACCCAGCATTATATTACCTTATCTATCAAGGCTTGATTATAAATCAGATTGACCCAGCAGTATATTACCTTATCAATCAAGGCTTGATTATAAATCAGATTGACCCATGGTACATTTATAATTTTTCTAAAAGCTGCCTCTGTAGGAACAAACACATTAACTGCTGTCTGATCTATTAAAGCTTTTCTTGTTTCCTCTGAAGCTCTGTTAATTAACTGGTCAAATGTCCTACAATAAATATGAACATAGAACTAAATTATGTTTGTTAATGACCATGATGTCCACGTAAAACAATGTTGGTTGTTATGTAGTTGTTTGTATGGTCTCGTAAGTTTGTGGTGTAAGAGTTATCATCGTTTGTAATTTGTCCGGATTTGTTTTATGTATTATATGTCTCTTTAATAAATGTAAGAAATGGCAGCAGACGTGTTTTTATTGTTGATATAATATGAGATTGTTGTAGGGCACACATTTTGTCTATAAAAATTAGGCTCAACACATAAATATCTTATTTGTGTCAATTAGATATCTGAAAATGTATATTTTTTTTAATAAACGATAACAATAAGTAAGTGGTCTGTTTCATAGTGTAGAGGTAATGTTTTATAGTGTAGATGTAATGTTTTATAGTGTAGAGGTAATGTTTTATAGTGTAGAGGTAATGTTTCATAGTGTAGAGGTAATGTTCTATAGTGTAGAGGTAATGTTTTAGTGTAGAGGTAATGTTTCATAGTGTAGAGGTAATGTTCTATAGTGTAGAGGTAATGTTTTAGTGTAGAGGTAATGTTTTATAGTGTAGAGGTAATGTTTTATAGCATAGAGGTAATGTTTTATAGTGTAGAGGTAATGTTTTATAGTGTAGAGGTAATGTTTTATAGTGTAGAGGTAATGTTTTATAGCATAGAGGTAATGTTTTATAGTGTAGAGGTAATGTTTTATAGTGTAGAGGTAATGTTTTATAGTGTAGAGGTAATGTTTTATATAGTAGAGGTAATGTTTTATAGCGTAGAGGTAATGTTTTATAGTGTAGAGGTAATGTTTTATAGTGTAGAGGTAATGTTCTATAGCATAGAGGTAATGTTTTATAGTGTAGAGGTAATGTTTTATAGTGTAGAGGTAATGTTTTATAGCGTAGAGGTAATGTTTTATAGCATAGAGGTAATGTTTTATAGTGTAGAGGTAATGTTTTATAGTGTAGAGGTAATGTTTTATAGTGTAGAGGTAATGTTTTATAGCGTAGAGGTAATGTTTTATAGCGTAGAGGTAATGTTTTATAGTGTAGAGGTAATGTTTTATAGTGTAGAGGTAATGTTTTATAGTGTAGAGGTAATGTTTTATAGTGTAGAGGTAATGTTTTATAGTGTAGAGGTAATGTTTTATATAGTAGAGGTAATGTTTTATAGTGTAGAGGTAATGTATCATAGTGTAGAGGTAATGTTTCATAGTGTAGAGGTAATGTTTTATAGTGTAGAGGTAATGTTTTATATAGTAGAGGTAATGTTTTATAGCGTAGAGGTAATGTATCATAGTGTAGAGGTAATGTTTCATAGTGTAGAGGTAATGTTTTATAGTGTAGAGGTAATGTTTTATATAGTAGAGGTAATGTTTTATAGTGTAGAGGTAATGTTTTATAGTGTAGAGGTAATGTTTTATAGTGTAGAGGTAATGTTTTATAGTGTAGAGGTAATGTTTTATAGTGTAGAGGTAATGTTTTATAGCATAGAGGTAATGTTTTATAGTGTAGAGGTAATGTTTTATAGTGTAGAGGTAATGTTTTATAGCGTAGAGGTAATGTTTTATAGAGTAGAGGTAATGTTTTATATTGTAGAGGTAATGTTTTATAGTGTAGAGGTAATGTTTTATAGCGTAGAGGTAATGTTTTATAGAGTAGAGGTAATGTTTTATATTGTAGAGGTAATGTTTTATAGCATAGAGGTAATGTTTTATAGTGTAGAGGTAATGTTTTATAGCGTAGAGGTAATGTTTTATAGTGTAGAGGTAATGCTTTAGTGTAGAGGTAATATTTTATAGTGTAGAGGTAATGTTTTATAGCATAGAGGTAATGTTTTATAGTGTAGAGGTAATGTTTTATAGTGTAGAGGTAATGTTTTATAGTGCAGAGGTAATGTTTTATAGCATAGAGGTAATGTTTTATAGCATAGAGGTAATGTTTTATAGTGTAGAGGTAATGTTTTATAGCATAGAGGTAATGTTTTATAGCGTAGAGGTAATGTTTTATAGTGTAGAGGTAATGTTTTATAGTGTAGAGGTAATGTTTTATAGTGTAGAGGTAATGTTTTATAGTGCAGAGGTAATGTTTTATAGCATAGAGGTAATGTTTTATAGCATAGAGGTAATGTTTTATAGTGTAGAGGTAATGTTTTATAGCATAGAGGTAATGTTTTATAGCATAGAGGTAATGTTTTATAGTGTAGAGGTAATGCTTTATAGTGTAGAGGTAATATTTTATAGTGTAGAGGTAATGTTTTATAGTGTAGAGGTAATGTTTTATAGTGTAGAGGTAATGTTTTAGTGTAGAGGTAATGTTTTATAGCATAGAGGTAATGTTTTATAGTGTAGAGGTAATGCTTTATAGTGTAGAGGTAATGTTTTATAGTGTAGAGGTAATGTTTTATAGTGTAGAGGTAATGTTTTATAGCATAGAGGTAATGTTTTATAGTGTAGAGGTAATGTTTTATAGCGTAGAGGTAATGTTTTATAGTGTAGAGGTAATGTTTTATAGTGTAGAGGTAATGTTTTATAGTGTAGAGGTAATGTTTTATAGTGTAGAGGTAATGTTTTATAGTGTAGAGGTAATGTTTTATAGTGTAGAGGTAATGTTTTATAGCATAGAGGTAATGTTTTATAGTGTAGAGGTAATGTTTTATAGTGTAGAGGTAATGTTTTATAGCATAGAGGTAATGTTTTATAGTGTAGAGGTAATGTTTTATAGTGTAGAGGTAATGTTTTATAGCATAGAGGTAATGTTTTATAGTGTAGAGGTAATGTTTTATAGTGTAGAGGTAATGTTTTATAGTGTAGAGGTAATGTTTTATAGTGTAGAGGTAATGTTTTATGGTGTAGAGGTAATGTTTTATAGTGTAGAGGTAATGTTTTATAGTGTAGAGGTAATGTTTTATAGTGTAGAGGTAATGTTTTATAGCATAGAGGTAATGTTTTATAGTGTAGAGGTAATGTTTTATAGCATAGAGGTAATGTTTTAGTGTAGAGGTAATGTTTTATAGTGTAGAGGTAATGTTTTATAGTGTAGAGGTAATGTTTTATAGTGTAGAGGTAATGTTTTATAGTGTAGAGGTAATGTTTTATAGTGTAGAGGTAATGTTTTATAGTGTAGAGGTAATGTTTTATAGTGTAGAGGTAATGTTTTATAGTGTAGAGGTAATGTTTTATAGTCTAGAGGTAATGTTTTATGGTGTAGAGGTAATGATTTAGTGTAGAGGTAATGTTTTATAGCATAGAGGTATTGTTTTATAGTGTAGAGGTAATGTTTTATAGTGTAGAGGTAATGTTTTATAGTGTAGAGGTAATGTTTTATGGTGTAGAGGTAATGTTTTATAGCGTAGAGGTAATGTTTTATAGTGTAGAGGTAATGTTTTATAGTGTAGAGGTGATGTTTTATGGTGTAGAGGTAATGTTTTATAGTGTAGAGGTAATGTTTTATAGTGTAGAGGTAATGTTTTATAGCATAGAGGTAATGTTTTAGTGTAGAGGTAATGTTTTATAGCATAGAGGTAATGTTTTATAGTGTAGAGGTAATGTTTTATAGTGTAGAGGTAATGCTTTATAGTGTAGAGGTAATGTTTTATAGCATAGAGGTAATGTTTTATAGTGTAGAGGTAATGTTTTATAGTGTAGAGGTAATGTTTTATAGTGTAGAGGTAATGTTTTATAGCATAGAGGTAATGTTTTATAGTGTAGAGGTAATGTTTTATAGTGTAGAGGTAATGTTTTATAGCATAGAGGTAATGTTTTATAGCATAGAGGTAATGTTTTATAGTGTAGAGGTAATGTTTTATAGTGTAGAGGTAATGTTTTATAGTGTAGAGGTAATGTTTTATAGCATAGAGGTAATGTTTTAGTGTAGAGGTAATGTTTTATAGCATAGAGGTAATGTTTTATAGTGTAGAGGTAATGTTTTATAGCATAGAGGTAATGTTTTAGTGTAGAGGTAATGTTTTATAGCATAGAGGTAATGTTTTATAGTGTAGAGGTAATATTTTATAGTGTAGAGGTAATGTTTTAGTGTAGAGGTAATGTTTTATAGTGTAGAGGTAATGTTTTATAGTGTAGAGGTAATGTTTTATAGTGTAGAGGTAATGTTTTATAGCATAGAGGTAATGTTTTATAGTGTAGAGGTAATGTTTTATAGCATAGAGGTAATGTTTTATAGTGTAGAGGTAATGTTTTATAGCATAGAGGTAATGTTTTATAGTGTAGAGGTAATGTTTTATAGCATAGAGGTAATGTTTTAGTGTAGAGGTAATGTTTTATAGCATAGAGGTAATGTTTTATAGTGTAGAGGTAATGTTTTATAGCATAGAGGTAATGTTTTATAGTGTAGAGGTAATGTTTTATAGCATAGAGGTAATGTTTTAGTGTAGAGGTAATGTTTTATAGCATAGAGGTAATGTTTTATAGTGTAGAGGTAATGTTTTATAGTGTAGAGGTAATGTTTTATAGTGTAGAGGTAATGTTTTATAGTGTAGAGGTAATGTTTTATAGTGTAGAGGTAATGTTTTATAGCATAGAGGTAATGTTTTATAGCATAGAGGTAATGTTTTATAGCATAGAGGTAATGTTTTATAGTGTAGAGGTGATGTTTTATAGTCTAGAGGTAATGTTTTATGGTGTAGAGGTAATGATTTAGTGTAGAGGTAATGTTTTATAGCATAGAGGTAATGTTTTATAGTGTAGAGGTAATGTTTTATAGTGTAGAGGTAATGTTTTATAGCATAGAGGTAATGTTTTAGTGTAGAGGTAATGTTTTATAGTGTAGAGGTAATGTTTTATAGTGTACAGGTAATGTTTTATAGTCTAGAGGTAATGTTTTATGGTGTAGAGGTAATGATTTAGTGTAGAGGTAATGTTTTATAGCATAGAGGTAATGTTTTATAGTGTAGAGGTAATGTTTTATAGTGTAGAGGTAATGTTTTATAGCATAGAGGTAATGTTTTAATGTAGAGGTAATGTTTTATAGTGTAGAGGTAATGTTTTATAGTGTACAGGTAATGTTTTATAGTGTAGAGGTAATGTTTTATAGCATAGAGGTAATGTTTTAGTGTAGAGGTAATGTTTTATAGCATAGAGGTAATGTTTTATAGTGTAGAGGTAATGTTTTATAGTGTAGAGGTAATGTTTTATAGTGTAGATGTAATATTTTATAGTGTAGAGGTAATGTTTTATAGTGTAGAGGTAATGTTTTATAGTGTAGAGGTGATGTTTTATAGTCTAGAGGTAATGTTTTATGGTGTAGAGGTAATGATTTAGTGTAGAGGTAATGTTTTATAGCATAGAGGTAATGTTTTATAGTGTAGAGGTAATGTTTTATAGTGTAGAGGTAATGTTTTATAGCATAGAGGTAATGTTTTATAGTGTAGAGGTAATGTTTTATAGTGTAGAGGTAATGTTTTATGGTGTAGAGGTAATGATTTAGTGTAGAGGTAATGTTTTATAGCATAGAGGTAATGTTTTATAGTGTAGAGGTAATGTTTTATAGTGTAGAGGTAATGTTTTATAGCATAGAGGTAATGTTTTATAGTGTAGAGGTAATGTTTTATAGTGTAGAGGTAATGTTTTATAGTGTAGAGGTAATGTTTTATAGTCTAGAGGTAATGTTTTATGGTGTAGAGGTAATGATTTAGTGTAGAGGTAATGTTTTATAGCATAGAGGTAATGTTTTATAGTGTAGAGGTAATGTTTTATAGTGTAGAGGTAATGTTTTATAGCATAGAGGTAATGTTTTATAGTGTAGAGGTAATGTTTTATAGTATAGAGGTAATGTTTTATAGCATAGAGGTAATGTTTTATAGTGTAGAGGTAATGTTTTATAGTGTAGAGGTAATGTTTTATAGTGTAGAGGTAATGTTTTAGTGTAGAGGTAATGTTTTATAGTGTAGAGGTAATGTTTTATAGTGTAGAGGTAATGTTTTATAGTGTAGAGGTAATGTTTTATAGTCTAGAGGTAATGTTTTATGGTGTAGAGGTAATGATTTAGTGTAGAGGTAATGTTTTATAGCATAGAGGTAATGTTTTATAGTGTAGAGGTAATGTTTTATAGTGTAGAGGTAATGTTTTATAGCATAGAGGTAATGTTTTATAGTGTAGAGGTAATGTTTTATAGCATAGAGGTAATGTTTTATAGTGTAGAGGTAATGTTTAATAGTGTAGAGGTAATGTTTTATAGCATAGAGGTAATGTTTTATAGTGTAGAGGTAATGTTTTATAGTGTAGAGGTTATGTTTTATAGTGTAGAGGTAATGTTTTATAGCATAGAGGTAATGTTTTATAGTGTAGAGGTAATGTTTTATAGTGTAGAGGTAATGTTTTATAGCATAGAGGTAATGTTTTATAGTGTAGAGGTAATGTTTTATAGTGTAGAGGTAATGTTTTATAGCATAGAGGTAATGTTTTATAGTGTAGAGGTAATGTTTTATAGTGTAGAGGTAATGTTTTATAGCATAGAGGTAATGTTTTATAGTGTAGAGGTAATGTTTTATAGTGTAGAGGTAATGTTTTATAGTGTAGAGGTAATGTTTTATGGTGTAGAGGTAATGATTTAGTGTAGAGGTAATGTTTTATAGCATAGAGGTAATGTTTTATAGTGTAGAGGTAATGTTTTATAGTGTAGAGGTAATGTTTTATAGCATAGAGGTAATGTTTTATAGTGTAGAGGTAATGTTTTATAGTGTAGAGGTAATGTTTAATAGTGTAGAGGTAATGTTTTATAGCATAGAGGTAATGTTTTATAGTGTAGAGGTAATGTTTTATAGTGTAGAGGTTATGTTTTATAGTGTAGAGGTAATGTTTTATAGTGTAGAGGTAATGTTTTATAGTGTAGAGGTAATGTTTTATAGCATAGAGGTAATGTTTTATAGTGTAGAGGTAATGCTTTATAGTGTAGAGGTAATGTTTTATAGCATAGAGGTAATGTTTTAGTGCAGAGGTAATGTTTTATAATGTAGAGGTAATGTTTTATAGTGTAGAGGTAATGTTTTAGTGTAGAGGTAATGTTTTATAGTGTAGAGGTAATGTTTTATAGCACAGAGGTAATATTTTATGGTGTAGAGGTAATGTTTTATAGTGTAGAGGTAATGTTTTATAGTGTAGAGGTAATATTTTATAGTGTAGAGGTAATGTTTTATAGTGTAGAGGTAATGTTTTATAGTGTAGAGGTAATGTTTTATAGTGTAGAGGTAATGTTTTATAGTGTAGAGGTAATATTTTATAGTGTAGAGGTAATGTTTTATAGTGTAGAGGTAATGTTATATAGTGTAGAGGTAATGTTTTATAGTGTAGAGGTAATGTTTTATAGTGTAGAGGTAATGTTTTATAGTGTAGAGGTAATGTTTTATAGTGTAGAGGTAATGTTTTATAGTGTAGAGGTAATGTTTTATAGTGTAGAGGTAATGTTTTATATCTTGTTGAATTTGTTCTCATCCTGAATATAGCTGAAATATTGATCACTGGACATTAAACAATAATCAATCAATCAATCAATCAATCATATTTTAATTTCTCAATATAAAATCATTCAATGGTTGGATATACAATTTAATAGAGTTTTAGAGAACTAGATTATGAGGAATACAAATTCTATGATGATTTGTCATTTCGGTTGTGCTAATGTATAATCTATTGATTTTTTAAAATCTAAAGATTTTGTAGTACTATGGATTTTCCCACACCAATTTTTGGGGAAATATTCTTTAATTAAAAAATATTCATGGAAGTAGCGAAAAAAAGGAGATTTTTTAAAAAGTATAAACCTTGTTATTTCCCTGTATTAATACAATTCAATAGCGTCTAAAATTTTTGATGGATTGAAACCCAGGCTGTACAAATGCAGAACTATCAATAAAAATTGCTGATAAAATGTTTAAGTTATCTCCCCTAGATCATAATGATACATTTAACTACTATAAATTTGTTTTCCCATCAATAGATGAATTTATAAATATTAATATAATTGTATTATAATTATATGAACTCTGCATCACATTTTGTTTTGTCTTCCAAGAATTCAAGCACCTACAAATAAAATTTGATGAGGCCTAAAAACTAGAGGCTCCCAGGAGCCTGTATAGCTCACCTGGGTATAATAACAACATCAGTCAATAAAATTTGATAACTTCGGTAAAAAAAATGTAGCCTTCATCATTGCAGACCCCTTCTACAAAAAAATTTGGGCAGGGTTCCCCCTTTAATGTACGTTATCAAAATTGCTGTAAAAAAATACATATGTCAATGATTCTCAAAATTTAGCTTTTCCTACTTCACCTTTTGTAAAAGAGTTGCTTCCCTTTGATTATTTGAGTAACCAAAAGCAGTGAGTTGACAAAAAAATGCATTTCAAGAGGAATAATTTCATCCCCCCTTTTTTCTATTTTTAGCTTGGCAGCCATCTTGGTTGGAAGTCGGGATCACCGGACATAATTTTGGAAGGGGGCCATCCAAGGATCATTCCAAAAAAGTTTGGTTGCAATTGGCCCAGTGGTTTCTGAGGAGAAGATATTTATGTGAATTTCCCATAGGGTCCTATGTTAAGCTAAGTTCGGCTGTGGGGGCCATCTTGATCGAAGGGCCGAACCGCCAGACACATTTTTGGAAGAGAACCATCCAATGACTATTTCATCAAAATTTTGTTCTTATTGAGCAAATGGTTTCAGACAAGAAGATTTTTATGGGAATTCCCCATAGGGTCCTATGTTAAATTAAGTTCGGCTGTGGCGGTCATCTTGGTCGGTGTTCTGAAATGCCGGACACAATTTTGGAAGAGGACCACCCAAGAATCATTTCAGCAAAGTTTAGTTGAGATTGGCTCAGTAGTTTCAGAGGAGAAGATTTTTTTTAAATTTCATCCCCCCTTTTTTCTAATTTGCATAATCGGTCAAAATCGGCAAAAGTTCAAATTTCATAAAAAATCCCGTAATATATGTTAAAAAGCTCATCATTATGCTTATACAGTTCAAATTTGGGCACTTTCTGGCTTAAAATAGAGCAGTTTTGGCCATTTGAAGAAATTTCTATTTTTAGTAATGACGGCCATCTTGGATATAGGACGGCGCTGACGGACACAATTTTGAAAAGGGACCACCTAAGGATCATTTCAGCAAAGTTTGGTTGAGATTGGCTCAGTAGTTTCAGAGGAGTAGATTTTTTTTTAATTTCATCCCCCCTTTTTTCTAATTTGCATAATCGGTCAAAATGGGTAATGGGATTTACTTCAAAATTGCAGGGTAGGTAGATCTTGACATGCTGCACATTTTTGCAATTTAAACTTAACATCTATCTATAAATAGTTTTTGAAATATAAGACGAAAAGTATTAAAATTAAAAAAAAAATTGATGAAAAAAAGGGCAATAACTCCAAGATCGGTAATCAAATTTACTTCAAAATTGCAGGGTAGGTAGATCTTGACATGCTGAACATGTTTGCAGTTTCAACTTATCACCTGTCTCTTATAGTTTTTGAAATAAAGGACGAAAAGTATTAAAATTTTGAAAATTTGATGAAAAAAGGGAAATAACTCCAAAATGGGTAATGGGATTTACTTCAAAATTGCAGGGTGGGTAGCTCTTGACATGCTGCACATTTTTGCAATTTAAAGTTAACCTTTATCTCTTATAGTTTTTGAAATATAAGACAAAAAGTATTAAAATTTTACAAATTTGATGAAAAAAGGGCAATAACTCCAAGATGGGCAATCAGATTTACTTCAAAATTGCAGGGTAGGTAGATCTTGATGTGCTGATCATTTTTACCCCATGTCAGATTTTTTATATTATTAACGGTTTTTGAGTTATTACCCAAAACCTGCAATTTTACCATATGTTCTATTTTTAGTAACAGCGGCCATGTTGGTTGGTGCACGGCATCACCGGACACAATTTTGAAACTAGACACTCTAGTGATGATTCAGACCAAGTTTGGTTTCCATTGGTTTAGTACTTTCAGAGGAGAAGATTTTTGAAAAAGTTTACGACGTACGACGGACGACGACGACAGATGATGGCAATAGCTCACATGACCCTTTGGATCAGGTGAGCTAAAAATGCATTTCAAGAGGAATAATTTCATCCCCCCTTTTTTCTATTTTTAGCTTGGCAGCCATCTTGGTTGGAAGTCGGGATCACCGGACATAATTTTGGAAGGGGGCCATCCAGGGATCATTCCAAAAAAGTTTGGTTGCAATTGGCCCAGTGGTTTCTGAGGAGAAGATTTTTATGTGAATTTCCCATAGGGTCCTATGTTAAGCTAAGTTCGGCTGTGGGGGCCATCTTGATCGAAGGGCCGAACCGCCAGACACATTTTTGGAAGAGAACCATCCAATGACTATTTCATCAAAAAAAAATTCTTATTGAGCAAATGGTTTCAGACAAGAAGATTTTTATGGGAATTTCCCATAGGGTCCTATGTTAAATTAAGTTCGGCTGTGGCGGTCATCTTGGTTGGTGTTCTGAAATGCCGGACACAATTTTGGAAGAGGACCACCCAAGAATCATTTCAGCAAAGTTTAGTTGAGATTGGCTCAGTAGTTTCAGAGGAGAAGATTTTTTTAAAATTTCATCCCCCCTTTTTTCTAATTTGCATAATCGGTCAAAATCGGCAAAAGTTCAAATTTCATAAAAAATCCCGTAATATATGTTAAAAAGCTCATCATTATGCTTATACAGTTCAAATTTGGGCACTTTCTGGCTTAAAATAGAGCAGTTTTGGCCATTTGAAGAAATTTCTATTTTTAGTAATGACGGCCATCTTGGATACAGGACGGCGCTGACGGACACAATTTTGAAAGGGGACCACCTTAGGATCATTCCAGCAAAGTTTGGTTGAAATTGGCTCAGTAGTTTCAGAGGAGAAGATTTTTTTTAATTTATCCCTCCTTTTTTCTAATTTGCATAATCGGTCAAAATGGGTAATGGGATTTACTTCAAAATTGCAGGGTAGGTAGATCTTGACATGCTGCACATTTTTGCAAATTAAACTTAACATCTATCTCTAAATAGTTTTTGAAATATAAGACTAAAAGTATTAAAATTTTGAAAATTTGATGAAAAAAGGGAAATAACTCCAAGATGGGCAATCAGATTTACTTCAAAATTGCAGGATAGGTAGATCTTGGTGTGCTGATCATTTTTCCACTTGTCAGATTTTTGATATTATTAACGGTTTTTGAGTTATTACCAAAAGCCTGCAATCTTACCATATGTTCTATTTTTAGTAACAGCGGCCATGTTGGTTGGTGCACGGCATCACCGGACACAATTTTGAGACTAGACATCCTAGTGATGATTCAGACCAAGTTTGATTTCCATTGGTCTAGTACTTTCAGAGAAGAAGATTTTTGAAAAAGTTTACGACGTACGACGGACGCCAAGTGATGGCAATAGCTCACCTGACCCTTTGGGTCAGGTGAGCTAAAAATTAAGTGAAATAATATTTTTAGTGTACATTGTATTTCATTACATCATCATAAATCAATTTCAAGTTTTTGAAAAATCACAGCCACAAGATACAAAATAGTGATGATTCCAAAATTATAGAAACCTGAAAATAATTGTAAAAATAGGAAATATACAAAAGTGACATGAAATTTGATTTAATAATCTTATTTGAAAAATAAATAATTTTAGGAATAAATGTGAAAAAAAATAAATAATAAAAGTTATATCAGTAATAGGGATAGGGTTAGAGTTCATAAGTATCAAAGCTCTTCCTATAGAACTCGCTGTGATATCAGTAATAGGGTTAGGGTTAGAGTTCATAAGTATCAAAGCTCTTCCTATAGAACTCACTGTGATATCAGTGATAGGGTTAGGGTTAGAGTTCATAAGTATCAAAGCTCTTCCTATAGAACTCACTGTGATATCAGTGATAGGGTTAGGGTTAGAGTTCATAAGTATCAAAGTTCTTCCTATAGAACTCACTGTGATATCAGTGATAGGATTAGGGTTAGAGTTCATAAGTATCAAAGCTCTTCCTATAGAACTCGCTGTGATAATGTCTGTCTGTCTCAACATTCAAACCTAACATTATTTATAGGTTCCTTTATTTTTGTGGTTTTAGTATTTTACTAATTAATTAATCTAATTACGGTACTCAAATTAAAATATCTTACGGTGAGTCTTCTGCTATTTGTTGACGAACTGTATTATATATGTAACCTAGCAACGTATCACAGACATGAATGACGCCATTGTTGACTGTGATGTTACCCATGGTAATCTCTGATGTAACGCCACCACTGTTAACATATACTGTATAGAAAACAAAAAACAGATACATATGTGTATGGCACATGATGAAACATCTAGTGGTGTTCCAATGATCGATTATAACCAATAATCAGTTGGTTGGTGTCTTATTAATCGAACAATTCTACTTTCACTTTTACTTTTATTTTCTGGAAATCTAATCATGTTAAATAGTTGTTTTTTTTATATTTACAAATGAAATTATATTTCTAACGTCCATTAAAAGTAAATAAGTACAGTGAAAGTAAAAAATCGTCAAATTTATAGATTTCTGACCGAAAAGCAAATACGCATTTTCAGCTATGACATGGTGCTGCTCAGACTTATACTGACTTAACATTACTGCAGTCATGGGGAAAACATGAGCCATTTGAAAGAAAAATTGGGTTAGGGTCAAGGTTAAGGTTAGGGAAAGAAAACTTTGTCATACTTATGAATAATTCATCTGAGATCTGATTGGAGCACCTGAGTTCACCTCTCATTTTTAGTGTGGTTTGTGTTGCTCAATGTTTAGTGTTCTGTGTAGTGTTTTGTAGATCATTGTTTGTTTTCAGTGTGGTTTGTGTTGCTCAATGTTTAGTGTTCTGTTCTGTAGATCATTGTTTGTTTTCAGTGTGGTTTGTGTTGCTCAATGTTTAGTGTTCTGTTGTGTAGATCATTGTTTGTTTTCAGTGTGGTTTGTGTTACTCAATGTTTAGTGTTCTGTTCTGTAGATCATTGTTTGTTTTCAGTGTGGTTTGTGTTGCTCAATGTTTAGTGTTCTGTTCTGTAGATCATTGTTTGTTTTCAGTGTGGTTTGTGTTGCTCAATGTTTAGTGTTCTGTTGTGTAGATCATTGTTTGTTTTCAGTGTGGTTTGTGTTACTCAATGTTTAGTGTTCTGTTGTGTAGATCATTGTTTGTTTTCAGTGTGGTTTGTGTTGCTCAATGTTTAGTGTTCTGTTGTGTAGATCATTGTTTGTTTTCAGTGTGGTTTGTGTTACTCAATGTTTAGTGTTCTGTTCTGTAGATCATTGTTTGTTTTCAGTGTGGTTTGTGTTGCTCAATGTTTAGTGTTCTGTTCTGTAGATCATTGTTTGTTTTCAGTGTGGTTTGTTTTACTCAATGTTTAGTGTTCTGTGTAATGCTGTGTAGATCATTGTTTGTTTTCAGTGTGGTTTGTGTTACTCTATGTTTAGTGTTCTGTGTAGTGTTCTGTAGATCATTGTTTGTTTTCAGTGTGGTTTGTGTTGCTCAATGTTTAGTGTTCTGTTCTGTAGATCATTGTTTGTTTTCAGTGTGGTTTGTGTTACTCAATGTTTAGTGTTCTGTAGATCATTGTTTGTTTTTAGTGTGGTTTGTGTTACTCAATGTTTAGTGTTCTGTTCTGTAGATCATTGTTTGTTTTCAGTGTGGTTTGTTTTACTCAATGTTTAGTGTTCTGTGTAATGCTGTGTAGATCATTGTTTGTTTTCAGTGTGGTTTGTGTTACTCTATGTTTAGTGTTCTGTGTAGTGTTCTGTAGATCATTGTTTGTTTTCAGTGTGGTTTGTGTTGCTCAATGTTTAGTGTTCTGTTCTGTAGATCATTGTTTGTTTTCAGTGTGGTTTGTATTACTCAATGTTTAGTGTTCTGTGTAATGCTGTGTAGATCATTGTTTGTTTTAAGTGTGGTTTGTGTTACTCAATGTTTAGTGTTCTGTTCTGTAGATCATTGTTTGTTTTCAGTGTGGTTTGTGTTACTCAATGTTTAGTGTTCTGTGTAGTGTTGTGTAGATCATTGTTTGTTTTCAGTGTGGTTTGTGTTGCTCAATGTTTAGTGTTCTGTTCTGTAGATCATTGTTTGTTTTCAGTGTGGTTTGTATTACTCAATGTTTAGTGTTCTGTGTAATGCTGTGTAGATCATTGTTTGTTTTAAGTGTGGTTTGTGTTACTCAATGTTTAGTGTTCTGTTCTGTAGATCATTGTTTGTTTTCAGTGTGGTTTGTGTTACTCAATGTTTAGTGTTCTGTGTAGTGTTGTGTAGATCATTGTTTGTTTTAAGTGTGGTTTGTGTTACTCAATGTTTAGTGTTCTGTTCTGTAGATCATTGTTTGTTTTCAGTGTGGTTTGTGTTACTCAATGTTTAGTGTTCTGTGTAGTGTTGTGTAGATCATTGTTTGTTTTCAGTGTGGTTTGTGTTGCTCAATGTTTAGTGTTCTGTGTAGTGTTGTGTAGATCATTGTTTGTTTTGAGTGTGGTTTGTGTTGCTCAATGTTTAGTGTTCTGTAGATCATTGTTTGTTTTCAGTGTGGTTTGTGTTGCTCAATGTTTAGTGTTCTGTGTAGTGTTGTGTAGATCATTGTTTGTTTTAAGTGTGGTTTGTGTTACTCAATGTTTAGTGTTCTGTTCTGTAGATCATTGTTTGTTTTCAGTGTGGTTTGTGTTACTCAATGTTTAGTGTTCTGTATAGTGTTGTGTAGATCATTGTTTGTTTTCAGTGTGGTTTGTATTACTCAATGTTTAGTGTTCTGTGTAATGTTGTGTAGATCATTGTTTGTTTTAAGTGTGGTTTGTGTTACTCAATGTTTAGTGTTCTGTTCTGTAGATCATTGTTTGTTTTCAGTGTGGTTTGTGTTACTCAATGTTTAGTGATCTGTATAGTGTTGTGTAGATCATTGTTTGTTTTCAGTGTGGTTTGTGTTACTCAATGTTTAGTGTTCTGTGTAGTGTTCTGTAGATCATTGTTTGTTTTCAGTGTGGTTTGTGTTGCTCAATGTTTAGTGTTCTGTGTAGTGTTGTGTAGATCATTGTTTGTTTTCAGTGTGGTTTGTGTTACTCAATGTTTAGTGTTCTGTTCTGTCGATCATTGTTTGTTTTAGTGTGGTTTGTCTTGCTCAATGTTTAGTATTCTGTGTAATGTTGTGTAGATCATTGTTTGTTTTAGTGTGGTTTGTGTTGCTCAATGTTTAGTGTTCTGTTCTGTAGATCATTGTTTGTTTTCAGTGTGGTTTGTGTTACTCAATGTTTAGTGTTCTGTGTAGTGTTCTGTAGATCATTGTTTGTTTTCAGTGTGGTTTGTGTTACTCAATGTTTAGTGTTCTGTGTAGTGTTGTGTAGATCATTGTTTGTTTTCAGTGAGGTTTGTGTTACTGAATGTTTAGTGTTCTGTGTAGTGTTCTGTAGATCACTGTTTGTTTTCAGTGTGGTTTGTGTTACTGAATGTTTAGTGTTCTGTGTAGTGTTCTGTAGATCACTGTTTGTTTTCAGTGTGGTTTGTGTTACTGAATGCTTAGTGTTCTGTGTAGTGTTCTGTAGATCATTGTTTGTTTTCAGTGTGGTTTGTGTTACTGAATGTTTAGTGTTCTGTGTAGTGTTGTGTAGATCATTGTTTGTTTTCAGTGTGGTTTGTGTTGCTCAATGTTTAGTGTTCTGTTCTGTAGATCATTGTTTGTTTTCAGTGGGGTTTGTGTTGCTCAATGTTTAGTGTTCTGTGTAATGTTGTGTAGATCATTGTTTGTTTTCAGTGTGGTTTGTGTTGCTCAATGTTTAGTGTTCTGTTCTGTAGATCATTGTTTGTTTTAGTGTGGTTTGTGTTGCTCAATGTTTAGTGTTCTGTTCTGTAGATCAATGTTTGTTTCCAGTGTGGTTTGTGTTGCTCAATGTTTAGTGTTCTGTGTAGTGTTCTGTAGATCATTGTTTGTTTTCATTGGGGTTTGTGTTACTCAATGTTTAGTGTTCTGTGTAATGTTGTGTAGATCATTGTTTGTTTTAGTGTGGTTTGTGTTACTCAATGTTTAGTGTTTTGTTCTGTAGATCATTGTTTGTTTTAGTGTGGTTTGTGCTACTCAATGTTTAGTGTTCTGTAGATCATTGTTTGTTTTCAGTGTGGTTTGTGTTGCTCAATGTTTAGTGTTCTGTATAGTGTTGTGTAGATCATTGTTTGTTTGCAGTGTGGTTTGTGTTACTCAATGTTTAGTGTTCTGTGTAGTGTTCTGTAGATCATTGTTTGTTTTCAGTGTGGTTTGTGTTACTCAATGCTTAGTGTTCTGTTCTGTAGATCATTGTTTGCTTTCAGTGTGGTTTGTGTTGCTCAATGTTTAGTGTTCTGTTCTGTATATCATTGTTTGTTTTCAGTGTGGTTTGTGTTACTCAATGTTTAGTGTTCTGTTCTGTAGATCATTGTTTGTTTTCAGTGTGGTTTGTGTTACTCAATGTTTAGTGTTCTGTGTAGTGTTGTGTAGATCATTGTTTGTTTTTAGTGTGGTTTGTGTTGCTCAATGTTTAGTGTTCTGTGTAGTGTTGTGTAGATCATTGTTTGTTTTCAGTGTGGTTTGTGTTACTCAATGTTTAGTGTTCTGTTCTGTCAATCATTGTTTGTTTTAGTGTGGTTTGTCTTGCTCAATGTTTAGTGTTCTGTTCTGTAGATCACTTTTTGTTTTCAGTGAGGTTTGTGTTGCTGAATGTTTAGTGTTCTGTGTAGTGTTGTGTAGATCATTGTTTGTTTTCAGTGTGGTTTGTGTTACTCAATGTTTAGTGTTCTGTGTAGTGTTGTGTAGATCATTGTTTGTTTTCAGTGTGGTTTGTGTTACTGAATGTTTAGTGTTCTGTGTAGTGTTGTGTAGATCATTGTTTGTTTTCAGTGTGGTTTGTGTTACTGAATGTTTAGTGTTCTGTGTAATGTTGTGTAGATCATTGTTTGTTTTCAGTGGGGTTTGTGTTACTGAATGTTAGTGTTCTGTGTAGTGTTGTGTAGATCATTGTTTGTTTTCAGTGTGGTTTGTGTTACTGAATGTTTAGTGTTCTGTGTAGTGTTGTGTAGATCATTGTTTGTTTTCAGTGTGGTTTGTGTTGCTCAATGTTTAGTGTTCTGTTCTGTAGATCATTGTTTGTTTTCAGTGGGGTTTGTGTTGCTCAATGTTTAGTGTTCTGTGTAATGTTGTGTAGATCATTGTTTGTTTTCAGTGTGGTTTGTGTTGCTCAATGTTTAGTGTTCTGTTCTGTAGATCATTGTTTGTTTTAGTGTGGTTTGTGTTGCTCAATGTTTAGTGTTCTGTTCTGTAGATCAATGTTTGTTTCCAGTGTGGTTTGTGTTGCTCAATGTTTAGTGTTCTGTGTAGTGTTCTGTAGATCATTGTTTGTTTTCATTGGGGTTTGTGTTACTCAATGTTTAGTGTTCTGTGTAATGTTGTGTAGATCATTGTTTGTTTTAGTGTGGTTTGTGTTACTCAATGTTTAGTGTTTTGTTCTGTAGATCATTGTTTGTTTTAGTGTGGTTTGTGCTACTCAATGTTTAGTGTTCTGTAGATCATTGTTTGTTTTCAGTGTGGTTTGTGTTGCTCAATGTTTAGTGTTCTGTGTAGTGTTCTGTAGATCATTGTTTGTTTTCATTGGGGTTTGTGTTACTCAATGTTTAGTGTTCTGTGTAATGTTGTGTAGATCATTGTTTGTTTTAGTGTGGTTTGTGTTACTCAATGTTTAGTGTTTTGTTCTGTAGATCATTGTTTGTTTTAGTGTGGTTTGTGCTACTCAATGTTTAGTGTTCTGTAGATCATTGTTTGTTTTCAGTGTGGTTTGTGTTGCTCAATGTTTAGTGTTCTGTATAGTGTTGTGTAGATCATTGTTTGTTTGCAGTGTGGTTTGTGTTACTCAATGTTTAGTGTTCTGTGTAGTGTTCTGTAGATCATTGTTTGTTTTCAGTGTGGTTTGTGTTACTCAATGCTTAGTGTTCTGTTCTGTAGATCATTGTTTGCTTTCAGTGTGGTTTGTGTTGCTCAATGTTTAGTGTTCTGTTCTGTATATCATTGTTTGTTTTCAGTGTGGTTTGTGTTACTCAATGTTTAGTGTTCTGTTCTGTAGATCATTGTTTGTTTTCAGTGTGGTTTGTGTTACTCAATGTTTAGTGTTCTGTGTAGTGTTGTGTAGATCATTGTTTGTTTTTAGTGTGGTTTGTGTTGCTCAATGTTTAGTGTTCTGTGTAGTGTTGTGTAGATCATTGTTTGTTTTCAGTGTGGTTTGTGTTACTCAATGTTTAGTGTTCTGTTCTGTCGATCATTGTTTGTTTTAGTGTGGTTTTCTTGCTCAATGTTTAGTGTTCTGTTCTGTAGATCACTTTTTGTTTTCAGTGAGGTTTGTGTTGCTGAATGTTTAGTGTTCTGTGTAGTGTTGTGTAGATCATTGTTTGTTTTCAGTGTGGTTTGTGTTACTCAATGTTTAGTGTTCTGTGTAGTGTTGTGTAGATCATTGTTTGTTTTCAGTGTGGTTTGTGTTACTGAATGTTTAGTGTTCTGTGTAGTGTTGTGTAGATCATTGTTTGTTTTCAGTGTGGTTTGTGTTACTGAATGTTTAGTGTTCTGTGTAATGTTGTGTAGATCATTGTTTGTTTTCAGTGGGGTTTGTGTTACTGAATGTTAGTGTTCTGTGTAGTGTTGTGTAGATCATTGTTTGTTTTCAGTGTGGTTTGTGTTACTGAATGTTTAGTGTTCTGTGTAGTGTTGTGTAGATCATTGTTTGTTTTCAGTGTGGTTTGTGTTGCTCAATGTTTAGTGTTCTGTTCTGTAGATCATTGTTTGTTTTCAGTGGGGTTTGTGTTGCTCAATGTTTAGTGTTCTGTGTAATGTTGTGTAGATCATTGTTTGTTTTCAGTGTGGTTTGTGTTGCTCAATGTTTAGTGTTCTGTTCTGTAGATCATTGTTTGTTTTAGTGTGGTTTGTGTTGCTCAATGTTTAGTGTTCTGTTCTGTAGATCAATGTTTGTTTCCAGTGTGGTTTGTGTTGCTCAATGTTTAGTGTTCTGTGTAGTGTTCTGTAGATCATTGTTTGTTTTCATTGGGGTTTGTGTTACTCAATGTTTAGTGTTCTGTGTAATGTTGTGTAGATCATTGTTTGTTTTAGTGTGGTTTGTGTTACTCAATGTTTAGTGTTTTGTTCTGTAGATCATTGTTTGTTTTAGTGTGGTTTGTGCTACTCAATGTTTAGTGTTCTGTAGATCATTGTTTGTTTTCAGTGTGGTTTGTGTTGCTCAATGTTTAGTGTTCTGTATAGTGTTGTGTAGATCATTGTTTGTTTGCAGTGTGGTTTGTGTTACTCAATGTTTAGTGTTCTGTGTAGTGTTCTGTAGATCATTGTTTGTTTTCAGTGTGGTTTGTGTTACTCAATGCTTAGTGTTCTGTTCTGTAGATCATTGTTTGCTTTCAGTGTGGTTTGTGTTGCTCAATGTTTAGTGTTCTGTTCTGTATATCATTGTTTGTTTTCAGTGTGGTTTGTGTTACTCAATGTTTAGTGTTCTGTTCTGTAGATCATTGTTTGTTTTCAGTGTGGTTTGTGTTACTCAATGTTTAGTGTTCTGTGTAGTGTTGTGTAGATCATTGTTTGTTTTTAGTGTGGTTTGTGTTGCTCAATGTTTAGTGTTCTGTGTAGTGTTGTGTAGATCATTGTTTGTTTTCAGTGTGGTTTGTGTTACTCAATGTTTAGTGTTCTGTTCTGTCAATCATTGTTTGTTTTAGTGTGGTTTGTCTTGCTCAATGTTTAGTGTTCTGTTCTGTAGATCACTTTTTGTTTTCAGTGAGGTTTGTGTTGCTGAATGTTTAGTGTTCTGTGTAGTGTTGTGTAGATCATTGTTTGTTTTCAGTGTGGTTTGTGTTACTCAATGTTTAGTGTTCTGTGTAGTGTTGTGTAGATCATTGTTTGTTTTCAGTGTGGTTTGTGTTACTGAATGTTTAGTGTTCTGTGTAGTGTTGTGTAGATCATTGTTTGTTTTCAGTGTGGTTTGTGTTACTGAATGTTTAGTGTTCTGTGTAATGTTGTGTAGATCATTGTTTGTTTTCAGTGGGGTTTGTGTTACTGAATGTTAGTGTTCTGTGTAGTGTTGTGTAGATCATTGTTTGTTTTCAGTGTGGTTTGTGTTACTGAATGTTTAGTGTTCTGTGTAGTGTTGTGTAGATCATTGTTTGTTTTCAGTGTGGTTTGTGTTGCTCAATGTTTAGTGTTCTGTTCTGTAGATCATTGTTTGTTTTCAGTGGGGTTTGTGTTGCTCAATGTTTAGTGTTCTGTGTAATGTTGTGTAGATCATTGTTTGTTTTCAGTGTGGTTTGTGTTGCTCAATGTTTAGTGTTCTGTTCTGTAGATCATTGTTTGTTTTAGTGTGGTTTGTGTTGCTCAATGTTTAGTGTTCTGTTCTGTAGATCAATGTTTGTTTCCAGTGTGGTTTGTGTTGCTCAATGTTTAGTGTTCTGTGTAGTGTTCTGTAGATCATTGTTTGTTTTCATTGGGGTTTGTGTTACTCAATGTTTAGTGTTCTGTGTAATGTTGTGTAGATCATTGTTTGTTTTAGTGTGGTTTGTGTTACTCAATGTTTAGTGTTTTGTTCTGTAGATCATTGTTTGTTTTAGTGTGGTTTGTGCTACTCAATGTTTAGTGTTCTGTAGATCATTGTTTGTTTTCAGTGTGGTTTGTGTTGCTCAATGTTTAGTGTTCTGTGTAGTGTTCTGTAGATCATTGTTTGTTTTCATTGGGGTTTGTGTTACTCAATGTTTAGTGTTCTGTGTAATGTTGTGTAGATCATTGTTTGTTTTAGTGTGGTTTGTGTTACTCAATGTTTAGTGTTTTGTTCTGTAGATCATTGTTTGTTTTAGTGTGGTTTGTGCTACTCAATGTTTAGTGTTCTGTAGATCATTGTTTGTTTTCAGTGTGGTTTGTGTTGCTCAATGTTTAGTGTTCTGTATAGTGTTGTGTAGATCATTGTTTGTTTGCAGTGTGGTTTGTGTTACTCAATGTTTAGTGTTCTGTGTAGTGTTCTGTAGATCATTGTTTGTTTTCAGTGTGGTTTGTGTTACTCAATGCTTAGTGTTCTGTTCTGTAGATCATTGTTTGCTTTCAGTGTGGTTTGTGTTGCTCAATGTTTAGTGTTCTGTTCTGTATATCATTGTTTGTTTTCAGTGTGGTTTGTGTTACTCAATGTTTAGTGTTCTGTTCTGTAGATCATTGTTTGTTTTCAGTGTGGTTTGTGTTACTCAATGTTTAGTGTTCTGTGTAGTGTTGTGTAGATCATTGTTTGTTTTTAGTGTGGTTTGTGTTGCTCAATGTTTAGTGTTCTGTGTAGTGTTGTGTAGATCATTGTTTGTTTTCAGTGTGGTTTGTGTTACTCAATGTTTAGTGTTCTGTTCTGTCGATCATTGTTTGTTTTAGTGTGGTTTTCTTGCTCAATGTTTAGTGTTCTGTTCTGTAGATCACTTTTTGTTTTCAGTGAGGTTTGTGTTGCTGAATGTTTAGTGTTCTGTGTAGTGTTGTGTAGATCATTGTTTGTTTTCAGTGTGGTTTGTGTTACTGAATGTTTAGTGTTCTGTGTAGTGTTGTGTAGATCATTGTTTGTTTTCAGTGTGGTTTGTGTTACTGAATGTTTAGTGTTCTGTGTAGTGTTGTGTAGATCATTGTTTGTTTTCAGTGTGGTTTGTGTTACTGAATGTTTAGTGTTCTGTGTAATGTTGTGTAGATCATTGTTTGTTTTCAGTGGGGTTTGTGTTACTGAATGTTAGTGTTCTGTGTAGTGTTGTGTAGATCATTGTTTGTTTTCAGTGTGGTTTGTGTTACTGAATGTTTAGTGTTCTGTGTAGTGTTGTGTAGATCATTGTTTGTTTTCAGTGTGGTTTGTGTTGCTCAATGTTTAGTGTTCTGTTCTGTAGATCATTGTTTGTTTTCAGTGGGGTTTGTGTTGCTCAATGTTTAGTGTTCTGTGTAATGTTGTGTAGATCATTGTTTGTTTTCAGTGTGGTTTGTGTTGCTCAATGTTTAGTGTTCTGTTCTGTAGATCATTGTTTGTTTTAGTGTGGTTTGTGTTGCTCAATGTTTAGTGTTCTGTTCTGTAGATCAATGTTTGTTTCCAGTGTGGTTTGTGTTGCTCAATGTTTAGTGTTCTGTGTAGTGTTCTGTAGATCATTGTTTGTTTTCATTGGGGTTTGTGTTACTCAATGTTTAGTGTTCTGTGTAATGTTGTGTAGATCATTGTTTGTTTTAGTGTGGTTTGTGTTACTCAATGTTTAGTGTTTTGTTCTGTAGATCATTGTTTGTTTTAGTGTGGTTTGTGCTACTCAATGTTTAGTGTTCTGTAGATCATTGTTTGTTTTCAGTGTGGTTTGTGTTGCTCAATGTTTAGTGTTCTGTGTAGTGTTGTGTAGATCATTGTTTGTTTGCAGTGTGGTTTGTGTTACTCAATGTTTAGTGTTCTGTGTAGTGTTCTGTAGATCATTGTTTGTTTTCATTGTGGTTTGTGTTACTCAATGCTTAGTGTTCTGTGTTCTGTTCTGTAGATCATTGTTTGTTTTCAGTGTGGTTTGTGTTACTCAATGTTTAGTGTTCTGTTCTGTAGATCATTGTTTGCTTTCAGTGGGGTTTGTGTTGCTCAATGTTTAGTGTTCTGTTCTGTAGATCATTGTTTGTTTTCAGTGTGGTTTGTGTTGCTCAATGTTTAGTGTTCTGTTCTGTATATCATTGTTTGTTTTCAGTGTGGTTTGTGTTACTCAATGTTTAGTGTTCTGTTCTGTAGATCATTGTTTGTTTTTAGTGTGGTTTGTGTTGCTCAATGCTTAGTGTTCTGTGTAGTGTTCTGTAGATGATTGTTTGTTTTCAGTGGGGTTCATGTTACTCAATACTTAGTGTTCTGTTCTGTAGATCATTGTTTGTTTTCAGTGTGGTTTGTGTTGCTCAATGTTTAGTGTTCTGTTCTGTAGATCATTGTTTGTTTTCAGTGTGGTTTGTGTTGCTCAATGTTTAGTGTTCTGTTCTGTAGATCATTGTTTGTTTTCAGTGTGGTTTGTGTTGCTCAATGTTTAGTGTTCTGTTCTGTAGATCATTGTTTGTTTTCAGTGTGGTCTGTGTTGCTCAATGATTAGTGTTTGTTTTCAGTGTGGTTTGTGTTGCTCAATGTTTAGTGTTCTGTGTAGTGTTCTGTAGATCATTGTTTGTTTTCAGTGTGGTTTGTATTGCTCAATGTTTAGTGTTCTGTGTAGTTTTGTGTAGATCATTGTTTGTTTTCAGTGGGGTTTGTGCTACTCAATGTTTAGTGTTCTGTAGATCATTGTTTGTTTTCAGTGTGGTTTGTGTTACTCAATGTTTAGTGTTCTGTGTAGTGTTTTGTAGATCATTGTTTGTTTTCAGTGTGGTTTGTGTTGCTCAATGTTTAGTGTTCTGTGTAGTGTTCTGTAGATCATTGTTTGTTTTCAGTGTGGTTTGTGTTACTCAATGTTTAGTGTTCTGTTCTGTAGATCATTGTTTGTTTTCAGTGTGGTTTGTGTTACTCAATGTTTAGTGTTCTGTGTAGTGTTCTGTAGATCATTGCTTGTTTTCAGTGTGGTTTGTGTTGCTCAATGTTTAGTGTTCTGTGTAGTGTTCTGTAGATCATTGTTTGTTTTCAGTGTGGTTTGTGTTGCTCAATGTTTAGTGTTCTGTGTAGTGTTCTGTAGATCATTGTTTGTTTTCAGTGTGGTTTGTATTGCTCAATGTTTAGTGTTCTGTGTAGTTTTGTGTAGATCATTGTTTGTTTTCAGTGGGGTTTGTGTTACTCAATGTTTAGTGTTCTGTAGAACATTGTTTGTTTTCAGTGTGGTTTGTGTTACTCAATGTTTAGTGTTCTGTGTAGTCTTTTGTAGATCATTGTTTGTTTTCAGTGTGGTTTGTGTTGCTCAATGTTTAGTGTTCTGTGTAGTGTTCTGTAGATCAATGTTTGTTTTCAGTGTGGTTTGTGTTACTCAATGTTTAGTGTTCTGTGTTCTGTTCTGTAGATCATTGTTTGTTTTCAGTGTGGTTTGTGTTACTCAATGCTTAGTGTTCTGTTCTGTAGATTATTGTTTGTTTTCAGTGTGGTTTGTGTTACTCAATGTTTAGTGTTCTGTAGATCATTGTTTGTTTTCAGTGTGGTTTGTGTTGCTCAATGTTTAGTGTTCTGTGTAGTGATCTGTAGATGTTTGTTTGTTTTCAGTGTGGTTTGTGTTGCTCAATGTTTAGTGTTTTGCCCTGTAGATCATTATTTGTTTTTAGTGTGGTTTGTGTTGCTCAATGTTTAGTGTTTTGTTCTGTAGATCATTGTTTGTTTTAGTGTGGTTTGTGCTACTCAATGTTTAGTGTTCTGTAGATCATTGTTTGTTTTCAGTGTGGTTTGTGTTGCTCAATGTTTAGTGTTCTGTGTAGTGTTGTGTAGATCATTGTTTGTTTGCAGTGTGGTTTGTGTTACTCAATGTTTAGTGTTCTGTGTAGTGTTCTGTAGATCATTGTTTGTTTTCAGTGTGGTTTGTGTTACTCAATGCTTAGTGTTCTGTGTTCTGTTCTGTAGATCATTGTTGTTTTCAGTGTGGTTTGTGTTACTCAATGTTTAGTGTTCTGTTCTGTAGATCATTGTTTGCTTTCAGTGGGGTTTGTGTTGCTCAATGTTTAGTGTTCTGTTCTGTAGATCATTGTTTGTTTTCAGTGTGGTTTGTGTTGCTCAATGTTTAGTGTTCTGTTCTGTATATCATTGTTTGTTTTCAGTGTGGTTTGTGTTACTCAATGTTTAGTGTTCTGTTCTGTAGATCATTGTTTGTTTTTAGTGTGGTTTGTGTTGCTCAATGCTTAGTGTTCTGTGTAGTGTTCTGTAGATGATTGTTTGTTTTCAGTGGGGTTCGTGTTACTCAATACTTAGTGTTCTGTTCTGTAGATCATTGTTTGTTTTCAGTGTGGTTTGTGTTGCTCAATGTTTAGTGTTCTGTTCTGTAGATCATTGTTTGTTTTCAGTGTGGTTTGTGTTGCTCAATGTTTAGTGTTCTGTTCTGTAGATCATTGTTTGTTTTCAGTGTGGTTTGTGTTGCTCAATGTTTAGTGTTCTGTTCTGTAGATCATTGTTTGTTTTCAGTGTGGTCTGTGTTGCTCAATGATTAGTGTTTGTTTTCAGTGTGGTTTGTGTTGTTCAATGTTTAGTGTTCTGTGTAGTGTTGTGTAGATCATTGTTTGTTTTGAGTGTGGTTTGTGTTGCTCAATGTTTAGTGTTCTGTAGATCATTGTTTGTTTTCAGTGTGGTTTGTGTTGCTCAATGTTTAGTGTTCTGTGTAGTGTTGTGTAGATCATTGTTTGTTTTAAGTGTGGTTTGTGTTACTCAATGTTTAGTGTTCTGTTCTGTAGATCATTGTTTGTTTTCAGTGTGGTTTGTGTTACTCAATGTTTAGTGTTCTGTATAGTGTTGTGTAGATCATTGTTTGTTTTCAGTGTGGTTTGTATTACTCAATGTTTAGTGTTCTGTGTAATGTTGTGTAGATCATTGTTTGTTTTAAGTGTGGTTTGTGTTACTCAATGTTTAGTGTTCTGTTCTGTAGATCATTGTTTGTTTTCAGTGTGGTTTGTGTTACTCAATGTTTAGTGATCTGTATAGTGTTGTGTAGATCATTGTTTGTTTTCAGTGTGGTTTGTGTTACTCAATGTTTAGTGTTCTGTGTAGTGTTCTGTAGATCATTGTTTGTTTTCAGTGTGGTTTGTGTTGCTCAATGTTTAGTGTTCTGTGTAGTGTTGTGTAGATCATTGTTTGTTTTCAGTGTGGTTTGTGTTACTCAATGTTTAGTGTTCTGTTCTGTCGATCATTGTTTGTTTTAGTGTGGTTTGTCTTGCTCAATGTTTAGTATTCTGTGTAATGTTGTGTAGATCATTGTTTGTTTTAGTGTGGTTTGTGTTGCTCAATGTTTAGTGTTCTGTTCTGTAGATCATTGTTTGTTTTCAGTGTGGTTTGTGTTACTCAATGTTTAGTGTTCTGTGTAGTGTTCTGTAGATCATTGTTTGTTTTCAGTGTGGTTTGTGTTACTGAATGTTTAGTGTTCTGTGTAGTGTTGTGTAGATCATTGTTTGTTTTCAGTGAGGTTTGTGTTACTGAATGTTTAGTGTTCTGTGTAGTGTTCTGTAGATCACTGTTTGTTTTCAGTGTGGTTTGTGTTACTGAATGTTTAGTGTTCTGTGTAGTGTTCTGTAGATCACTGTTTGTTTTCAGTGTGGTTTGTGTTACTGAATGCTTAGTGTTCTGTGTAGTGTTCTGTAGATCATTGTTTGTTTTCAGTGTGGTTTGTGTTACTGAATGTTTAGTGTTCTGTGTAGTGTTGTGTAGATCATTGTTTGTTTTCAGTGTGGTTTGTGTTGCTCAATGTTTAGTGTTCTGTTCTGTAGATCATTGTTTGTTTTCAGTGGGGTTTGTGTTGCTCAATGTTTAGTGTTCTGTGTAATGTTGTGTAGATCATTGTTTGTTTTCAGTGTGGTTTGTGTTGCTCAATGTTTAGTGTTCTGTTCTGTAGATCATTGTTTGTTTTAGTGTGGTTTGTGTTGCTCAATGTTTAATGTTCTGTTCTGTAGATCAATGTTTGTTTCCAGTGTGGTTTGTGTTGCTCAATGTTTAGTGTTCTGTGTAGTGTTCTGTAGATCATTGTTTGTTTTCATTGGGGTTTGTGTTACTCAATGTTTAGTGTTCTGTGTAATGTTGTGTAGATCATTGTTTGTTTTAGTGTGGTTTGTGTTACTCAATGTTTAGTGTTTTGTTCTGTAGATCATTGTTTGTTTTAGTGTGGTTTGTGCTACTCAATGTTTAGTGTTCTGTAGATCATTGTTTGTTTTCAGTGTGGTTTGTGTTGCTCAATGTTTAGTGTTCTGTATAGTGTTGTGTAGATCATTGTTTGTTTGCAGTGTGGTTTGTGTTACTCAATGTTTAGTGTTCTGTGTAGTGTTTTGTAGATCATTGTTTGTTTTCAGTGTGGTTTGTGTTACTCAATGCTTAGTGTTCTGTTCTGTAGATCATTGTTTGCTTTCAGTGTGGTTTGTGTTGCTCAATGTTTAGTGTTCTGTTCTGTATATCATTGTTTGTTTTCAGTGTGGTTTGTGTTACTCAATGTTTAGTGTTCTGTTCTGTAGATCATTGTTTGTTTTCAGTGTGGTTTGTGTTACTCAATGTTTAGTGTTCTGTTCTGTCGATCATTGTTTGTTTTAGTGTGGTTTGTCTTGCTCAATGTTTAGTGTTCTGTTCTGTAGATCACTTTTTGTTTTCAGTGAGGTTTGTGTTGCTGAATGTTTAGTGTTCTGTGTAGTGTTGTGTAGATCATTGTTTGTTTTCAGTGTGGTTTGTGTTACTCAATGTTTAGTGTTCTGTGTAGTGTTGTGTAGATCATTGTTTGTTTTCAGTGTGGTTTGTGTTACTGAATGTTTAGTGTTCTGTGTAGTGTTGTGTAGATCATTGTTTGTTTTCAGTGTGGTTTGTGTTACTGAATGTTTAGTGTTCTGTGTAGTGTTGTGTAGATCATTGTTTGTTTTCAGTGTGGTTTGTGTTGCTCAATGTTTAGTGTTCTGTTCTGTAGATCATTGTTTGTTTTCAGTGGGGTTTGTGTTGCTCAATGTTTAGTGTTCTGTGTAATGTTGTGTAGATCATTGTTTGTTTTCAGTGTGGTTTGTGTTGCTCAATGTTTAGTGTTCTGTTCTGTAGATCATTGTTTGTTTTAGTGTGGTTTGTGTTGCTCAATGTTTAGTGTTCTGTTCTGTAGATCAATGTTTGTTTCCAGTGTGGTTTGTGTTGCTCAATGTTTAGTGTTCTGTGTAGTGTTCTGTAGATCATTGTTTGTTTTCATTGGGGTTTGTGTTACTCAATGTTTAGTGTTCTGTGTAATGTTGTGTAGATCATTGTTTGTTTTAGTGTGGTTTGTGTTACTCAATGTTTAGTGTTTTGTTCTGTAGATCATTGTTTGTTTTAGTGTGGTTTGTGCTACTCAATGTTTAGTGTTCTGTAGATCATTGTTTGTTTTAGTGTGGTTTGTGTTACTCAATGTTTAGTGTTTTGTTCTGTAGATCATTGTTTGTTTTAGTGTAGTTTGTGCTACTCAATGTTTAGTGTTCTGTAGATCATTGTTTGTTTTCAGTGTGGTTTGTGTTGCTCAATGTTTAGTGTTCTGTGTAGTGTTGTGTAGATCATTGTTTGTTTGCAGTGTGGTTTGTGTTACTCAATGTTTAGTGTTCTGTGTAGTGTTCTGTAGATCATTGTTTGTTTTCAGTGTGGTTTGTGTTACTCAGTGCTTAGTGTTCTGTGTTCTGTTCTGTAGATCATTGTTTGTTTTCAGTGTGGTTTGTGTTACTCAATGTTTAGTGTTCTGTTCTGTAGATCATTGTTTGCTTTCAGTGGGGTTTGTGTTGCTCAATGTTTAGTGTTCTGTTCTGTAGATCATTGTTTGTTTTCAGTGTGGTTTGTGTTGCTCAATGTTTAGTGTTCTGTTCTGTATATCATTGTTTGTTTTCAGTGTGGTTTGTGTTACTCAATGTTTAGTGTTCTGTTCTGTAGATCATTGTTTGTTTTTAGTGTGGTTTGTGTTGCTCAATGCTTAGTGTTCTGTGTAGTGTTCTGTAGATGATTGTTTGTTTTCAGTGGGGTTCGTGTTACTCAATACTTAGTGTTCTGTTCTGTAGATCATTGTTTGTTTTCAGTGTGGTTTGTGTTGCTCAATGTTTAGTGTTCTGTTCTGTAGATCATTGTTTGTTTTCAGTGTGGTTTGTGTTGCTCAATGTTTAGTGTTCTGTTCTGTAGATCATTGTTTGTTTTCAGTGTGGTTTGTGTTGCTCAATGTTTAGTGTTCTGTTCTGTAGATCATTGTTTGTTTTCAGTGTGGTCTGTGTTGCTCAATGATTAGTGTTTGTTTTCAGTGTGGTTTGTGTTGCTCAATGTTTAGTGTTCTGTAGATCATTGTTTGTTTTCAGTGTGGTTTGTATTGCTCAATGTTTAGTGTTCTGTGTAGTTTTGTGTAGATCATTGTTTGTTTTCAGTGGGGTTTGTGCTACTCAATGTTTAGTGTTCTGTAGATCATTGTTTGTTTTCAGTGTGGTTTGTGTTACTCAATGTTTAGTGTTCTGTGTAGTGTTTTGTAGATCATTGTTTGTTTTCAGTGTGGTTTGTGTTGCTCAATGTTTAGTGTTCTGTGTAGTGTTCTGTAGATCATTGTTTGTTTTCAGTGTGGTTTGTGTTACTCAATGTTTAGTGTTCTGTTCTGTAGATCATTGTTTGTTTTCAGTGTGGTTTGTGTTACTCAATGTTTAGTGTTCTGTGTAGTGTTCTGTAGATCATTGCTTGTTTTCAGTGTGGTTTGTGTTGCTCAATGTTTAGTGTTCTGAGTAGTGTTCTGTAGATCATTGTTTGTTTTCAGTGTGGTTTGTGTTGCTCAATGTTTAGTGTTCTGTGTAGTGTTCTGTAGATCATTGTTTGTTTTCAGTGTGGTTTGTATTGCTCAATGTTTAGTGTTCTGTGTAGTTTTGTGTAGATCATTGTTTGTTTTCAGTGGGGTTTGTGTTACTCAATGTTTAGTGTTCTGTAGAACATTGTTTGTTTTCAGTGTGGTTTGTGTTACTCAATGTTTAGTGTTCTGTGTAGTCTTTTGTAGATCATTGTTTGTTTTCAGTGTGGTTTGTGTTGCTCAATGTTTAGTGTTCTGTGTAGTGTTCTGTAGATCAATGTTTGTTTTCAGTGTGGTTTGTGTTACTCAATGTTTAGTGTTCTGTGTTCTGTTCTGTAGATCATTGTTTGTTTTCAGTGTGGTTTGTGTTACTCAATGCTTAGTGTTCTGTTCTGTAGATTATTGTTTGTTTTCAGTGTGGTTTGTGTTACTCAATGTTTAGTGTTCTGTAGATCATTGTTTGTTTTCAGTGTGGTTTGTGTTGCTCAATGTTTAGTGTTCTGTGTAGTGATCTGTAGATGTTTGTTTGTTTTCAGTGTGGTTTGTGTTGCTCAATGTTTAGTGTTTTGCCCTGTAGATCATTATTTGTTTTTAGTGTGGTTTGTGTTGCTCAATGTTTAGTGTTTTGTTCTGTAGATCATTGCTTGTTTTCAGTGGGGTTTGTGTTGCTCAATGCTTAGTGTTGTGTAGATCATTGTTTGTTTTCAGTGGGGTTTGTGTTACTCAATGCTTAGTGTTCTGTAGATCATTGTTTGCTTTCAGTGTGGTTTGTGTTACTCAATGTTTAGTGTTCTGTGTAGTGTTCTGTAGATCATTGTTTGTTTTCAGTGTGGTTTGTGTTGCTCAATGTTTAGTGTTCTGTGTAGTGTTCTATAGATCATTGTTTGTTTTCAGTGTGGTTTGTGTTGCTCAATGTTTAGTGTTCTGTAGATCATTGTTTGTTTTCAGTGTGGTTTGTGTTGCTCAATGTTTAGTGTTCTGTTCTGTAGATCATTGTTTGTTTTCAGTGTGGTTTGTGTTGCTCAATGTTTAGTGTTTTGTTCTGTAGATCATTGTTTGTTTTCAGTGTGGTTTGTGTTGCTCAATGTTTAGTGTTCTGTAGATCATTGCTTGTTTTCAGTGGGGTTTGTGTTGCTCAATACTTAGTGTTGTGTAGATCATTGTTTGTGTTGCTCAATGTTTAGTGTTCTGTAGATCATTGTTTGTTTTCAGTGTGGTTTGTGTTGCTCAATGTTTAGTGTTCTGTAGATCATTGTTTGTTTTCAGTGTGGTTTGTGTTGCTCAATGTTTAGTGTTCTGTTCTGTAGATCACTGTTTGTTTCCAGTGTGGTTTGTGTTGCTCAATGTTTAGTGTTCTGTGTAGTGTTCTGTAGATCATTGTTTGTTTTCATTGGGGTTTGTGTTACTCAATGTTTAGTGTTCTGTGTAATGTTGTGTAGATCATTGTTTGTTTTAGTGTGGTTTGTGTTACTCAATGTTTAGTGTTTTGTTCTGTAGATCATTGTTTGTTTTAGTGTGGTTTGTGCTACTCAGTGTTTAGTGTTCTGTAGATCATTGTTTGTTTTCAGTGTGGTTTGTGTTGCTCAATGTTTAGTGTTCTGTGTAGTGTTGTGTAGATCATTGTTTGTTTGCAGTGTGGTTTGTGTTACTCAATGATTAGTGTTCTGTGTAGTGTTCTGTAGATCATTGTTTGTTTTCAGTGTGGTTTGTGTTACTCAATGCTTGGTGTTCTGTGTTCTGTTCTGTAGATCATTGTTTGTTTTCAGTGTGGTTTGTGTTACTCAATGTTTAGTGTTCTGTTCTGTATATCATTGTTTGCTTTCAGTGGGGTTTGTGTTGCTCAATGTTTAGTGTTCTGTTCTATAGATCATTGTTTGTTTTCAGTGTGGTTTGTGTTGCTCAATGTTTAGTGTTCTGTTCTGTATATCATTGTTTGTTTTCAGTGTGGTTTGTGTTACTCAATGTTTAGTGTTCTGTTCTGTAGATCATTGTTTGTTTTTAGTGTGGTTTGTGTTGCTCAATGCTTAGTGTTCTGTGTAGTGTTCTGTAGATGATTGTTTGTTTTCAGTGGGGTTCGTGTTACTCAATACTTAGTGTTCTGTTCTGTAGATCATTGTTTGTTTTCAGTGTGGTTTGTGTTGCTCAATGTTTAGTGTTCTGTTCTGTAGATCATTGTTTGTTTTCAGTGTGGTTTGTGTTGCTCAATGTTTAGTGTTCTGTTCTGTAGATCATTGTTTGTTTTCAGTGTGGTTTGTGTTGCTCAATGTTTAGTGTTCTGTTCTGTAGATCATTGTTTGTTTTCAGTGTGGTCTGTGTTGCTCAATGATTAGTGTTTGTTTTCAGTGTGGTTTGTGTTGCTCAATGTTTAGTGTTCTGTGTAGTGTTCTGTAGATCATTGTTTGTTTTCAGTGTGGTTTGTATTGCTCAATGTTTAGTGTTCTGTGTAGTTTTGTGTAGATCATTGTTTGTTTTCAGTGGGGTTTGTGCTACTCAATGTTTAGTGTTTTGTAGATCATTGTTTGTTTTCAGTGTTGTTTGTGTTACTCAATGTTTAGTGTTCTGTGTAGTGTTTTGTAGATCATTGTTTGTTTTCAGTGTGGTTTGTGTTGCTCAATGTTTAGTGTTCTGTAGATCATTGTTTGTTTTCAGTGTGGTTTGTGTTACTCAATGTTTAGTGTTCTGTTCTGTAGATCATTGTTTGTTTTCAGTGTGGTTTGTGTTACTCAATGTTTAGTGTTCTGTGTAGTGTTCTGTAGATCATTGCTTGTTTTCAGTGTGGTTTGTGTTGCTCAATGTTTAGTGTTCTGTGTAGTGTTCTGTAGATCATTGTTTGTTTTCAGTGTGGTTTGTGTTGCTCAATGTTTAGTGTTCTGTGTAGTGTTCTGTAGATCATTGTTTGTTTTCAGTGTGGTTTGTATTGCTCAATGTTTAGTGTTCTGTGTAGTTTTGTGTAGATCATTGTTTGTTTTCAGTGGGGTTTGTGTTACTCAATGTTTAGTGTTCTGTAGATCATTGTTTGTTTTCAGTGTGGTTTGTGTTACTCAATGTTTAGTGTTCTGTGTAGTCTTTTGTAGATCATTGTTTGTTTTCAGTGTGGTTTGTGTTGCTCAATGTTTAGTGTTCTGTGTAGTGTTCTGTAGATCAATGTTTGTTTTCAGTGCGGTTTGTGTTACTCAATGTTTAGTGTTCTGTTCTGTAGATCATTGTTTGTTTTCAGTGTGGTTTGTGTTACTCAATGCTTAGTGTTCTGTTCTGTAGATCATTGTTTGTTTTCAGTGTGGTTTGTGTTGCTCAATGTTTAGTGTTCTGTTCTGTAGATCATTGTTTGTTTTCAGTGTGGTTTGTGTTGCTCAATGTTTAGTGTTTTGTTCTGTAGATCATTGTTTGTTTTCAGTGTGGTTTGTGTTGCTCAATGTTTAGTGTTCTGTAGATCATTGCTTGTTTTCAGTGGGGTTTGTGTTGCTCAATACTTAGTGTTGTGTAGATCATTGTTTGTGTTGCTCAATGTTTAGTGTTCTGTAGATCATTGTTTGTTTTCAGTGTGGTTTGTGTTGCTGAATGTTTAGTGTTCTGTAGATCATTGTTTGTTTTCAGTGTGGTTTGTGTTGCTCAATGTTTAGTGTTCTGTTCTGTAGATCATTGTTTGTTTTAGTGTGGTTTGTGTTGCTCAATGTTTAGTGTTCTGTTCTGTAGATCACTGTTTGTTTCCAGTGTGGTTTGTGTTGCTCAATGTTTAGTGTTCTGTGTAGTGTTCTGTAGATCATTGTTTTTTTCATTGGGGTTTGTGTTGCTCAATGTTTAGTGTTCTGTTCTGTAGATCACTGTTTGTTTCCAGTGTGGTTTGTGTTGCTCAATGTTTAGTGTTCTGTGTAGTGTTCTGTAGATCATTGTTTTTTTCATTGGGGTTTGTGTTACTCAATGTTTAGTGTTCTGTGTAATGTTGTGTAGATCATTGTTTGTTTTAGTGTGGTTTGTGTTACTCAATGTTTAGTGTTTTGTTCTGTAGATCATTGTTTGTTTTAGTGTGGTTTGTGCTACTCAGTGTTTAGTGTTCTGTAGATCATTGTTTGTTTTCAGTGTGGTTTGTGTTGCTCAATGTTTAGTGTTCTGTGTAGTGTTGTGTAGATCATTGTTTGTTTGCAGTGTGGTTTGTGTTACTCAATGATTAGTGTTCTGTGTAGTGTTCTGTAGATCATTGTTTGTTTTCAGTGTGGTTTGTGTTACTCAATGCTTAGTGTTCTGTTCTGTAGATCATTGTTTGTTTTCAGTGTGGTTTGTGTTACTCAATGTTTAGTGTTCTGTTCTGTAGATCATTGTTTGCTTTCAGTGGGGTTTGTGTTGCTCAATGTTTAGTGTTCTGTTCTGTAGATCATTGTTTGTTTTCAGTGTGGTTTGTGTTGCTCAATGTTTAGTGTTCTGTTCTGTATATCATTGTTTGTTTTCAGTGTGGTTTGTGTTACTCAATGTTTAGTGTTCTGTTCTGTAGATCATTGTTTGTTTTTAGTGTGGTTTGTGTTGCTCAATGCTTAGTGTTCTGTGTAGTGTTCTGTAGATGATTGTTTGTTTTCAGTGGGGTTCGTGTTACTCAATACTTAGTGTTCTGTTCTGTAGATCATTGTTTGTTTTCAGTGTGGTTTGTGTTGCTCAATGTTTAGTGTTCTGTTCTGTAGATCATTGTTTGTTTTCAGTGTGGTTTGTGTTGCTCAATGTTTAGTGTTCTGTTCTGTAGATCATTGTTTGTTTTCAGTGTGGTTTGTGTTGCTCAATGTTTAGTGTTCTGTTCTGTAGATCATTGTTTGTTTTCAGTGTGGTCTGTGTTGCTCAATGATTAGTGTTTGTTTTCAGTGTGGTTTGTGTTGCTCAATGTTTAGTGTTCTGTGTAGTGTTCTGTAGATCATTGTTTGTTTTCAGTGTGGTTTGTATTGCTCAATGTTTAGTGTTCTGTGTAGTTTTGTGTAGATCATTGTTTGTTTTCAGTGGGGTTTGTGCTACTCAATGTTTAGTGTTCTGTAGATCATTGTTTGTTTTCAGTGTTGTTTGTGTTACTCAATGTTTAGTGTTCTGTGTAGTGTTTTGTAGATCATTGTTTGTTTTCAGTGTGGTTTGTGTTGCTCAATGTTTAGTGTTCTGTAGATCATTGTTTGTTTTCAGTGTGGTTTGTGTTACTCAATGTTTAGTGTTCTGTTCTGTAGATCATTGTTTGTTTTCAGTGTGGTTTGTGTTACTCAATGTTTAGTGTTCTGTGTAGTGTTCTGTAGATCATTGCTTGTTTTCAGTGTGGTTTGTGTTGCTCAATGTTTAGTGTTCTGTGTAGTGTTCTGTAGATCATTGTTTGTTTTCAGTGTGGTTTGTGTTGCTCAATGTTTAGTGTTCTGTGTAGTGTTCTGTAGATCATTGTTTGTTTTCAGTGTGGTTTGTATTGCTCAATGTTTAGTGTTCTGTGTAGTTTTGTGTAGATCATTGTTTGTTTTCAGTGGGGTTTGTGTTACTCAATGTTTAGTGTTCTGTGTAGTGTTCTGTAGATCATTGTTTGTTTTCAGTGTGGTTTGTGTTACTCAATGTTTAGTGTTCTGTGTAGTCTTTTGTAGATCATTGTTTGTTTTCAGTGTGGTTTGTGTTGCTCAATGTTTAGTGTTCTGTGTAGTGTTCTGTAGATCAATGTTTGTTTTCAGTGTGGTTTGTGTTACTCAATGTTTAGTGTTCTGTTCTGTAGATCATTGTTTGTTTTCAGTGTGGTTTGTGTTACTCAATGCTTAGTGTTCTGTTCTGTAGATTATTGTTTGTTTTCAGTGTGGTTTGTGTTACTCAATGTTTAGTGTTCTGTAGATCATTGTTTGTTTTCAGTGTGGTTTGTGTTGCTCAATGTTTAGTGTTCTGTGTAGTGATCTGTAGATGTTTGTTTGTTTTCAGTGTGGTTTGTGTTGCTCAATGTTTAGTGTTTTGCTCTGTAATCATTATTTGTTTTTAGTGTGGTTTGTGTTGCTCAATGTTTAGTGTTCTGTAGATCATTGCTTGTTTTCAGTGGGGTTTGTGTTGCTCAATGCTTAGTGTTGTGTAGATCATTGTTTGTTTTCAGTGTGGTTTGTGTTGCTCATTGTTTAGTGTTCTGTGTAGTGATTTGTAGATGTTTGTTTGTTTTCAGTGTGGTTTGTGTTGCTCAATGTTTAGTGTTTTGCTCTGTAGATCATTATTTGTTTTTAGTGTGGTTTGTGTTGCTCAATGTTTAGTGTTCTGTAGATCATTGCTTGTTTTCAGTGGGGTTTGTGTTGCTCAATGCTTAGTGTTGTGTAGATCATTGCTTGTTTTCAGTGTGGTTTGTGTTACTCAATGCTTAGTGTTCTGTAGATCATTGTTTGCTTTCAGTGTGGTTTGTGTTACTCAATGTTTAGTGTTCTCTGTAGTGTTCTGTAGATCATTGTTTGTTTTCAGTGTGGTTTGTGTTGCTCAATGTTTAGTGTTCTGTGTAGTGTTCTATAGATCATTGTTTGTTTTCAGTGTGGTTTGTGTTGCTCAATGTTTAGTGTTCTGTAGATCATTGTTTGTTTTCAGTGTGGTTTGTGTTGCTCAATGTTTAGTGTTCTGTTCTGTAGATCATTGTTTGTTTTCAGTGTGGTTTGTGTTGCTCAATGTTTAGTGTTTTGTTCTGTAGATCATTGTTTGTTTTCAGTGTGGTTTGTGTTGCTCAATGTTTAGTGTTCTGTAGATCATTGCTTGTTTTCAGTGGGGTTTGTGTTGCTCAATACTTAGTGTTGTGTAGATCATTGTTTGTGTTGCTCAATGTTTAGTGTTCTGTAGATCATTGTTTGTTTTCAGTGTGGTTTGTGTTGCTCAATGTTTAGTGTTCTGTAGATCATTGTTTGTTTTCAGTGTGGTTTGTGTTGCTCAATGTTTAGTGTTCTGTTCTGTAGATCATTGTTTGTTTTCAGTGTGGTTTGTGTTACTCAATGTTTAGTGTTCTGTGTAGTGTTCTGTAGATCATTGTTTGTTTTCAGTGTGGTTTGTGTTGCTCAATGTTTAGTGTTCTGTGTAGTGTTCTGTAGATCATTGTTTGTTTTCAGTGTGGTTTGTATTGCTCAATGTTTAGTGTTCTGTGTAGTTTTGTGTAGATCATTGTTTGTTTTCAGTGGGGTTTGTGTTACTCAATGTTTAGTGTTCTGTGTAGTGTTCTGTAGATCATTGTTTGTTTTCAGTGTGGTTTGTGTTACTCAATGTTTAGTGTTCTGTGTAGTCTTTTGTAGATCATTGTTTGTTTTCAGTGTGGTTTGTGTTGCTCAATGTTTAGTGTTCTGTGTAGTGTTCTGTAGATCAATGTTTGTTTTCAGTGTGGTTTGTGTTACTCAATGTTTAGTGTTCTGTTCTGTAGATCATTGTTTGTTTTCAGTGTGGTTTGTGTTACTCAATGCTTAGTGTTCTGTTCTGTAGATTATTGTTTGTTTTCAGTGTGGTTTGTGTTACTCAATGTTTAGTGTTCTGTAGATCATTGTTTGTTTTCAGTGTGGTTTGTGTTGCTCAATGTTTAGTGTTCTGTGTAGTGATCTGTAGATGTTTGTTTGTTTTCAGTGTGGTTTGTGTTGCTCAATGTTTAGTGTTTTGCTCTGTAGATCATTATTTGTTTTTAGTGTGGTTTGTGTTGCTCAATGTTTAGTGTTCTGTAGATCATTGCTTGTTTTCAGTGGGGTTTGTGTTGCTCAATGCTTAGTGTTGTGTAGATCATTGTTTGTTTTCAGTGTGGTTTGTGTTGCTCAATGTTTAGTGTTCTGTGTAGTGATTTGTAGATGTTTGTTTGTTTTCAGTGTGGTTTGTGTTGCTCAATGTTTAGTGTTTTGCTCTGTAGATCATTATTTGTTTTTAGTGTGGTTTGTGTTGCTCAATGTTTAGTGTTCTGTAGATCATTGCTTGTTTTCAGTGTGGTTTGTGTTACTCAATGTTTAGTGTTCTGTGTAGTGTTCTGTAGATCATTGTTTGTTTTCAGTGTGGTTTGTGTTGCTCAATGTTTAGTGTTCTGTGTAGTGTTCTGTAGATCATTGTTTGTTTTCAGTGTGGTTTGTATTGCTCAATGTTTAGTGTTCTGTGTAGTTTTGTGTAGATCATTGTTTGTTTTCAGTGGGGTTTGTGGTACTCAATGTTTAGTGTTATGTGTAGTGTTCTGTAGATCATTGTTTGTTTTCAGTGTGGTTTGTGTTACTCAATGTTTAGTGTTCTGTGTAGTCTTTTGTAGATCATTGTTTGTTTTCAGTGTAGTTTGTGTTGCTCAATGTTTAGTGTTCTGTGTAGTGTTCTGTAGATCAATGTTTGTTTTCAGTGTGGTTTGTGTTACTCAATGTTTAGTGTTCTGTTCTGTAGATCATTGTTTGTTTTCAGTGTGGTTTGTGTTACTCAATGCTTAGTGTTCTGTTCTGTAGATTATTGTTTGTTTTCAGTGTGGTTTGTGTTACTCAATGTTTAGTGTTCTGTAGATCATTGTTTGTTTTCAGTGTGGTTTGTGTTGCTCAATGTTTAGTGTTCTGTGTAGTGATCTGTAGATGTTTGTTTGTTTTCAGTGTGGTTTGTGTTGCTCAATGTTTAGTGTTTTGCTCTGTAGATCATTATTTGTTTTTAGTGTGGTTTGTGTTGCTCAATGTTTAGTGTTCTGTAGATCATTGCTTGTTTTCAGTGGGGTTTGTGTTGCTCAATGCTTAGTGTTGTGTAGATCATTGTTTGTTTTCAGTGTGGTTTGTGTTGCTCAATGTTTAGTGTTCTGTGTAGTGATTTGTAGATGTTTGTTTGTTTTCAGTGTGGTTTGTGTTGCTCAATGTTTAGTGTTTTGCTCTGTAGATCATTATTTGTTTTTAGTGTGGTTTGTGTTGCTCAATGTTTAGTGTTCTGTAGATCATTGCTTGTTTTCAGTGGGGTTTGTGTTGCTCAATGCTTAGTGTTGTGTAGATCATTGCTTGTTTTCAGTGTGGTTTGTGTTACTCAATGCTTAGTGTTCTGTAGATCATTGTTTGCTTTCAGTGTGGTTTGTGTTACTCAATGTTTAGTGTTCTGTGTAGTGTTCTGTAGATCATTGTTTGTTTTCAGTGTGGTTTGTGTTGCTCAATGTTTAGTGTTCTGTGTAGTGTTCTATAGATCATTGTTTGTTTTCAGTGTGGTTTGTGTTGCTCAATGTTTAGTGTTCTGTAGATCATTGTTTTTTTTCAGTGTGGTTTGTGTTGCTCAATGTTTAGTGTTCTGTTCTGTAGATCATTGTTTGTTTTCAGTGTGGTTTGTGTTGCTCAATGTTTAGTGTTTTGTTCTGTAGATCATTGTTTGTTTTCAGTGTGGTTTGTGTTGCTCAATGTTTAGTGTTCTGTAGATCATTGCTTGTTTTCAGTGGGGTTTGTGTTGCTCAATACTTAGTGTTGTGTAGATCATTGTTTGTGTTGCTCAATGTTTAGTGTTCTGTAGATCATTGTTTGTTTTCAGTGTGGTTTGTGTTGCTCAATGTTTAGTGTTCTGTAGATCATTGTTTGTTTTCAGTGTGGTTTGTGTTGCTCAATGTTTAGTGTTCTGTTCTGTAGATCATTGTTTGTTTTCAGTGTGGTTTGTGTTACTCAATGTTTAGTGTTCTGTGTAGTGTTGTGTAGATCATTGTTTGTTTTCAGTGGGGTTTGTGTTACTCAATGTTTAGTGTTCTGTGTAGTGTTTTGTAGATCATTGTTTGTTTTCAGTGGGGTTTGTGTTGCTCAATGTTTAGTGTTCTGTTCTGTAGATCATTGTTTGTTTTCAGTGTGCTTTGTGTTGCTCAATGATTAGTGTTCTGTGTAGTGTTCTGTAGATCATTGTTTGTTTTCAGTGGGGTTTGTTTTGCTCAATGCTTAGTGTTGTGTAGATCATTGTTTGTTTTCAGTGTGGTTTGTGTTGCTCAATGTTTAGTGTTCTGTGTAGTGTTCTGTAGATCATTGTTTGTTTTCAGTGTGGTTTGTGTTGCTCAATGTTTAGTGTTCTGTGTAGTTTTGTGTAGATCATTGTTTGTTTTCAGTGGGGTTTGTGTTACTCAATGTTTAGTGTTCTGTGTAGTGTTCTGTAGATCATTGTTTGTTTTCAGTGTGGTTTGTGTTACTCAATGTTTAGTGTTCTGTGTTCTGTTCTGTATATCATTGTTTGTTTTCAGTGTGGTTTGTGTTACTCAATGTTTAGTGTTCTGTTCTGTAGATCATTGTTTGTTTTCAGTGTGGTTTGTGTTACTCAATGTTTAGTGTTCTGTGTAGTGTTCTGTAGATCATTGTTTGTTTTCAGTGTGGTTTGTGTTGCTCAATGTTTAGTGTTCTGTGTAGTGTTCTGTAGATCATTGTTTGCTTTCAATGGGGTTTGTGTTGCTCAATGTTTAGTGTTTTGTTCTGTAGATCATTGTTTGTTTTCAGTGTGGTTTGTGTTGCTCAATGTTTAGTATTCTGTAGATCATTGCTTGTTTTCAGTGGGGTTTGTGTTGCTCAATGCTTAGTGTTGTGTAGATCATTGTTTGTGTTGCTCAATGTTTAGTGTTCTGTGCAGTGTTCTGTAGATCATTGTTTGTTTTCAGTGTGGTTTGTGTTGCTCAATGTTTAGTGTTCTGTGTAGTTTTGTGTAGATCATTGTTTTTTTTCAGTGGGGTTTGTGTTACTCAATGCTTAGTGTTCTGTAGATCATTTTTTGTTTTCAGTGTGGTTTGTGTTACTCAATGTTTAGTGTTCTGTGTAGTGTTCTGTAGATCATTGTTTGTTTTCAGTGTGGTTTGTGTTGCTCAATGTTTAGTGTTCTGTGTAGTGTTGTGTTGATCATTGTTTGTTTTCAGTGTGGTTTGTGTTGCTCAATGTTTACTGTTCTGTGTAGTGCTCTGTAGATCATTGTTTGTTTTCAGTGTGGTTTGTGTTGCTCAATGTTTACTGTTCTGTGTAGTGTTGTGTAGATCATTGTTTGTTTTCAGTGTGGTTTGTGTTACTCAATGTTTAGTGTTCTGTAGATCATTGTTTGTTTTCAGTGTGGTTTGTGTTGCTAAATGTTTAGTGTTCTGTGTAGTGTTCTGTAGATCATTGTTTGTTTTCAGTGAGGTTTGTGTTGCTCAATGTTTAGTGTTCTGTAGATCACTGTTTGTTTTCAGTGTGGTTTGTGTTGCTCAATGTTTAGTGTTCTGTGTAGTGTTCTGTAGATCATTGTTTGTTTTCAGTGGGGTTTGTTTTGCTCAATGTTTAGTGTTGTGTAGATCATTGTTTGTTTTCAGTGGGGTTTGTCTTGCTCAATGTTTAGTGTTGTGTAGATCATTGTTTGTTTTCAGTGGGGTTTGTGTTGCTCAATGTTTAGTGTTGTGTAGATCACTGTTTGTTTTCAGTGGGGTTTGTGTTGCTGAATATTTAGTGTTCTGTGTAATGTTGTGTAGATCATTGTTTGTTTTCAGTGGGGTTTGTGTTGCTCAATGTTTAGTGTTCTGTTCTGTAGATCATTGTTTGTTTTCAGTGTGGTTTGTGTTGCTCAATGTTTAGTGTTGTTCTGTAGATCATTGTTTGTTTTCAGTGGGGTTCGTGTTACTCAATGTTTAGTGTTCTGTTCTGTAGATCATTGTTTGTTTTCAGTGGGGTTTGTGTTGCTCAATGTTTAGTGTTCTGTTCTGTAGATCATTGTTTGTTTTCAGTGTGGTTCGTGTTACTCAATGTTTAGTGTTCTGTTCTGTAGATCATTGTTTGTTTTCAGTGGGGTTTGTGTTGCTCAATGTTTAGTGTTCTGTTCTGTAGATCATTGTTTGTTTTCAGTGGGGTTCGTTTTACTCAATGTTTAGTGTTCTGTTCTGTAGATCATTGTTTGTTTTCAGTGGGGTTTGTGTTGCTCAATGTTTAGTGTTCTGTTCTGTAGATCATTGTTTGTTTTCAGTGTGCTTTGTGTTGCTCAATGATTAGTGTTCTGTGTAGTGTTCTGTAGATCATTGTTTGTTTTCAGTGGGGTTTGTTTTGCTCAATGCTTAGTGTTGTGTAGATCATTGTTTGTTTTCAGTGTGGTTTGTCTTGCTCAATGTTTAGTGTTCTGTGTAGTGTTCGGTAGATCATTGTTTGTTTTCAGTGTGGTTTGTGTTGCTCAATGTTTAGTGTTCTGTGTAGATCATTGTTTGTTTTCAGTGGGGTTTGTGTTACTCAATGTTTAGTGTTCTGTGTAGTGTTCTGTAGATCATTGTTTGTTTTCAGTGTGGTTTGTGTTACTCAATGTTTAGTGTTCTGTGTAGTGTTTTGTAGATCATTGTTTGTTTTCAGTGTGGTTTGTGTTGCTCAATGTTTAGTGTTCTGTGTAGTGTTCTGTAGATCATTGTTTGTTTTCAGTGTGGTTTGTGTTGCTCAATGTTTAGTGTTTTGCTCTGTAGATCATTGTTTGTTTTCAGTGTGGTTTGTGTTGCTCAATGTTTAGTATTCTGTAGATCATTGCTTGTTTTCAGTGGGGTTTGTGTTGCTCAATGCTTAGTGTTGTGTAGATCATTGTTTGTGTTGCTCAATGTTTAGTGTTCTGTGCAGTGTTCTGTAGATCATTGTTTGTTTTCAGTGTGGTTTGTGTTGCTCAATGTTTAGTGTTCTGTGTAGTTTTGTGTAGATCATTGTTTTTTTTCAGTGGGGTTTGTGTTACTCAATGCTTAGTGTTCTGTAGATCATTTTTTGTTTTCAGTGTGGTTTGTGTTACTCAATGTTTAGTGTTCTGTGTAGTGTTCTGTAGATCATTGTTTGTTTTCAGTGTGGTTTGTGTTGCTCAATGTTTAGTGTTCTGTGTAGTGTTGTGTTGATCATTGTTTGTTTTCAGTGTGGTTTGTGTTGCTCAATGTTTACTGTTCTGTGTAGTGTTCTGTAGATCATTGTTTGTTTTCAGTGTGGTTTGTGTTGCTCAATGTTTACTGTTCTGTGTAGTGTTGTGTAGATCATTGTTTGTTTTCAGTGTGGTTTGTGTTACTCAATGTTTAGTGTTCTGTAGATCATTGTTTGTTTTCAGTGTGGTTTGTGTTGCTAAATGTTTAGTGTTCTGTGTAGTGTTCTGTAGATCATTGTTTGTTTTCAGTGAGGTTTGTGTTGCTCAATGTTTAGTGTTCTGTAGATCACTGTTTGTTTTCAGTGTGGTTTGTGTTGCTCAATGTTTAGTGTTCTGTGTAGTGTTCTGTAGATCATTGTTTGTTTTCAGTGGGGTTTGTTTTGCTCAATGTTTAGTGTTGTGTAGATCATTGTTTGTTTTTAGTGGGGTTTGTCTTGCTCAATGTTTAGTGTTGTGTAGATCATTGTTTGTTTTCAGTGGGGTTTGTGTTGCTCAATGTTTAGTGTTGTGTAGATCACTGTTTGTTTTCAGTGGGGTTTGTGTTGCTGAATATTTAGTGTTCTGTGTAATGTTGTGTAGATCATTGTTTGTTTTCAGTGGGGTTTGTGTTGCTCAATGTTTAGTGTTCTGTTCTGTAGATCATTGTTTGTTTTCAGTGTGGTTTGTGTTGCTCAATGTTTAGTGTTGTTCTGTAGATCATTGTTTGTTTTCAGTGGGGTTCGTGTTACTCAATGTTTAGTGTTCTGTTCTGTAGATCATTGTTTGTTTTCAGTGGGGTTTGTGTTGCTCAATGTTTAGTGTTCTGTTCTGTAGATCATTGTTTGTTTTCAGTGTGGTTCGTGTTACTCAATGTTTAGTGTTCTGTTCTGTAGATCATTGTTTGTTTTCAGTGGGGTTTGTGTTGCTCAATGTTTAGTGTTCTGTTCTGTAGATCATTGTTTGTTTTCAGTGGGGTTCGTTTTACTCAATGTTTAGTGTTCTGTTCTGTAGATCATTGTTTGTTTTCAGTGGGGTTTGTGTTGCTCAATGTTTAGTGTTCTGTTCTGTAGATCATTGTTTGTTTTCAGTGTGCTTTGTGTTGCTCAATGATTAGTGTTCTGTGTAGTGTTCTGTAGATCATTGTTTGTTTTCAGTGGGGTTTGTTTTGCTCAATGCTTAGTGTTGTGTAGATCATTGTTTGTTTTCAGTGTGGTTTGTCTTGCTCAATGTTTAGTGTTCTGTGTAGTGTTCGGTAGATCATTGTTTGTTTTCAGTGTGGTTTGTGTTGCTCAATGTTTAGTGTTCTGTGTAGATCATTGTTTGTTTTCAGTGGGGTTTGTGTTACTCAATGTTTAGTGTTCTGTGTAGTGTTCTGTAGATCATTGTTTGTTTTCAGTGTGGTTTGTGTTACTCAATGTTTAGTGTTCTGTGTAGTGTTTTGTAGATCATTGTTTGTTTTCAGTGTGGTTTGTGTTGCTGAATGTTTAGTGTTCTGTGTAGTGTTCTGTAGATCATTGTTTGTTTTCAGTGTGGTTTGTGTTACTCAATGTTTAGTGTTCTGTTCTGTAGATCATTGTTTGTTTTCAGTGTGGTTTGTGTTACTCAATGTTTAGTGTTCTGTTCTGTAGATCATTGTTTGTTTTCAGTGTGGTTTGTGTTACTCAATGTTTAGTGTTCTGTGTAGTGTTCTGTAGATCATTGTTTGTTTTCAGTGTGGTTTGTGTTGCTCAATGTTTAGTGTTCTGTGTAGATCATTGTTTGTTTTCAGTGTGGTTTGTGTTACTCAATCCTTAGTGTTCTGTGTAGTGTTCTGTAGATCATTGTTTGTTTTCAGTGTGGTTTGTGTTGCTCAATGTTTAGTGTTCTGTGTAGTGTTGTGTTGATCATTGTTTGTTTTCCGGGTGGTTTGTGTTACTCGATGTTTAGTGTTCTGTAGATCATTGTTTGTTTTCAGTGTGGTTTGTGTTGCTCAATGTTTATTGTTCTGTGTAGTGTTGTGTAGATCATTGTTTGTTTTCAGTGTGGTTTGTGTTGCTCAATGTTTAGTGTTCTGTGTAGTGTTCTGTAGATCATTGTTTGTTTTCAGTGAGGTTTGTGTTGCTCAATGTTTAGTGTTCTGTAGATCATTGTTTGTTTTCAGTGAGGTTTGTGTTGCTCAATGCTTAGTGTTCTGTAGATCATTGTTTGTTTTCAGTGTGGTTTGTGTTACTCAATGTTTAGTGTTCTGTGTAGTGTTGTGTAGATCATTGTTTGTTTTCAGTGTGGTTTGTGTTGCTCAATGTTTAGTGTTCGGTGTATATCATTGTTTGTTTTAAGTGTGGTTTGTGTTGCTCAATGTTTAGTGTTCTGTAGATCATTGTTTGTTTTCAGTGGGGTTTGTGTTGCTCAATGTTTAGTTTTGTGTAGATCACAGTTTGTTTTCAGTGGGGTTTGTGTTGCTGAATATTTAGTGTTCTGTGTAATGTTCTGTAGATCATTGTTTGTTTTCAGTGGGGTTTGTGTTGCTCAATGTTTAGTGTTCTGTTCTGTAGATCATTGTTTGTTTTCAGTGTGGTTTGTGTTGCTCAATGTTTAGTGTTCTGTTCTGTAGATCATTGTTTGTTTTCAGTGGGGTTTGTGTTGCTCAATGTTTAGTGTTCTGTTCTGTAGATCATTGTTTGTTTTTAGTGTGGTTTGTGTTACTCAATGTTTAGTGTTCTGTGTAATGTTCTGTAGATCATTGCTTGTTTTCAGTGTGGTTTGTGTTGCTCAATGTTTAGTGTTCTGTTCTGTAGATCATTGTTTGTTTTCAGTGGGGTTCGTGTTACTCAATGTTTAATGTTCTGTTCTGTAGATCATTGTTTGTTTTCAGTGTGGTTTGTGTTGCTCAATGTTTAGTGTTCTGTTCTGTAGATCATTGTTTGTTTTCAGTGGGGTTTGTGTTGCTCAATGTTTAGTGTTCTGTTCTGTAGATCATTTTTTGTTTTCAGTGTGGTTTGTGTTGCTCAATGTTTAGTGTTCTGTGTTCTGTTCTGTAGATCATTGTTTGTTTTCAGTGTGGTTTGTGTTGCTCAATGTTTAGTGTTCTGTTCTGTAGATCATTGTTTGTTTTCAGTGTGGTTTGTGTTGCTCAATGTTTAGTGTTCTGTTCTGTAGATCATTGTTTGTTTTCAGTGTGGTTTGTGTTACTCAATGCTTAGTGTTCTGTGTTCTGTTCTATAGATCATTGTTTGTTTTCAGTGTGGTTTGTGTTGCTCAATGTTTAGTGTTCTGTTCTGTATATCATTGTTTGTTTTTAGTGTGGTTTGTGTTGCTCAATGTTTAGTGTTCTGTGTAGTGTTGTGTAGATCATTGTTTGTTTTCAGTGTGGTTTGTGTTACTCAATGCTTAGTGTTCTGTAGATCATTGTTTGTTTTCAGTGTGGTTTGTGTTACTCAATGTTTAGTGTTCTGTGTAGTGTTCTGTAGATCATTGTTTGTTTTCAGTGTGGTTTGTGTTGCTCAATGTTTAGTGTTCTGTGTAATGTTCTGTAGATCATTGTTTGTTTTCAGTGTGGTTTGTGTTACTCAATGTTTAGTGTTCTGTGTAGTGTTTTGTAGATCATTGTTTGTTTTCAGTGTGGTTTGTGTTGCTCAATGTTCAGTGTTCTGTGTAGTGTTCTGTAGATCATTGTTTGTTTTCAGTGTGGTTTGTGTTACTCAATGTTTAGTGTTCTGTGTTCTGTTCTGTAGATCATTGTTTGTTTTCAGTGTGGTTTGTGTTACTCAATGTTTAGTGTTCTGTTCTGTAGATCATTGTTTGTTTTCAGTGTGGTTTGTGTTACTCAATGTTTAGTGTTCTGTGTAGTGTTCTGTAGATCATTGTTTGTTTTCAGTGTGGTTTGTGTTGCTCAATGTTTAGTGTTCTGTGTAGTGTTCTGTAGATCATTGTTTGTTTTCAGTGGGGTTCGTGTTACTCAATGTTTAGTGTTCTGTTCTGTATATCATTGTTTGTTTTCAGTGTGGTTTGTGTTGCTCAATGTTTAGTGTTCTGTTCTGTATATCATTGTTTGTTTTTAGTGTGGTTTGTGTTACTCGATGTTTAGTGTTCTGTTCTGTATATCATTGTTTGTTTTCAGTGTGGTTTGTGTTGCTCAATGTTTAGTGTTCTGTTCTGTATATCATTGTTTGTTTTCAGTGTGGTTTGTGTTGCTCAATGTTTAGTGTTCTGTTCTGTATATCATTGTTTGTTTTTAGTGTGGTTTGTGTTACTCGATGTTTAGTGTTCTGTTCTGTAGATCATTGTTTGTTTTCAGTGGGGTTTGTGTTGCTCAATGTTTAGTGTTCTGTTCTGTAGATCATTGTTTGTTTTCAGTGGGGTTTGTGTTGCTCAATGTTTAGTGTTCTGTTCTGTAGATCATTGTTTGTTTTCAGTGTGGTTTGTGTTGCTCAATGTTTAGTGTTCTGTTCTGTAGATCATTGTTTGTTTTCAGTGGGGTTCGTGTTACTCAATGCTTAGTGTTCTGTTCTGTAGATCATTGTTTGTTTTCAGTGGGGTTTGTGTTGCTCAATGTTTAGTGTTCTGTGTAGTGTTGTGTAGATCATTGTTTGTTTTCAGTGTGGTTTGTGTTACTCAATGTTTAGTGTTCTGTGTAGTGTTGTGTAGATCATTGTTTGTTTTTAGTGTGGTTTGTGTTGCTCAATATTTAGTGTTCTGTGTAGTGTTCTGTAGATCATTGTTTGTTTTCAGTGGGGTTCGTGTTACTCAATGCTTAGTGTTCTGTTCTGTAGATCATTGTTTGTTTTCAGTGTGGTTTGTGTTGCTCAATGTTTAGTGTTCTGTTCTGTAGATCATAGTTTGTTTTCAGTGGGGTTTGTGTTGCTCAATGTTTAGTGTTCTGTTCTGTAGATCATTGTTTGTTTTCAGTGGGGTTCGTGTTACTCAATGCTTAGTGTTCTGTTCTGTAGATCATTGTTTGTTTTCAGTGTGGTTTGTGTTGCTCAATGTTTAGTGTTCTGTTCTGTAGATCATTGTTTGTTTTCAGTGTGGTTTGTGTTGCTCAATGTTTAGTGTTCTGTTCTGTAGATCACTGTTTGTTTTCAGTGTGGTTTGTGTTGCTCAATGTTTAGTGTTCTGTTCTGTAGATCATTGTTTGTTTTCAGTGTGGTTTGTGTTGCTCAATGTTTAGTGTTCTGTTCTGTAGATCATTGTTTGTTTTCAGTGTGGTTTGTGTTGCTCAATATTTATTGTTCTGTGTAGTGTTCTGTAGATCATTTGTTTATGCATTTGTTCTTTTTCTTTTGATCATTGAATTGTCTGTCATTCTTAGATTTACATCTTCTGTTTATCCAGATGTTAAATTTTTTTCCAAAAGTGCATTGGTCCAAGAACACCAGGAATCTACTGGTCCTGAGAATTTTTCTACTGGTCCTGAATATCGGAATGGCGGAAATAAAATTCGTTGAACACAAAATTAACTTACCTCCCTACTCCCCCCCCTCCTGGTAGTAGTAACTGAGTGACATAATTATATTATTTATTTAAAATGACTATTTTAGGTTGACAACTTAATACCTGATCAGATGCTGCTTTTCATTTTGGTCTTGGGCTATCAAATCGTTAATTTTCGCATGTTGGTTGTACCTTTTAAGAGAGCACTGGTTTTTTTTTGTTGTTGTTGCAAATTCTCTGGAGATACAGCAGAAAATGTCTTCAGAAGTTTAATTTCAATGAGATTAGATCGCCGGAGTTATCAGCCTACAACTTGCCTCAACCCAAGGAATTTTTTCCTTCCACAATGTTTGAAATATTCTCTTCCATTTTAGTCTATCGTATCTTTGTCCTTCGTTGTGGTGTTTTTTCATTATGCAATGTATTGTTGTCAGTATCACAAGCCGCTATGTAACATTAAAAAAAAAAACTGGTCAATGACTCTGACCATCTTTATGTTTGAACTGCTTCACTAATACGCTTGAGTATCATCGAAAGAATTACCACTTCCGTAAGGGCAAAACTGATCTTAAGCTATTCTGTTACAACTATCCTGGGTGTGTGTGCTCTGTTAATTACCGGAGGTTCATATAGAACAAAACACACTTTGTAAAGCACTATAACGATCTTGAATTATTTCAGATTACGTAATCCAATGTTAACAATATTAAAAGAGGCAATCAATGTTGGATTAAAATTATGCAGTAACATCTGTCACTCTGACTTTTAACCACCCATTTAATTCAAGTCCGTAATTGGACAGTTTCAACTGGTCCGTCGGTCTTTACAGGATTAGAAAATGTTAGGCTCGAACCCACAAATCGCCGGTCCCGGACCTCGGACCTGCGGATTTTTTAACCCCTGTCATCCCTTTGGTATCTTCAAACTTTTCCTATTTTTTATTTAGCCACAAATGATAAAGTTTACCAGTTAGTTGCCAAAGGTCAGATACTCCAGATAAAGTTTACCAGTTAGTTAGTTGCCCAAGGTCAGATACTCCAGATAAAGTTTACCAGTTAGTTGCCCAAGGTCAGATACTCCAGATAAAGTTTACCAGTTAGTTGTCCATTGTCAGTGGTTCTCTCTGGATACTCCAGATAAAGTTTACCAGTTAGTTGCCCAAGGTCAAATACTCCAGATAAAGTTTACCAGTTAGTTGTCCATTGTCAGTGGTTCTCTCTGGATACTCCAGATAAAGTTTACCAGTTACTTGCCCACGGTCAGATACTCCAGATAAAGTTTACCAGTTAGTTGTCCATTGTCAGTGGTTCTCTCTGGATACTCCAGATAACGTTTACCAGTTACTTGCCCAAGGTCAGATACTCCAGATAAAGTTTACCAGTTAGTTGTCCATTGTCAGTGGTTCTCTCTGGATACTCCAGCTTCTTCCACCACTATAACTAGTCCCCATGATATAGCTGAAATATTGCTGTAGTGGCCTTAAACACCAAAAATCAAATCAAATCAAATCTATTTTTGATCTTTACCTTTATATTCAAACGGTTTCCTGATCGTCAAGACTCGTTTGTTAGCATTATAAAATCCTTTGTTGTGGTTGACGTATGTAGTGAACATTACCTCATTCTTTATATAATGAGCCCTCACAACCTACAAATAAATACATTACTGTGAAGCTAATGACTGATAATTGACAGATTATTGGGTGAGTGATTGTTGTTTAACGTCAATTCAGCAATATTTCAGCTATATCATTGCAAGAACAAGTTAATATTCCATGAGATGATGATGAAGTCTACTTTGTTCTAGACCAACAAGTTGAGTTGGATTTTAATTGTGCTAGCTCACTGAAACAACAGTCCACAGTAAGACATGTCGCTTCACTCGGACACATTATTCTGATTCCGAGCCAACCAGTCTTTTTTCTTTCTCCTTAATGCTGCGTGTTTAGCGAAGAAGCAACAAATACCAATGTTATAGTCTGGTTTGACTCAACCAGGGCTTGAACCCACGATCTACCACACTCGAGGTGAGCACGCTAACCATTATGTCACCAATGATGTTGACAGATTATTGGTATCTGATTAAAATCACAACTCTCACTGGCTCCCCTTTACTGCTATGTCAGAGATTTTAAGAAACAACATTACGAGTCACATGCGAGTGATCCTATGTCATGGAGTAAGAGATCTGAAGAAACAACATTAGGAGTCACATGCGAGTGATCCTATGTCACGGAGTAAGAGATCTGAAGAAACAACTTTATGAATCACATGCGAGTGATGCTATGTCACGGAGTAAGAGATCTGAAGAAACAACATTACGAGTCATATGCGAGTGATCCTATGTCATGAATATTTAATGCTATGCCAAATATGGGTTATAACCTTTTTCGACCAATCGGATTGCTCGTAACAAACAAAGCAGTTTAATTTCAAATTATAATGCTTTCATGGTCTTCTCAGGACCACTTACATTGGACAGTAAAGGTTAAGACATAGGGTCAAGAGGAGTAAAGGTTAAGACATAGGGTCAAGAGGAGTAAAGGTTAAGACATAGGGTCAAGAGGAGCAAAGGTTAAGACATAGGGTCAAGAGGAGTAAAGGTTAAGACATAGGGTCAAGAGGAGTAAAGGTTAAGACATAGGGTCAAGAGGAGTAAAGGTTAAGACATAAGGTCAAGAGGAGCAAAGGTTAAGACATAGGGTCAAGAGGAGTAAAGGTTAAGACAGGGTCAAGAGAAGTAAAGGTTAAGACAGGGTCAAGAGGAGCAAAGGTTAAGACATAGGGTCAAGAGGAGTAAAGGTTAATACCTAGGGTCAAGAGGAGTAAAGGTTAAGACATAGGGTCAAGAGGAGTAAAGGTTAAGAAATAGGGTCAAGAGGAGTAAAGGTTAAGATATAGGGTCAATAGGAGTAAAGGTTAAGGCATAGGGTCAAGAGGAGTAAAGGTTAAGACATAGGGTAAAGAGGAGTAAAGGTTAAGACATAGGGTCAAGGGGGGTAAAGGTTAAGACATAGGGTCACTCACATGTCAGCAATAGGAGCAATTGAGAGTTGTGATTTTCATTAGATTGTCAATTAAGAAATATTTCATGGAAGCCTAAGTTTGTATCCAGTTTTAACATGGATAACATTATTTTCGTAAATATTCTATCCCAAGCGATAACCATACCATACCAACACGATGGCCCTTCCTATGCAATCAGTGTCTATCACCACTAAAGTTGTGAGTCCGAACCCTGTTCATGGCGGGGTGTACTTATGTGATAAAGTTTGTCAGTGACTTCCGACAGTTTGGTGGTTTTCTCCGGGTCCTCCGGTTTCCTCCACCAATGAAACTGACCACCACGATATAACTGAAATATTGTTGAATGTGTAATTACCTGTTGTAACATTAATGTTTTACCTGGTGTAACATGATTTATAATTACCTGGTGTAACATGATATATAATTACCTGGTGTAACATGATTTATAATTACCTGGTGTAACATGATATATAATTACCTGGTGTAACAAGATTTATAATTACCTGGTGTAACATTATTTTTTTACCTGGTGTAACATGATTTAAAATTACCTGATGTAACAAGATTTATAATTACCTGGTGTAACATGATTTGTTATTACCTGGTGTAACATGATTTATAATTACCTGGTGTAACATGATATATAATTACCTGGTTTAACATGATTTATAATTACCTGGTGTAACATGATTTATAATTACCTGGTGTAACATGATATATAATTACCTGGTGTAACATGATTTATAATTACCTGGTGTAATTTTTGAACATCTTGCTGAAGATCCTTAAGTTTATCCACTGGAATCTTTTCAATGGCAGCATCATTAGGTACAAACAGTGTGACTTTACCATTATAATCCTGTAGTTCTGTAATAGGACCATGGAACTGGCCAGATATAGCAAGCTTGTTTAGAATCTCTGTGTAGAATTTTCTGAAAATTAAAATACATATATAATAATGTCAGTTTTGAAGGCCGAGACAGACATAGGATGAGCTGTGATACTAGTGATAATGTCTGTTCAGAGCTTTAAAACTGATCTTATTGTTTGTATCTGTAATAAGTCATAATATGACATCATACTGACTGATATTTTCCTGTAGGTTTATTAATACTGACAATCTCACTGTGTGAGACATTATACTGACTGAAATTTTCCAGTAGGTTTATTAATACTGACAATATCACTGTATGAGATATCATACTGACTGATACTTTCCAGTAGGTTTATTAATACTGACAATATCACTAAGTGAGATATCATACTGACTGATACTTTCCAGCAGGTTTATTAATACTGACAATATCACTGTGTGAGATATCATACTGACTGATACTTTCCAGTAGGTTTATTAATACTGACAATATCACTGTGTAAGACATCATACTGACTGATACTTTCCAGTAGGTTTATTAATACTGACAATATCACTGTGTGAGATATCATACTGACTGATACTTTCCAGTAGGTTTATTAATACTGACAATATCACTGTGTAAGACATCATACTGACTGATACTTTCCAGTAGGTTTATTAATACTGACAATATCACTGTGTGAGATATCATACTGACTGATATTTTCCAGTAGGTTTATTAATACTGACAATATCACTAAGTGAGATCAAAGAAAAAATGTCTAGATTACAAATAATAAACAATGTAATTACCAATAATAAACAATCTAATTACCAATAATAAACAAACTAATTACCAATAAAATACAAACTAATTACCAATAAAATACAAACCACATCGGTGGCATAATGATTCGCATGCTCGCCTCAAGTGTGGTAGATCGTTGGTTCGAGCCAAGGTCGGGTCAAACCAAAGACTATAAAATTGGTGTTTGTTGCTTCTCTGCTAAGCAGGCAGCATTAAGAAGAAAGAGCAAAGACTGGTTGGCTCGGAATCAGAATAATGGGTCCAAGTGGAGCGACATGTCTACCCGCTGACTGTTGTTTCAGTGAGCTAGCACTATAAAAATCTAACTAAGTGTGTTGGTCTAGTACAAAGCCGACCTCATCATCATCTCATTTAAAATTAACTGGTTCTCGCTATGATATAGCTGAAAAATTGCTGAATTGGCATTAAACAACAATTACTCACTCACTCAATAATATACAATGTAATTACATGTTTTAGACCAAACAACAAAACATAGATATCTAAATTTAGTGTGCATGATTTCTCTATGCAATGTATAACTATTTCACATTTGACTATGATCAATGGTTTACCGTGATTGACACAGTTACGTGCAGTAGACAATTCCCAGTAAACCAGGATCGACAAACATGTTGTATATTTCTGTCTTTTTTTGCTTGTTTTCTGGTAGTGATTAACAATAATGGTGGTTCCATTTCAAAGAAACTTTAAGTACATTTAACCAAGATGTTATGTTGGGTACTTACTTAGATTTGACTTTGACATTATCTGGTGTCTGAGTGTACTGGTATGCCACCTGGCGGCTTGTTTCATCAATCCATATCATCAATCCATGAACCACTCCATTAACAGCCACCAAGTCCTTCTGCTCAGGAGAAATGTTGGCTCCGTTGACAAAAAATGTTGTAGGACCAAACCATCCTGACGATGCCTAAAACAAAATGACAGCAAATTTATTTCCTGTACGCCACCTGGAGAAATTGTCTGATTTTGATTTACACTCTTGGCACTGTTTCACCAACCTCTATAATGACTGGGTACAGTAGTACTCTTCTTGAGTTATAAGGCCACTCCCACCAAAGTCAGGGGCCGTGATGGTATGTATGATAGTTGGATTTACAACTACCTATGCAATTAGTGCCTATCACCACTGATGTTATGAGTTCGAATCTCGATCATGGCGAGGTGTACAATATTATGTGATAAAGTTTGTTAGTGACTTGCGACAGGACGGTGGTTTTCTCCGGGTCCTCCGATTTCCTTCACCAATAAAACTTACCACAACGATATAGCTGAAATATTGTTGAAAGTGGCACCAAACACCATCAAACAAACAATTCCTATTATTGGCCAAGTAATTTCAAATAAGATTTTTTTTTGCAATTTGTCAATCAAAAAGTAGGAACTGTAAATGGCTGCCATGTTTTTCATTTAATAAGAACAAAATAAAGTACTTTTGTAGAGACTCTTTCAAACATCATTCCTGCAGAGTTTGCTACCCTGCTGGAGCACCTGAGTTAACCCCTGGTTTTATCCTGCTGGAGCACCTGAGTTAACCCCTGGTTTTATCCTGCTGGAGCACCTGAGCTAACCCCTGGTTTTATCCTTCTGGAGCACCTGAGTTAACCCCTGGTTTTATCCTGCTGGAGCACCTGAGTTAACCCCTGGTTTTATCCTGCTGGAGCACCTGAGCTAACCCCTGGTTTTATCCTGCTGGAGCACCTGAGTTAACCCCTGGTTTTATCCTGCTGGAACACCTGAGTTAACCCCTGGTTTTATCCTGCTGGAACACCTGAGTTAACCCTTGGCTTTATCCTGCTGGAACACCTGAGTTAACCCCCAGTTTTATCCTGCTGGAGCACCTGAGTTAACCCCTGGTTTTATCCTGCTGGAGGACTTGAGTTAACCCCCAGTTTTATGTACGGTTCATATTGCTAAATCTGTAGTTTTTTGTGTAGTGTTTTGTACATCACTGTTTGCCCTTTTTCTTTTAGCCGTTGTATTATCTGTCCTTCTATCAGGGCCATTGCGGTTTTCCCAGTTTTCTGGTTGTTGACTGATTTTGTCTGTTTGTTGATATATGAGTTTTGACTTTCCCTTTGGAAGATTGCTCGGTGTTCTGTAATTTTGTTATTACCCTTATTTGATATCTTGTGATCAAACTTACTTCTCGTCGATTGAAATATAGTCTAGCTGATGACATGCTTTGGTTTTTCAGACTTGTCCCGGAATTCTCCTGTCATCAGCCTCTGTTCAACTTTAATAGAGAGAAAATAAACAGATTATAAACTGCTAGATTTTTTCATTCTCAAAGGGACTTGTCAATAGTACAATAATTTTAATATATTTATCAACAGGAGAAACTGCATTTCACAGTTTTTTAAAATAAAAAAAAACAGTTCCCTAAAATACATAAAAGTATTGAAAGGTGAAACTAAAATAGTATCAGAATGTGAAACTAAAATAGTATCAGAATGTGAAACTAAAATAGTATCAGAATGTGAAACTAAAATAGTATCAGAATGTGAAACTAAAATAGTATCAGAATGTTGAGTTACCTTTAATATCAATGATAAACTTTAATTTTTAAATGAATTTAATACAACAATATCACCTGATAAATTGAAAATAAAAATAATCCAGGGACATGAGAGGTTCTTACATGTGAATGTTGAAGAAAAAGTCTGATTATTGGTGAAAATTACTGACTTTCAAAGACTGATATTGCGACTAAAACTTTGCCTTATGATGGGAGTAGGGCTTCATTGGAACCAGGTTGAAAAGGTCACCCACATTACCTGGTGTGGTACAATATAGAGGTAAAACAATCATTGTAGATATTTATAGATCTCAATCAGAGACATCCAAACAAAAAAATCACTATACTCTGATACGGGGTCGTCTTAACAGCTTTATAGGCCCTCAGGCAAAGTAATGCATTGGGGCACTACCTACACAATCAATCGCAAGAATAAAACTGTAAATGGTTGATAAAATTAGACATATATTTATTGTATTGGTACTTCCAACAAAATCAGTGCTTAAACATTAAAAACATGCAATACACAACATACATAGGTTAGTATGGGGCACCTATGTTCGTGGGGCCCCCAGGCAACTGCCTGGCATGCCCATGCCTTAAGACGGTACTGCTCTTATACAATTATTATTAAACACATTTGCCAATTAGTTGACATGTTGCAACAAGGAGTTCTGGTGTTTGAATGTACGAGGTCAGCTGTAAAAGTCATATACAACAGTGGTGGGGGCCATCATGGTCGTGAAAATCAGCTTTAATAAAACATCTCTATTGGCAGCCGAAACAAACATGTGGTGGCCGAAGCTGAGCTATTTAAAGTAAATTTCCCACGATTCATTTACAATACTTACTGACATGAAATTTAACAAAGTTTTCAAGTTCTGTTCCAGTTAAATCATCGACAATTTGTTTTCTTTCTGGTGTCAAGTTATCATACGCTGTATCATTAGGAGCAAATATGGTGTACGTGTTAGAATACTGGAAAAATTGTACCAAATTAGCTTTTCTTACCAACGACTCAAACTACAAGAAACATAAATTACATTTAATTTCTATGACAACATGCACAAAATGATTTCAAGTAAAATCTTAGAAGGCATGAAAAGTTTATATATACCAGTAATATAGTACTTAGTCTCCCTGTTAGAAGTTTATATATACCAGTAATATACTACTTAGTCTCCCTGTTAGAAGTTTATATATACCAGTAATATAGTACTTAGTCTCCCTGTTAGAAGTTTATATATACCAGTAATATATTACTTAGTCTCCCTGTTAGAAGTTTATATATACTAGTAATATAGTACTTAGTCTCCCTGTTAGAAGTTTATATATACCAGTAATATAGTACTTAGTCTCCCTGTTAGAAGTTTATATATACCAGTAATATAGTACTTAGTCTCCCCGTTAGAAGTTTATATATACCAGTAATATAGTACTTACTCTCCCTGTTAGAAGTTTATATATACCAGTAATGTAGTACTTAGTCTCCCTGTTAGAAGTTTATATATACCAGTAATGTAGTACTTAGTCTCCCTGTTAGAAGTTTATATATATCAGTAATGTAGTACTTAGTCTCCCTGTTAGAAGTTTATATATACCAGTAATATAGTACTTAGTCTCCCTGTTAGAAGTTTATATATACCAGTAATATAGTACTTAGTCTCCCTGTTAGAAGTTTATATATACCAGTAATGCAGTACTTACTCTCCCTGTTAGAAGTTTATATATACCAGTAATGTAGTACTTAGTCTCCCTGCTAGAAGTTTATATATACCAGTAATATAGTACTTAGTCTCCCTGTTAGAAGTTTATATATACCAGTAATGTAGTACTTAGTCTCCCCGTTAGAAGTTTATATATATCAGTAATGTAGTACTTAGTCTCCCTGTTAGAAGTTTATATATACCAGTAATGTAGTACTTAGTCTCCCTGTTAGAAGTTTATATATACCAGTAATGTAGTACTTAGTCTCCCTGTTAGAAGTTTATATATACCAGTAATATAGTACTTAGTCTCCCTGTTAGAAGTTTATATATACCAGTAATATAGTACTTACTCTCCCTGTTAGAAGTTTATATATACCAGTAATATAGTACTTAGTCTCCCTGTTAGAAGTTTATATATACCAGTAATATAGTACTTACTCTCCCTGTTAGAAGTTTATATATACCAGTAATGTAGTACTTAGTCTCCCTGTTAGAAGTTTATATATATCAGTAATGTAGTACTTAGTCTCCCTGTTAGAAGTTTATATATACCAGTAATGTAGTACTTAGTCTCCCTGTTAGAAGTTTATATATACCAGTAATATAGTACTTAGTCTCCCTGTTAGAAGTTTATATATACCAGTAATATAGTACTTACTCTCCCTGTTAGAAGTTTATATATACCAGTAATGTAGTACTTAGTCTCCCTGTTAGAAGTTTATATATATCAGTAATGTAGTACTTAGTCTCCCTGTTAGAAGTTTATATATACCAGTAATGTAGTACTTAGTCTCCCTGTTAGAAGTTTATATATATCAGTAATGTAGTACTTAGTCTCCCCGTTAGAAGTTTATATATACCAGTAATATAGTACTTAGTCTCCCTGTTAGAAGTTTATATATACCAGTAATATAGTACTTACTCTCCCTGTTAGAAGTTTATATATACCAGTAATGTAGTACTTAGTCTCCCTGCTAGAAGTTTATATATACCAGTAATATAGTACTTAGTCTCCCTGTTAGAAGTTTATATATACCAGTAATGTAGTACTTAGTCTCCCTGTTAGAAGTTTATATATATCAGTAATGTAGTACTTAGTCTCCCTGTTAGAAGTTTATATATACCAGTAATGTAGTACTTAGTCTCCCTGTTAGAAGTTTATATATACCAGTAATGTAGTACTTAGTCTCCCTGTTAGAAGTTTATATATACCAGTAATATAGTACTTAGTCTCCCTGTTAGAAGTTTATATATACCAGTAATATAGTACTTACTCTCCCTGTTAGAAGTTTATATATACCAGTAATATAGTACTTAGTCTCCCTGTTAGAAGTTTATATATACCAGTAATATAGTACTTACTCTCCCTGTTAGAAGTTTATATATACCAGTAATGTAGTACTTAGTCTCCCTGTTAGAAGTTTATATATATCAGTAATGTAGTACTTAGTCTCCCTGTTAGAAGTTTATATATACCAGTAATGTAGTACTTAGTCTCCCTGTTAGAAGTTTATATATACCAGTAATATAGTACTTAGTCTCCCTGTTAGAAGTTTATATATACCAGTAATATAGTACTTACTCTCCCTGTTAGAAGTTTATATATACCAGTAATGTAGTACTTAGTCTCCCTGTTAGAAGTTTATATATACCAGTAATATAGTAAGTCTCCCTGTTAGAAGTTTATATATACCAGTAATGTAGTACTTAGTCTCCCTGTTAGAAGTTTATAAATACCAGTAATATAGTACTTAGTCTCCCTGTTAGAAGTTTATATATACCAGTAATGTAGTACTTAGTCTCCCTGTTAGAAGTTTATATATACCAGTAATGTAGTACTTAGTCTCCCTGTTAGAAGTTTATATATATCAGTAATGTAGTACTTAGTCTCCCTGTTAGAAGTTTATATATACCAGTAATATAGTACTTAGTCTCCCTGTTAGAAGTTTATATATACCAGTAATATAGTACTTAGTCTCCCTGTTAGAAGTTTATATATACCAGTAATATAGTACTTACTCTCCCTGTTAGAAGTTTATATATACCAGTAATGTAGTACTTAGTCTCCCTGCTAGAAGTTTATATATACCAGTAATATAGTACTTAGTCTCCCTGTTAGAAGTTTATATATATCAGTAATGTAGTACTTAGTCTCCCTGTTAGAAGTTTATATATACCAGTAATGTAGTACTTAGTCTCCCTGTTAGAAGTTTATATATACCAGTAATGTAGTACTTAGTCTCCCTGTTAGAAGTTTATATATACCAGTAATATAGTACTTAGTCTCCCTGTTAGAAGTTTATATATACCAGTAATATAGTACTTACTCTCCCTGTTAGAAGTTTATATATACCAGTAATATAGTACTTAGTCTCCCTGTTAGAAGTTTATATATACCAGTAATATAGTACTTACTCTCCCTGTTAGAAGTTTATATATACCAGTAATGTAGTACTTAAGTCTCCCTGTTAGAAGTTTATATATATCAGTAATGTAGTACTTAGTCTCCCCGTTAGAAGTTTATATATACCAGTAATGTAGTACTTAGTCTCCCTGTTAGAAGTTTATATATACCAGTAATATAGTACTTAGTCTCCCTGTTAGAAGTTTATATATACCAGTAATATAGTACTTACTCTCCCTGTTAGAAGTTTATATATACCAGTAATGTAGTACTTAGTCTCCCTGTTAGAAGTTTATATATATCAGTAATGTAGTACTTAGTCTCCCTGTTAGAAGTTTATATATACCAGTAATGTAGTACTTAGTCTCCCTGTTATAAGTTTATATATACCAGTAATATAGTACTTAGTCTCCCTGTTAGAAGTTTATATATACCAGTAATATAGTACTTACTCTCCCTGTTAGAAGTTTATATATACCAGTAATGTAGTACTTACTCTCCCTGTTAGAAGTTTATATATACCAGTAATATAGTACTTAGTCTCCCTGTTAGAAGTTTATATATACCAGTAATATAGTAAGTCTCCCTGTTAGAAGTTTATATATACCAGTAATGTAGTACTTAGTCTCCCTGATAGAAGTTTATAAATACCAGTAATATAGTACTTAGTCTCCCTGTTAGAAGTTTATATATACTAGTAATATAGTACTTAGTTTCCCTGTTAGAAGTTTATATATACCAGTAATATAGTACTTAGTCTCCCTGTTAGAAGTTTATATATACCAGTAATATAGTACTTAGTCTCCCTGTTATAAGTTTATATATACCAGTAATATAGTACTTAGTCTCCCTGTTAGAAGTTTATATATACCAGTAATATAGTACTTAGTCTCCCTGTTAGAAGTTTATATATACCAGTAATGTAGTATTTAGTCTCCCTGTTAGAAGTTTATATATACCAGTAATATAGTACTTAGTCTCCCTGTTAGAAGTTTATATATACCAGTAATGAATGTAGTACTTAATCTCCCTGTTAGAATTTGAATGTGAATTTTGGTGTTTAACGCCACTTTCAGCAATATTTCAGCTATATCAATCATGGTGACCAGTTTTAGTGGTGGAGGAAGCCAGAGTACCCGGAGAGAACCACCGACCCTGGGCAAGCAACTTAGTCTCCCTGTTAGAAACCCACCCCTTCTGCAATGAAATATGAAGGGTGGAACTAACATTACACATAGACACACATTAAAGTAAAGGAACAGCTTGTAGTAAGAAAGGATATGGATGTAAAGGAACATGAGAGACTGTCCAACATTACACTTAGACACAAATTAAAGTAAAGGAACAGCTTGTAGTAAGACAGGATATGGATGTAAAGGAACATGAGAGACTGTTCAACATTACACTTAGACACAAATTAAAGTAAAGGAACAGCTTGTAGTAAGAAAGGATATGGATGTAAAGGAACATGACAGACTGTCCAACATTACACTTAGACATAAATTAAAGTAAAGGAACAGCATGTAGTAAGAAAGGATATGGATGTAAAGGAACATGACAGACTGTCCAACATTACACTTAGACATAAATTAAAGTAAAGGTACAGCTTGTAGTAAGACAGGATATGGATGTAAAGGAACATGAGAGACTGTTCAACATTACACTTAGACACAAATTAAAGTAAAGGAACAGCATGTAGTAAGAAAGGATATGGATGTAAAGGAACATGAGAGACTGTTCAACATTACACTTAGACACAAATTAAAGTAAAGGAACAGCATGTAGTAAGAAAGGATATGGATGTAAAGGAACATGAGAGACTGTCCAACATTACACTTAGACACAAATTAAAGTAAAGGAACAGCATGTAGTAAGAAAGGATATGGATGTAAAGGAACATGAGAGACTGTTCAACATTACACTTAGACACAACTTAAAGTAAAGGAACAGCTTGTAGTAAGAAAGGATATGGATGTAAAGGAACATGAGAGACTGTCCAACATTACACGTAGACACAAATTAAAGTAAAGGAACAGCTTGTAGTAAGACAGGATATGGATGTAAAGGAACATGAGAGACTGTTCAACATTACACTTAGACATAAATTAAAGTAAAGGAACAGCTTGTAGTAAGAAAGGATATGGATGTAAAGGAACATGAGAGACTGTCTAACATTACACATAGACACAAATTAAAGTAAAGGAACAGCTTGTAGTAAGAAAGGATATAGATGTAAAGGAACATGAGTCTATTTTACATTACATTTACTTAAAATCAAGCTAAGGAATAGCACTGTTATTGAATATACTGAAACACAAAATATATTTCTTGGCCCTCTCATACAAGTAAGTTGAATTTTACTGTTATCATGCTGACAAGTACTGTACATTGTACATATAAGAATTGTATACATGTACGGTACTTGTGTGATATTCTGTATTTTAATCATTTTATATGTTTTTGTATTTCTATTCTTTTTCAGTATTGTCATTGGTAATAAGTTAATTAAACAGAATTATTTAATTACTTTCTTTTATTATAGATTACTTACAAAGTGTAATTAAGTATGTTGATATTATTTTGATTAATTGATTTTACTATAGACCTGTTTGACGGACATGATATAATCACGGACTGGTTCTACTATATTTAACTCTAACCATTTCTATCCATGGTTCGTTGAACCGCACTATTACTTTATCTTCATTGGTCACTTCTAATTTTGGCGTTAAATTCCTTTGTCTATTGTCTTTAATTCTATACGACACCATATTGCTTTTGATGTATCTCTGAGTAACATTGAAATTTAGAGCTGTGATTTAGAAGTTGAAAATTTAGAGCTGTGATTCAGAAGTTGAAAATTTAGAGCTGTGATTCAGAAGTTGAAAATCTAAATATTTGGAGAACTTATTTCTTTTCTAAGGTCAGTTACTTTTTTTTCTAAAATCTAATATCATACTAAATGTCCATATTCATAATTTTATCTTGTATGAATGGATTGTATGAAATTGTATGAATTTGAATACGAGTCATCTGAATGATAGTTGAAAGTGTAAAATAATAAGTGATTAACGGTCCTAGAGTTTAAAAACACATCTTTAATTATTTTATCGCTATTTTGTATTCATAATTAAATAATTTTTGTTGAGATACTGACATTTTTTTAAACACAATTAATATTTTATATCGTTAATCACTTAATTATCAAGAATTTGGTAATGTGACGTCATATTAGAAAACAAGAGAATACTACGTGCGTCCTTGACAACGCTTAGCGATTAGTGATAATTGGAATCATCTCATGTGCTTACGTGATATGAAATATATCGGTTTTAAACATAAAAGGGAAAATAAACAAAATAGCGATAAATGATAAACTTGACTACAGATTAAAACTTTTAAATTTTGTAAATAATGCTTAAGATAAGATAAGAAGAATAAGATAAGAAAACTTTATTTTGATTCAGCACATAATAAAACAGTACAACATAAGCTCTAATGAGCTTTTTACCGAATATACATTAACAATAAAACAACACAAGTCACATGCAAAGTTACAAACTAAAATAAGCTAAGACATACAGGCATAAAAAGGAGGACTGTGTATAGATCTGAACAAGAACCCACGCGGCAAGTGCCTCTTTGGACTCTTGTTCAAGATCCACACATTAAAAAAGAAGCAGCAGGTAAAAAGAAAAAGAAAAAAATAATACTGAATACTTAAAACTGGTACCAATGTAATCAGTAAAAGCAGCACTTGTCTAACTAAAAAAATCAAAGAATATAAAATTTTCAAGCCAAACTAATTTTTTTTAAATAATTAAGAAATAAAAAATATAAAAATAAGAATATAAGTAAACCAGAAGCAAAATTTTAATCATCTACATGCAGAACAGCGACATTTGGACCCATTCCAGGACTGCAAAAGACTCTTGAATTGAGAGAAGCTATTTTCAGTCCTGAAATGATCTGGGAGGCTGTTCCACAATGTAGGTGCAGCAAATCTGAAAGATTTTTTACCGTGCCGTGTAGATTTGATCTGTGGTATTTCCAAAATGTTGCTGTATCTGAAAGAATATTTAGAGTTTTTCATATGGACAAGATCATGAAGACAGACAGGTGCAAGTTTATTAATTATTTTATATGTTTCCAAAGCCATGGTTCTCATTCTTCTAATCTACAAGGAAGGCACCTTAGCTTTTTGTAGTAATTCCTCATAAGAACTATTATAGTCTTCATATACAAAACGGAGTGCTCTTTCCTGCACTTTTTCTAATTTTTTTGAATTTTTATTAGTACAGAAATGCCAGGCCAAAGGGCAAAAGTTAAAATTATTAAGTATGAAAGTATGAAATATAGTTAACTTATTTAATCTATTCAAATATGAACCCAAACGTTTGAGAATATTTAGTTGTTGGGATGCCTTCCTGCATATTGTACTAATATGAGCATCAAAATTTAGTTGATAATCAATATCAATCCCAAGGAGTTTCACAGTACTTTCACATGTAAGATTAAAATTCTGAATATGAATGGATGGATTTTTGTCATAAGTTTTTCTGCCTACAGCCAAAAACTGAAATTTGTCTGGATTAGCCTGCATCTTATTTATTCTGAACCATTCAATTAGTTGATTTGCTTATGTATATCAAAGTTGATAATTTAAATTAACAAATGGACTGTTAATTAAATTCATTATCCTAACAAGTTTACAACTAAGAATGTCAGAGGAGTGAGAGCAGTTAAGATTTTAAAACAGGTAAATGGTAAACATAATTTATAAAACAGTAATTTATAAATACAGTCGTGTGTGTATTTTTGTTTATTAAAATGTCATGTATACATGTATATTAAACAGTCAGAGTAAAATAACTCTTTTGTTATACAGGTAAAATTGAATTGATTTCACCACCGATCCACCTATGGGGATCTAATCAAGAAATCCTTTACACCTCATGTGAGGTCAGAATCAGTGTTTTCTATTTTACTGATGCTTTTGTTTTGCTTTGTTTTGCTTTGCTTTTATTGATTAATTTAGTTAATAAGTTATTATGATGCTTATTAGTCTTGTTCATTTGTAATATCATATTTTATTTACATTTATTGTATTCCGGAAAATAAGATGTACATGTATATGTACGTAAAGAAGTATTTGTATTTGCTTGCTTCATCACTCTAAACCTTTTGATGAGTTCATGACCCCCAGGTCACTTCTTTAATATAAATCATGTAATTACATTGAGTTACCTTCACTGTCGTCAAAGAGCTCCGATTGAAAATGCTTGGTCAACATGCAGTATATTATAAAGCAGTATTTTTAAAGCAGACACAGATAATTATCGTAAGTATTTATATATATACTGTGTATATAATGTTTTGAATTATGATGCTGTATGATTGTTATTATTATTAATTTCATTTTTTTTCCAAATATCATTTATTTTTGAAGTGTAATATTAGATTTTTCTATAAGTTATAAGGAATCCGGTATCAAAATCACTACAATCAACTGAAATATCGCTATATCTTGCATTTACGAATGACTTAAATGTTGCCAAAAAAGAAAAAAGTATTGATGAATGATTGATTTTACTTAGAAATATTATTTTGTTGAGGAAAAGTCAGTTAGTAACTAGTCATACCCTAAAACATGATGTCAACAGATGTTTTTGAAATCCGGCTTGGTCAAAATGTAAACATGTATAGAAACCGGCTGTGTCATTTATCAAGAAACGGATTTGTCAGTATGTAAATACGACTGATCGTATTATTATTGAGCATTATATTGCAATTTAGCAATAGTTATGATTAGGAAATACCTCAAAAGCGATAAATACTGATCCATGGTATGAAGATTCACCATGGCTGCTAATTTCAGCTACTTTGTACAATAAAAAAATCGTTATTTCTATGTTAAATTGCTACTGTCGTGAACACTTGATTTTTGTTATGCTTTTTGTGGCACTGGCATCACGGTTGGTGCTCAATACGCTACACTCACTGTACAGGCGCATCACTTGAGTAGTGGGAGATTCTTTTTATAATACAATATTTTGATTTTATACTCGTCGATAACGAAGTAAGTCACTCTGTGGAAATAACTTCGTGGAAACGATATTTACATTTCTTCACAGTATGATGTTTACATTAACATTACAGATAAGCAAATTAACAAAGGCTGTAGTATTGAATTCCTTTCCGCATGGACGATTTTGGCAGTTTGTATATACAGAAAATGTTAGGTGTACTCGATTAATGCAACGTTCGTTACAAGTTGTAATACGACAAAAGTTCATGCTTTGGATGTTATAGTCCCCTGTCCATCCACCAATATTAATGCCAAAAGAATTTCAATTACTCGTATATATTTTGTATTTGGGAGAGGGGGGGTAGAAATGACAGACTGAATGAATTTGTTATGTTGATATATATTTATAGTAATGCTATGCGATCTTGTAACGGAAGCAAAACCCTACACTGTGTCAAGTCTTATTTATATTACATTATTTTAGTAAATAAAAAAATATTTTCGGAGGAGTGAAACGAGGGAGAGAAAAAAATAGACAATATACATTGTCGAAAATATAAAATTTATATATACGAGTTTTGACGAGTTTTTCTTACCCGTTTCGCAGCGAGTGGAAATGAATTATATATTTTCTGACAATGTACGTATATTGTATCTATCGTGTTATTTCAAAAGCCCCAAAGAAACTGTCAAATTGTCTAAAAAGAGCAAAAACAAGCGTTGTTCTTATCGTTTTTGATTGTGTGCTCTGTGAAGTCCGCGCTTATAAGTTTATAAGCATACTGAATGCTGTTACTGTTTCTTACCGTCGCTCAACATGAATCAGGTACCAAATACAAATGTTGAGCAAAAAATATCCGGTCAATACCATGTGACTACTCGAATAGAACAAGTGCAGGAAAAAAAATAAACATTAACTGGGCAGCGAAGAAATACTATTAAAACAGCTTATGTTTCAATCTTGCAATTGCCCTCATTTTATTTGTATAAGCTTCAGACAATTTGATTGCTAAATTTATATTTTATTGTGAGCTCCATACATATCTTTACATTCAGCATTCACTTACTAGTATCTGCTACTTTACAGATGAATCCTATCAGTATAACAGCCGTTGAGGAGTCGCTTCATGAAATGCGGGACAAGTCATATTTGTGTTCAGTTTGTGAGATCGGGATGAAATGAAAATTTTTTATATAAGACCTTCCATAGTTGCTTCTTACTAAGTTTTGGTTCATTTGGCTAAGAAGTTTTAGAGGAGAATATTTAAAAAAAAGCTGCCAATCAGAAACAAGAATCGCCTGTGGCGACCATGTTTGTTAACGGATCAGGACGAAATGAGTAATCGTTAGAGGATCTTCCATAGATGCTTCCTACTTAAGTTTCACTTCATTTGGCTGAGGCGTTTCAGAGGAGAAGATTAAAATGTGAAAAGTAAACAGATGACAGACGACGGGCGCCAAGTGATGGTAAAAGCTCACATTGCCTTTGGCAAGGTGAGCTAACAACAGTCATTGGGTAGATATGTCGCTCCACTCGGACACATTATTCTGATTCCGAGCCAACCAGTCTTTGCTCTTTCTCCTTAATGATGCGTTCTTAGCGGAGAAGCAACAAATACCAATTGTATATTCTTTTGTTTGACAAGACCGCGGCTCGTACCCACAATCTATCGCACTCGAGGCGAGCACGCTAACCATTACGCTACTGATGCGGTTCCCTATTTTTATTTATTTTTGATTAATTTGTTTAATCAAAATTTCTTACTGTCCTTCAATATATTATTTGAAAACAAAAATTAATCCAAAAGAATAAGAGTTACTTGATATCTATATAAACAGTGAGAGTTTCTACTTTTGATCAAACACTTTGAATATTGTAATAATCCAACTGCATAGCAAATAAAAAAAGAATTATAAGTTCTGTAGAAAATCATGACCATTCTGTCGAAGGTGACTTGGTGAATGCCAATTCTGCACAAACCGTTTTGTATTTCTTCCTTTTAATGTTATACAAAACATCCACATGTAAAATAGTTTGACTATGTGCTGTTGTTGTTTTTTCACAACTTATTCATTGATGACATTTTCTTTTTTCTTTTTATCAATTTGCAAGTCGAACATATCCTTGAAAAGTGTTATAATGAACCTTAAATAAATTACAGAAAGGAAACATAATTGTGATATTGAGCTGTTTTCGCTATTCTTTCAATTTTTTACATAGACAAAACCGGTTCTACTAAAAAACAATTGTTGGGACCCAACCGGAAAGTAGTGGCTGACAGAGCCGGAACGAATGTACGTAAATAAGCATTGTGTTTTTTCACTGTATTAAATCTAAAACTATTCATGGTAGCACACCAGTGCAAACTATCATGTATATAAGCATTACAAAGGGTTTGTGTACTTTAATTACATATATAAACTACTTTTTATAGCTTTATTTGATGATTTCAATCTCATTATCATTGTTTATGTCCATCATTGTATGTATATCTGAGTAATCGATGAAGATAACTACAGTAATATATAAGTAAAAACAAGCAAAAATAATCCACCGATAACGACATCTTCTGGATTCAAGATAAAATAATACTATATGATCATAATACTTATTTTTTGTCGTCGCCTGTATGTCAAACATGCCTAATTTACTTGTACCGGAAGATGACAGAGCATTTCCGACTGGAGCTCTTTGACGACAGTGACCTTGTATTGTATTTTTTACTGTAATTATGATAATATTTAAGAAAGAGTTATCTTTCTTTGCATTGACTTTGTATTTATATTGTTTATTTTAATTGCAGGGATATTAGAGATTATATGATTATATATTATATATGAAATAATTGTGTCTAAGAAAATAAAAATAGAAGAACCCTACAGTAAAAGTGTTATTATCATTTGGAAGGAACGAAATAATACTACACTTGTAAGCGTGATATCACTTTTAAAGTGTCATAAACAATTCATATGACATAGATACAGTACACTCAAGGACGTATTGTGATAGATGTCCGACATGTCGGATTTGACATGTCAGACAACAGGTCGGATGGAGACAGGTGTAATAAAAAGGGTCATAAAACTAGAGAGTTGAGCCAACAGGTGTAGTTAACAAGATTAAATGTTTAATTGCCTTTAATTTACCTATTGAGAATGGTGAGAACGAGGCCAAGTTGAGAAGACGTACCTGATACAGCTCCTGATAGTTTTAAAGTTTTATAAGTTTTATGCACATACTTGTATTATTTTCTTGCTGGGCACAGTCCGATTACTCGTTATTCATAGTAATTTCATGAAAACTTCATAGGTTATCGATTATTTTTGATTGACAATTTGACTTCAGTCGTCCGTACTGATATTTGCGCCAAAATGGCGTCGCTGTAAAAAAAAAAAAAAAATCCTCAGCAAACATTGATCAACTCTTATATTGTGGATTAATTTGTCGTAAATTTATTTATATTAGTGGTATTTTATTGCCGATTGACTGTCATTAACAATCAGTTGTTGCTAGTTTGTATAAAAATTGTCCGGGCTAACTCAGTGTACCACCCTCCCCTCAAACCACGTGGCCAATTAAATCAAATAGCCACTATCTATGTCTGAATCGAAATTAAGTAAATATCTCCAAAAGTCAGTAGTAAATGTGCCTGCTGGACCAAGATTGCGGACTCCAGTCATTTTATCTGACAGTAAAGGCTTCAGCCTTAGAAACCAAATCACACATCCTTTTGACCACAATATAGTCTGGTGGTGCAAAAAAGGTGCCAAAATCGAGGGGAGTCTAGCCTGGCTAAAACGTAATATTGACAGAAACCTACAAAACCTAGGAGATATAGCCCTCTATGTCTGGCTGGGCACCTGCAACCTGACATCAAAAGACAAAAGCAGATTTATTTCATTAAGTTCACAAAACAACGAAACAATAGACCATATTATTAGAACATTATTAGAATTCAAGAGGTTTTTTTTTGACTGATTATACACAAGTGAAACTTGTCTTCTTAGAAGTACTCATCTACTCGTTAAAAAATTGGAACGAACATTGTAAACATAAAGATCCATCTACATTTAAAGACCAAGTTAAACAACTGCAAGTCCAAATTATTACCTTAAATAAAGAAATCCGGAAATTAAATCTAGATTTAAACACAAACTCACCAGACTTCAGCGTCTTCCTGAAAGCAAGCTGTAGACATAGAACTAGATCTAGGCACGATACGTGGCATTATTACAATTTTAATTTATACCTGGATGGTATACACCCTGGAAGAAATTTAGCAAGAGTTTGGCTAAGAGAAATCAGTGACAGAATAAGGACAGACTGTTGGAATTGAAATCGAACTTTACGTTTTACTAGTATTGGTTAGGTCAGTCTGTATGGGATTCCAAGCTAACTGTCCTGCCAGTGCACGTATCTGAACCAACCCTAGATTATCATATAGACTCTACAACTGCGGGACTGAACATATTTATCTATATATTATATCTGTTCAAGCTTACTGCCCTACCAGTGCACGTATTTGAACCAACCCTAGATTATCATATAGACTCTACAACTGAGGGACTGAACATATTTATCTATATATCTGTGGTATACATAGAACTAGTACTGGTTAGGTCAGTCTGCATGGGATTCCATGCTAACTGTCCTGCCAGTGCTCGTATCTGAACCAACCCTAGATTATCATATAGATTCTACAACTGAGGGATTGAACATATCTATCTAAATATCTACTCTTCTTAGACAACAATGAGTGCATCACTCATCAGAGCTAGAAGTACCAGGGTACGTAACCCACCACAAATGTATACGCCAAATAGGCAAAATCCTGACAACAATCATAAGATGAGTTACAAAAATAATACCAAAAAGACCCCGGAAAAGAAAATCGAGGCCACTGAAAGAAGCCTATGCAATATAGAACTGAAATCTGGAACTTTAGTAATAACATGTTCTGCAGCATCATATGAAATATTGAAAAAATCAATATATGAATACTATGACCATTCTAGTACAAAAACATATCGTCTACATACAAAGTCAAGCAAACCGGACAATGAGAGTGTGGCTGGAAAAATGCTTATTATAGAAGAATCATTATCCATTAAACACAAAAATGGTGGAACAAATCGCCAACTTTATAGGATAAACATGTTTAACACCACAAGTAGAATCGATGTCAATGGTTACTGGCTACAAGAATTCATACTAGAGGACTTGCATATAATATGCCAATGCCTGGAGCAGTATACTAACTATAAAAGACTGAATAATAAAATTAGGGAAACTTGCCAGCTTTCTCTACCAATTGCTCAAAGAACAACCAAAGATTATACTAAAACTCGTAATCATAACGACACAGCGCATATGATATCGCCAAATTTACAAGACTGTAGTCCACCAACTTATACCAACGATACTATAAAATCAACAACTGATGCACAACCATTGTCTCTGCACGAATCTACAACACCAGTTCAAAGGATTAATGTAATATCACCACCTCCAGATTGGAAGGCCATAGAATATCAAGCATTACCGACTAGAAATACAATCACTGAGATAGAAACTTTCCATGAACACTGTCTGAGCACTGAATTAGAATTAGATGACAGAGAAGGAACGGGGGCAGAATATATATTAAACTGCCAGTATTGTGAAACCACAATAGACACTTAGTCTGCCATAGAATGCAAAAATTGTACTAACTGGCATCATGCTGAATGCGTGAATATAGGCTGCATACCAGACGACCAATATATATGCTCCTCATGTACGGCATTGAACATAACTATACCCTATGAAGAAACAGAACCTAAACAGCTAATGGTAGAAAACATGGCCATCACAAATAATGATAAAGGTGAACAAAATATTACTAAAAGTAAAACCACAGAATCTGTAGAGGTACCACCACACAGCCATACTACACAGGCAACTAATGCAACTATAGCAAATGCTAATAGACAGGAAGCCAAGACGAAGCAGAAACGAACCAAGAAAAGAGATCAATTAGACTATGAATCGGTAGAAATGCAACTTGCTGACTGCAAAGCCAAAATAACCATGCTTGAGATATCTAACAACGACTACAAAAACACCATAGATCTGCCAACAGCTAAATTAGGTATTAAGGAGTCAATGATAAATAGAGCTGAAATGTACGGAAACGACCATTCTCAACAATCTCTATTCTACAAAATGGGACAGATTGAATCACAGCTTACTGACCGTATAGACAACCTGCAAAAAGAAATGAATCACAAACTAGAATTAAAAGACCTACAAATTAAACACTTCATGGAAATGAATGAACTAAAATGCAAATTTAATATTCTAGAAGCTAAAGAGAAACTCGCTCCATGCAACGACAATTTCTGTACCAGGAGGGAAAATAGTAAGCAAGATCATCCACAACCTAACCAACAATATGTTGCACCTCCACAGGCACAAATACCTACATATGTCGCCTTCACGAACCCAGTTGTACCACCACCTGTGCATTTCCAACGTGCTAGTCAATACCCACAAATCATCAATACAAACAAGGGACAAACACAAGTACAGCCCGAATACTACACGCCTTATAACAACATCAGACACCCAGTTAATCCTAATCGCACAACAATCGTGCCAACAGATGGGGGGTATAGGCATCGTCAAGCGCAAAATAAGGGCTTGCCACCGCTCGGAACAACCTATCAGCATCAAAGAACAGGCAACCAGAACTGCAAAAACCGAAGTGGTGAATATCGAACATTAAACCTACAATGGAGGAATATTCAACTTGCTGGAAATGTAAACCAAACTCTGAATAACACAAATAGTACAACCAGTAACAACAAAACCAGTGTAGAAGAGGTAGCTCAGCTGGATGGAAAACATCATACATACTCTCTCCCAGCAGACCTACAACCACCAAATGCCACCCAAGATTATCAGCAAAATACACAACCTATGATTGAAACCCCAACTGGAACTAACACAACAAAGGTGCCTTTTTTAGGAGACGGCCATGCACCAACAGCTGCATGGCAAAGCAAAAAATACAGACAACAATCATACATGTAGGATCAATAAATATACAGAGTGCAAAAGGGAATTCAAAATATCTCGAAAACATACTGAACACTTGTGACATACTATGCATACAAGAACATTGGCTTTTATCATTAGAAAAGAAAATGCTGGAAAATATGCACAAAGATTTCAACGTTTCGGCTAAAGCAGTGGATGATGATGATATAAAACTTAACTACAAGTCCCTTCGTGGCAATGGCGGTATAGCCGTATTCTGGAAGAAAACCATAGACAATGCAGTTAAAATAAAATCTGATGGGGGTAGTCGTATACAAGTTATTACAATCAACAATGTACCGACAATGTTATGCATAGTAAATGTTTACATGCCATCCGATATCAAGGAGGGAGATTATGAATACAGAGACATGATGGATCAATTGAATGAGGTCATACAAAAATATGAAGAAACATAAGACATTCTACTCTGTGGAGATATGAATGCTTCATTACATAGAGAGGACAGACGAAGGGATCGCATCTTTAAGAACTTTACTGTAGAAAGCAACCTGATATTGCCTACAAACTATCCAATTGACTTTACATTCCACCATCATAACGGAAAAGGCAAATCTCAGATAGATTATATTCTGTTTAAAGGAAAAACTTTGAACCTACAACCTAGTGTTTCAATCATGCCATTCGATGCTATAAACACCTCGGACCATACTCTCATTAAAGTAGAAATTACCACCCAAATAAGTAAATTGGCACCAAAATCAGCCAAAATCTATACCAAGCCAGCATGGGACAAATGTAATTCTGACGAATATAAGAAAATCATACAAACAGAAATAAGAAAACAAAAAAACACTATAAAACTAAGTGTTGCAGACAGAATAGCCACACTAGAAAATACATTACACAAGGCAGGAAGGAAGTCAATACCAAAATACAGGTGCCTAAAGACACTCAAATCTGTAGGTAGAGGAACATGGAATCGTAACATCGACCAAGCATCTAAAGAAGCTAGAAAAGCACACTGTATTTGGAAAAATAAGGGAAATTCGAACGGTAGTACTGAAAGCGAAAGAAAGGATATGATAAAGAAAAAACGAACATTGTGTCAAGTACAGCGACAAGCATACGCCTCAAAGAAGGATTAACTGATCTCAGAAATTATGGAGGCATCTCAAGACGATAGTAAAACATTCCACAAATTGCTAAGAATGCAGAGAAGTAACTCGGCAATAAATACTGACACACTGGTCATAGACAATGTTGAATACAACCAAAATAACATTATGGAAGCCTGGAGAATACATTTTGAAAATCTAGCTACTCCTAATCTGGACGAAAACAAATTTGACCTAGAACGAAACAGCCTCTGCACAATACAAAATGACATCATAGCAGAAGTAACAGCCAATAAGGTGAAAATTCCACCAGCAACAGAAGCAGAAGTAAAACAAGCTATCCGAAAGCTGAATAATGGGAAAGCTGCTGATGAAAATGGAATACAAGCAGAACACTTTAAATTTGCAAATGCTGAATTGGCAACTGAAATATGTAGTATCATCAACCAAATATTTGAAGAGCTTAATATTCAAGATACTTTGAAAAGCGGAATCTTAACGCCAGTATTGAAAAAGAAAAAGGACAAAACTTTACCAGGAAATTATAGAGGCATAGTCGTTACAAACAACGTTCTCAAAAATTATTGAGTCGGTCATCAAAGAGCGATTAGAAAAACAGCTATCTCCAACGCAAAATCCCTTACAGAGAGGTTTTACTGAACACGCATCTAGTAAATTTACAGCATTTATAGCATCAGAAACTATATTAATATACAAAAAATTTAATCAGGATTTAGAACTTCTGACTGTAGACGCAGAAAAAGCATTTGATACCGTCAACCATGACATAATGCTAAATAAGCTATACCACGATGGAATTACTGGTGATATGTGGCTATTACTAATGGACATTTATGATGGGCTAATCCTGAAAGTTAAATGGGGAGACCAAACCACAGAAAGTATAGATATTAAACAAGGGATACGCCAAGGTGCAAAACTGTCAACCTTACTCTACAAGAGGTATAATAACACAATTTTGGATAGTATTACAAAAAGCACGCTGGGAGCTACTATTGGAAATATTATTGTATCAGCGCCAGCCTGTGCAGATGACATTGCTCTGCTGGGAGAGAGTAAGGACATTCAAGCCATGTTAAATCTCCTAGAATATAACACCAAAAGAGATTTAGAGAAACTAAACCCGGAAAAAACTGAAGTAATAAATGTATCAAAAGCTCTACAAACACATCCGAAAACAATATATATTAGGAGACCAGGAAATAAACAGAGTACAATCAATTAAGCACCTTGGAATAACTTACCAAGAAAACGGGAAAATAAATATTGAAGAGAGATTGAGTATAGGCAGACAAACAATATATGCCTTACTAGGACCTGGACTGCATGCAAGATCAGGAATGTCCCCAGTAGTTCTACTGAAAATCTGGAATACATACGCTGTCCCACGGTATCTATATGGGCTGGAAATCCAAGCATATACACCATTAGACACGAAGAAATTAGAACAGCTTCAAAGGGCAACCTGCAGACAATTTCAATGCCTTCCAGAGCGAACCGCAGCAGTAGCCATCTACACACTAATAGGGGCAGAACCAATAGAGACAACGCTGGACAAAAATGCAATGATCTTGTTTACCACCTTAGCCAGGCTTGACTCATCCATTGAAAAAGACATACTCATATGGGAAATGGAAAACTCAAAAGAAGAAGACAGATTATTCATCTGTAGAATTAGGAAGACGCTCCAGAAATATAATCTGCCATCTCCTGAAGAAATACTAGAAAATCCTCCAAAGACACAGCAGTGGAAAAATGCAATGAAAAAGGCCATTAACAGCTTTTGGTACGATAAATGGACAAACGAAAAGTAAATAAAATCTACATTAGAATATCTAGAAATTCAACAAAATCCAATAGGAACACCACATAACATATTACGAAGTGTGAAAAATCGAAAGTACGACATACAAGAAGCAGAAATCAAATTACGTTTAATTACTGATACTTATATGCTACAATACCACCACGCTAAGTTCAGCCGTAATAAAATATCTCCGATCTGTAAACTATGTGGGGAGGAAGAAGAAGATAGAGTGCATTTTTTACTAGAATGTAAAACTCTAGAAGAAAACAGAAAAACACAAATGGTGAAACTAGGTGAAGCTCTAGAAGAGGCAAGGGGGGGGTGGTGGTACACGGACTATAGAACACAATGGGCTGCTTATGCAAATCATCTTGGACTGCACCTCATATAAAAAAAAAACAACTGATACCATATTCAAACCAGGATTTAGTGCAAATCGAAAGAGCCACGCAACACTACTGCTTTGTGTTACACCAAAAGAGAACTGAAATATTGAAGAACATTATGTAGAAAGGCAGATAGTCAATAGCTGATAGTACTTTTATAGAACTGTTTCCTTTTTTTTCTGGAATTTAACAAACATATATAAGTAAGCTAATATAATATTTTTCTTACTGTGTCCAGCACCCGATCCGTTCATTAAAGAGATCGTTTTACCTTTTAAAGTTTATACGCTTACTTAAATGATGATTTTACCTTTTATGAGTCAATTTGTTTTAACAACGGAAGAATTGCTGTATTCGGAGAGTGCGTGAAGGAAAGAACATTGTATAAATTACGATTGCGCTTTTATCTTTTAGTGCTGTGTGTATATACGTTTTTACTAATATGAATAATTAAACAACAGAATGGACTTTTAACAACGCTATCAATTGTAATACTACTGAAACAACTATTTTACAATACATGTTTTATACTTTTTAGTAATGGATGTAAATACGTTTTTATGCCACTAACCAAATTTATACAATATGGAAATGATGAACTTTTAACTACTACGTATATTTTATCATAACTGTAAATACGTATCTTTTTAAGTATGTGCCCGTTAAGCTAGGTTTTATAATTTTATCCTTAATTGGAGTGCTCCGAATTCCGGAGGAATTTTACCTGTACAAAGACAAAGACAAAGGCTACCTGTGACAGGATATGACCTGATTAGGTTTAATTTTGAATAAAATTTCTTTTTCATGTAACGTGGTTTGGATAAAATGAGACATTCATGGGTCATCAATATTTATTAGAATCAAACTATTCTTGTTTGTGGAAGCATGTAGAAAATAATCTATTTCTGTCGAATTTTATGAAAATCAGTAGTCCTTCATCGGCACCTCGAAAGTGAGTCCACAACAAAGAACAAGAGTCCAGATGAGTCCAGAAGCACAAAATGATATTAAAATGCATTTTAAATTTCAAATATATTTCATAAATTACAGTGGCTTTTAAGATCCTTACAGTGGAAATTGGGGTGAGACCAGAAATATTCGTTATCGGGCGATTGTTAAAGGAAAGTAAATTCCGGATGAATAAGTAGTTTAGCGATAACTTTTAAAAAAGAAAGTTAAGAAAATGAAAATAAATGGTTATTTCATATATATTATATTCTTGTTATAAAATGTGTAAATTTTATAAAAAAAAAAAAAAAATAACAAACAAAAACAAAAACAAAAAAACTATATCAATGTTCTTACTTATTTTTTTCTTTTTCTCTCTTTTTGTTAGTTTTTTCTTAATACATTTTGTAAGAATAATATTTTTTTTTATTTGCAAATTAACTTTGAAGAATTCTAAGATTTGTACAATATAAATTAAAGTTATTGAAGACCATTATTAGCTAAATGAACTAAAAAGTAATTGTAAAACAACACAAGCCCACAAATTTCACTGATTGCACATAAAATAGTAAATTGTTGAGAAAGTTAAAGATTAATGCTTCTGTACGTTGCATTGCATATATTTGTATTTACTGTTCACAAAAAAAAGAAAAAAAAGAAAAAAAGACTCCGAAGTAGAGCCACGTCCACGTCGTGGGGTCTGGAAACATTCGTAAGAATGGCTAGGATCTCTACATAAGTAATTCATAAAATTTGTATAGAACAAACGTCTTTTATTAATTAAAAAAAACTTTATATTATTTTTATTAACAAAAGACATTTGTTTTATAAAAATATACAAATTTTTTCTTTCTTTCTTGTTAATTTTTTATACATATATTCTTAGAATATATATTTTTCAAAATTAACTTGGATGAAAAAGTTCAAGATTCTGACAGCTGATAATATAATCAATCCATACTAGAGATAAAAATATTCTTACATGTATAAGCAATCACAGTAAAGACAATAACACCAAAGTCAGTTTGAACAGATACACTAGTATGTCTTTGCTTTGAAAAAAATAAAGATTTTATCCATGAAATTAAAAATGTTGAAACATTGATTAAAAATTTAAATAAACTAAAACGTGATTGGCATTGCTCCAAATTCGGTAATTTTATGCAGGTCCCGTAATTGACATTCCTTTTACAATCGCCCGATAACGAATATTTATGGTCTCTCCCCAATTTCCACTGTAAGGACCTTAAAAGCCACTGTAATTTATAAAATATATATGAAATTTATTTAAAACATATAAATTTATTTGATAGAAATCATAACCATGCATTTAAATATCATTTTGTGCTTCTGGACTCATCTGGACTCTTGTTCTTTGTTGTGGACTCACTTTCGAGACACCCGTCCTTCACTAAATATATTTTACAATTTGTTCTATTTTCATGGTTTTTTTCCAACTCTAAGCTCATCTCTTGAATATTCATTTTTTACTTGGAATCTATCTATTTTTAGACCTTATTTAGCAGTGTTTTCTCACTGAATCTACACTAAATAATAAATAAATAAAGTTTTATTTAGAGTCGATACATATCACAACATACATAAAACACAAGCTCTACAGAGCTTTTCAAATCGACTACTCCATTGTGGCAAAATTTGCTGACATTCGTTTTTTGTTTGTTTTATATGTGTGTTGTTTGCGTTTTCAATATTTTCAACCTTCACATATCCAGAAATCATGGGTAGTTTGCTCATTTGCATATCCAAGATGGCGTTTCTTCAAGCCAGAAATTTTTACAAAGATTTCTTAAAGAAATATTTTGTTCGGGGGTGCGGGCATTTTTCTGAGGTGAAATATTTGACATTACACCCGTAGAAACAAGCACAGCAAATTTTAGCTAGATGTATAAATTATTCACGGTTCCCACACTATTTTAAAAACAAGGCATATTTCTGTGAATTCAAATATGGATATCACTGCAGAATTCAAATCTTAGTCGACTTCTGATCATTTTTTTAATTGTTTACCATGGATGCACACTATTTTCTGAACCAAATACGGAAACTTCCGGTGTAGATCTATCTCTTTTTTCACACATTATTTGAATAAAATTTGTTTCCACGGTTCCCAGGAAGATTGAAATGGTCAGATTTTGGGAAATGTCAGCTTCTGTAAGGGCCACTTGAAGGGTAACATGTGTTTTCATTAAAACTTGAATTGTTATCTGCTGAAAAATAGTCAATCATTGTCGACACCGGTTTAAATATAGAAAATAATTAAGTCGAGGCTCCATGAAGGGTGAATAAACTTTGTATAATGATACATTTGAATTCGATTAATGTTTTTTACACAATATCAACAAAACATTGAATATCCTAGTGTTGCCGGTTCTCGATAGCGTAAGAAACATTTCCCCCATGTGTCCCTTAGAAACAATAATTTTTTTACAAAATTGTTTTTGTTTGTTTGTTAAAACTAGTTCTTTATTTCTACCAAACCTAAAAGTTATGGAGAAAACATAATTTTTGTGTATGACCTTATTTCTGACACTTTGTGTATTACGACACCAGTTCTCGATAAGTGTGTAAAACCCTGTAAAATCAATTATGGATGACTAACCCGAATAATCCAGTCGTTATATTACTCTCCCGCTAGTCGCTGCATTAACGCCTGGATGCATTCATTGAAAAAATCTGTCAAACCGGAAATAGTAAATCGCTATGACTTATGGGTATTACGACATAAAATAGGAGGAGCTAAAGTGTTTGTCCAATGGAGCGATCAGATGATGTAATGTTGTATGCAATACACATATCCGGATAAATACAACCAAACATGAAATAAAACTTAAATGAATAATTACTATTTTTTAAATATTAAAACATAATGATTTTTATTTCAAAGTTGGAAAGTAAATAAAAGCTTGAATTGAATTCACTCTTATAATGATTTTTTAATTTCATTTAAAATAAAGATTTAAAAAAAAATGTATGTTATGATACTGATGGCTGATTAAAATTGTTTGTCATGCATTAGCTGTCAGTTGTAATATACAGGATGTAACCAATATACAGGAAGAGCCCCTACGGTGAAGCCATCTATTTTGAGATGCCATTCAATGAAAATAACAACCTGACCATATTGTTACATAATAAGAATAAGAATTAGATAAGAAATTAAAATTGATAGAAGGCAAGGATTTATATGATTAGCACACTAAGTCACATTTCATTTATTTAGGCCAACTTGGGTTAGTTATCAATTAAAGACAAAAATGAGTTTAAAAAAATCAGTCTAATAAGTCTTTACCTAAATAACGATATTGTCATGGGTATTTCTTTATAAATTGTATTAAAAATCATTTTAATTTATGAAATAATCAACTTTCTGTTTACATATTTATTTTCAATAAAATTTCTTTATTATTTCATCCCATTTTCCTTAATTTAACTTGTGCATATCCATATTTATACAATCTTATGTTAACGGCAAGTTACGTGTGTCGACCCTATTATCCACAATAAATTGGGTGAGTCTAATTGAAGAATAATGAAGAATAATAAAGAAAAGAACCTCAAACTACTATTTGTGTTGTTTTATGTGTTATTTATAACAATATATTGCATTTAATAATCATTTTGAATACAAAAATAAAAAAAAATTAAGAAAAACGATATAGTATAGCAAATATTATCACTTCTTCTTTTCTCAATCGCGGCGATTTGCAGGTCCACATGACACCGTCATGAGGTAAAGAAGCCATAACATACGATCTACATAGTTTTAATTGTTATTTATATGAAAATCTGGATTTAATAATCATTTTCTTTACTTTACTACAAAAACAAATTGTCTAAAATGATATATTTTAGCAAATATTATCATTGTTCTTCTTTTCCCAATCGCGGCGATTTGCAGATTGACATGAAGAAAAGAAGTCATAATCTATGTTTTACATAGTTTTAAGTGTTATTTACATGAAAATCTGGATTTAATCATCATTTTCTTTACTTTATTACAATTTTTTTTATTTAAAACGATGTATTTTAGCAAATATTATCATTGTTCTTCTTTTCGACTTTTCTGATATTTTTGTTTTTCTGGTGTATAAGTAACGAAGTGAAATCGGTAAACGTATGAATATTATCTGGGGTTAACTATTGTGGCGATAACGTGGTTCTGCTATTTATGTCGTTTTAAATAAAAATATATAAAGACAATATTATCTCATTTCTTCTTTTTCCGATCGTGGCGGTTTGTACAAGTTCCTTCGAAGAACAGATGTATAGTTATAACTTACAATTTCCATACTTTTAAGACTCTTTTTTTTTAATGAAATTCCAATGGATTTAATAATAATTTTGGGAACTTTATTACAAAAAATTAAATAAATATATTTACAATTCATTCACATTATGCAATTTTTCGCTGAATTTTCAATTTGCAACATAAAATGGGCATTAAACAGTCTAAATGTCTGCTGGTATTCTTTTTATTAGCTGTAAGGTGACAGATGCCAAAGAAGCCATAACACTTTTGTTATATACAATTTCCTAATTAGTCTAGACAATATATACAGTTTGGGATTCTAATTTGAATGAAAAGCCATCCTCCTGTAAATGATAAAGTTCAAGATCACAAATTACTGTGTACTGTCAAAACAGTGTCATCATTGATAGTTATTTAACAATCACTTCTCATTTGATCTTTGATCAGTGCACATCGTAATTATGATTAATCAGATAGTACTGATTTTATATAATAGCGTTTTATCATCGTTCTATTTAGAAATATTCTTATTTCTTATAGTGCAAAATATTTAAAATCGTTTTTATCGTCGTCCTATTTAGAAATATTCTTATTTCTTATAGTGCAAAATATTTAAAATCGTTTTTATCGTCGTCCTATTTAGAAATATTCTTATTTCTTATAGTGCAAAATATTTAAAATAGTTTTTATTGTCGTTCTGCTTAGAAATATTCTTATTTCTAATAGTTTTTTTGACGTTCTATACAGAATTTTCTGATAGTGCCGATTATTAAAAAAAAAAATATTTTTGAAGTTCTATACAGAATTTTCTGAATAATAAAATATTAAAATTGTAAACGTTTCTCTGCTTTTTGTTACTATTACAATCAAATTTGAAGCACTAGATAAAAATACAAAAATAAAGCACTGAATATTTATTTATAGAACGTCAAAAAAACTTTTTTAAATAATCGGCACTATGTATTCGTCACTATCAGAAAATTCTGTATAGAACGTCAAAATTTTTTTTTTTTAAATAATCGGCACTGCAGAATATGTCACTTTGATTGTGTAGGTGATAGGGAGATATTTTGTGATACTTGCGAGACATGGTTCCATTATTCTTGTGAGAATTTAACAAATAAAGCATTCAATTTGTTCAGTAAATCACCCTTGCCATACAGCTGTTCACTTTGTAATTTTTACTTAGACACAAGAGAATACAAATATGAAAAAGCATTAAGAAGGCTCAGTGAAGCTACCCGAAAGGGAATGAGGCTATAAAGGTGGAATCCATATATATGAGGGGAGAATCAAAGTATGTGACAAGCTCAGTCAGTAATAGTGTTTCCTACAGTCATTTGATACAGGACTCTGTGTCATCAAGCCTTTTGGGCGATAACTGGGTATCCTCAGTTCCAGTTTCAGCTACTGGTAATGGCAATTTTCTATTCAATGCTATATCTGTTTATTTATACGGAAACGAAAAGTTCGCTCTGAAATCAAGGTAAAGACGTGCATAGAAATGGCAACTAATGCAAGCTTTTATATAAAGCAACATAGTACATCAATGATACCAGTCATCAGTCCAAGCTTTAAGGAGGCAACAACAGAGTGCTTGGAGACCCCGATATCTCCAACAGGCTTAATGTTGCTGATGATATACTTGCCGTCCTTAATAAATTTAATGACAGTTCATTCATTAAGGAAGTAATAACAACCAACCCCAAAAAACCCCCAAGTGTCATCTGCTACACAGACGAACAGATAAAACTGTTAATAACAGCGATAGAAAACGGGAGTGTTATTGGTTTTGATAGAACATTCAATTTAAGTTCGTGCTATGTCACTGTACTCTACTTCAAGAACACCAATGTCATTAGACAAAATAGTTCGAATTCGCCTATTATGTTTGGCCCTATCTTTCTAAGTTGGGATGGCCAAGAGGACACTTATCAGCGATTTATGTCGCATTTACAAAACAAACTAAAAGGTGTCCAACAGTCAAGTATTATTTCTGGTACTGACCAAGAAACTGGTGAAATAAATGCCATAAAAGCATGCTTTCCACAGTCAACGCACATTTTGTGTATTAAACATCTGAAGGACAATGCCAGAGAAAACCTTCGTAAAACACAGCTTCAACCTGTGGTGAACACCATATTACATAAGATATTTAATGAGGACGGCCTTCTCCATTCTAACTCTGAAATCGTGTACAATGAGTTAGAAAGGGAATTAAAACAGCAGTATAATATCCCATATTTACATCATAGGTTGTTACCTACTTTAAAGGAAAAGGTATTTTTGCCCCGTTTGACAAATCTACACATTCCAAAGTTTTGGACAAACAACAATAATGAATCATTTAACAGGAACATAAAAGCCAATAACAACTGGAAGGTGTTGAAACTTCCTGTTCTGATAGATAGGCTCAGTGATATGGAACAAGACCAGATGACCGACATAAGGGCATCAATTCATGGCAGGAGAAGTTATCAGTTAACCGGACAGGCACAAGTCCTCCAAGTTTCCAATGAAACTTGGATCCAACTAACACCGGATCAGAAGATGAGACGACTGAATAGGCTTTTAACATTTAAATCAAAAAGTTCAGTGTCTGTGACGTCAACTGATGGTACTTTAACTGTTCCCATTGTAAACAATGTAGCCCGGAAACCGGGACAAAGGAAACGTGTTGTGAATGCCAAAACAACAACAATATCTGGCAAGCGTTCAAAGATAACATGATTCTTACAGACATGTTCCTAATGATGTTATTACCGGACTGACTGTTAATTTAAGTTAATATACACTTCCCTTAAAGTTCATTATAAGAGACTTGTTCATGCTTATACTACGATACCAGGTGATATTTGAAATTGCTGTAAAACTTTTTAAAGTACTTTCATCTCATAGATCTTCCATAAAGAAACATTTTGAGCCATCAACTGTTAAAATCGGTGGTACCGTTCATAAGATATGAGAAGTTAAAGTTGTCTAATTTAGTAATTATATAATTTGTTTTTCCAATATGGCCGCCGTGAACAGAAATGTGTCAAAATGAGATTTTCACATTTGTGGGACTTTTTTTTACAAAATTGTACATTCCAAGCTTAATTGTATTTTACTTTAATTTAAAGACTGTACTGCAATTACCACAGAGGCTCAAGGATTTTAAATAAAAATCATTATACACTTCTTTTTTCAGTCTGGATTTTGTGCAATTTGCATGTGTATCTGGGCAAAATGGCACGATCGACCATATTTGTTCCCATTTTTCTCTATACCTAGGACAATACAATATGTTTAAATACATGAATTATTGAAAAATGAGTCCCAAATTAAGGGATTACCAAATATTAAGAGTATAGATGGTATGGTATACAAGAATTATAAGTATGAATTTGGCCCCAAGGCACTTTTCAGCCCTTTCCTATGATGGCACCATTGAAAATTAACGTTTTTGAATCTTATGATTATTTAATGTAGAAATTAAAAATTTCTCTTTGTACACAAGTTGGAGTAGGTCACTATCCCTTTTAAAAACCAAAATTTAGCAACCTGGTATATCAGGAACATCTACCCCTTTTCATTTAAAAGGATTTTTTTAGTAGATTATTGCCAAAAACCCGTAATTTATGACTTAAAGATAACCAAATATAACAATATTGTCATAGAAATATTTTTAAAATGGACAATCTATTTTTAAAAAACATGGCTTTTACTTCAGTTTTTTATTTAATTTATTTTAAAAAGACAATTATATATAGAACAATAGGAATATTGTGGATTTTTTAAAACTTGCAATATGCCACTAATTGAACTTGCATTGCTCAGGGTTCCCATAATAAAATGCCATTTGCCATCAAATAACTGATGATATTAAAATTTCTCCTAGTACATAAGTTTAATTATTGTCTTAACTTTTATTCTATACTAAATTAGGAAGCATATTAAACCAGGAACATCTACCCGTTTTGGTTTGAATGTCAGTCATTTTTTAATAAAACTGGTGCCATAACTCAAAATTAGTGGTGACGCTGTACCACAAAACCCATAAATTTTATAGAAATATATCATACTGTAATATTCTTTATTTGTTTTCCATACAAATTAATGTTTATGGTAACCAAATATAATATTATTGTTCAGAATTAATTTACTTTAGATATCAAATCTGGTCTTACAAAAATCTCCATTTTGTCAGAAATTTAAAAAAGAAAACAAAATGGCCGACATTTTTCACTGGAGTTGACATCTCTATTAAATTTACCAGGATTTTTCAATTGAAAAATCAGGCTTTATGCCAGTATAAGTATGGCAGTCTTTATCACGTCATCCAGTTACCAGTTATGACCAGTGACTGAAAGTGAATGAACAAACGTGTTGAAAATAATGTACATTTAAAAAAAAATACTTTAATTCCGCCAACGCCGGTCCCAAGCCCGGGTGGAAATGGAGGAGGGTTACGCTTCAGGCATGTAAAAGTTTACTGAGTTTACTTAAAGTTGGAAATTCCATTTCTGTTTATTTCAGTGTCTATTTATGCATTTTTTTATTTTTACTTCGAAATTAAGAGCTTATGTTATATTGTTATTTAACTTGCCGACTTTAAATAAAACTTATTTGATTTGAATGATAATATTTGCTAAAATACATCGTTTTAGACAATTTTTTTTGTAATAACGTAGAGAAAATGATTATTAAATCCAGATTTTCATATAATCACATAAATAACACTAATAACTATCTAAAACGTAGATTATGACTTCTTTTCTACATGTCGATCTGCACATCGCTGCGATTGGGAAAAGAACAATGATAATATTAGCCAAACTATATCGTTTTTATTATCATTATTATTATTATTATGTATTTCTATAGTCAAAATGATGATTAAATACATCATTCTACTATAGGTAGCATTTAAAACGACATAAATAGCAGAACCACGTTATCACCACAATAGATAACCCCGGATAATATTCATACGTTTACCGATTTCACTTCGTTACTTATACACCAGAAAAACAAAAATATCAGAAAAGTCGAAAAGAAGAACAATGATAATATTTGCTAAAATATATCGTTTTAAATAAAATTTTTTGTAATAAAGTAAAGAAAATGATGATTAAATCCAGATTTTCATGTAAATAACACTTAAAACTATGTAAAACGTAGATTATGACTTCTTTTCTTCATGTCGATCTGCAAATCGCCGCGATTGGGAAAAGAAGAACAATGATAATATTTGCTAAAATATATCGTTTTAAATAAAAAAATTTGTAATAAAATAAAGAAAATGATTATTAAATCCAGATTTTCATATAAATAACAATTAAAACTATGTAGATCGTATGTTATGGCTTCTTTTCCTCATGACGGTGTCATGTGGACCTGCAAATCGCGATTGAGAAAAGAAGAACAGTGATAATATTTGCTATACTATATCGTTTTTCTTAATTTTTATTATTATTTTTGTATTCAAAATGATTATTAAATACATAATATTGTTATAAATAACACATAAAACAACACAAATAGTAGTTTGAGGTTCTTTTCTTCATTATTCTTTATTATTCTTCAATTAGACTCACCGCAACACATTCACTTATATTGTCCCACATACATTACAAAAATACATGTTAGATGTGTATTGTGACATTTCAGCAAATTTAGATTAAAACAAAAAAACTTCAAAAAATGATTACACAGTGTTTTATTTTCGTAAATCTTTAAAGATTTGTGAATCTATGGCAATTTAAATCATAATTATGAGAATAAAGGTGTATTTGTTTTCTAAATATGCAAAGGCACGTGCACAATCATTCTCCGTGTTTGTTTTGTCAATATTACAAACGGAAGTAAAGGGATTCACTAATGTGCATACACGCTAATATCTGACATTTGATTGGTCGGCTGTATCAGCCAGCAGCCCGACGGATTTTTACCACTAAGAGCGTTCAAGCCCTCGTCCAGCGAAAGTGCCGATAGAGGGTGCAGTATTATTCAAGTTAATAGATGACATGTTTACTAATAAAAATTATAGGAAGAAAAGAAAAAAATGTATTTAAGACATTTGTAAACACCAAGATTATTGATTTCAACCATACATGTAAAAATAAACAGGAGCCTGTAATCGTTCACCTGGATCAAAGCTGCTTTCAATAACAACGCAACTGCACTGTGGCGGCCATCTTGACGGGAGACCGCAACTGCCGGACACAATTTTGGAAGAGGACCATCAAATGACTATTCCATCAAAGTTTGGTTCTAATTGTGCTACTGGTTCCAGACAAGATGGTTTTTATGTGAATTTCCCATAGGGTTCTATGTTAAACTAAGTACAGCTGTGCAGCCATCTTGGTCAGAGGGCGGGACCACCAGACACAATTTTGGAAGACGACCATCCAATGACTATTTTATCAAAATTTGGTTCCAATTGAGCAACTGGTTCCAGACAAGAAGATGTTTATGTGAATTTCCCATAGGTTCCTATGTTAAACTAAGTTCGGCTGTGGGGGCCATCTTGGTCGAAGGATCGAACTGCCCGACATATTTTTGGAAGAGAACCATCCAATGACTATTTCATCAACATTTAATTCTTATTGAGCAAATGGTTTCAAACAAGAAGATTTTTATGGGAATTTCCCATAGGGTCCTATGTTAAATTAAGTTCAGCTGTGGTGGCCATCTTGGTCGGAGGTCTGATATGTCAGACATAAATTTGGAAGGGAACCACCCAAGGATCATTTCAGCAAAGTTTGGTTGAGATTGGCTCAGTAGTTTCAGAGGAGAAGATTTTTTAAATTTCATCCCCCCTTTTTTCTATTTTTTGCTTGGCAGCCATCTTGGTTGGAAGTCGGGATCACCGGACACAATTTTGGAAGGGGACCATCCAAGAATCATTTCAGCAAAGTTTGGTTGAGATTGGCTCAGTAGTTTCAGAGGAGAAGATTTTTTAAATTTCATCCCCCCTTTTTTTCTATTTTTTGCTTGGCAGCCATCTTGGTTGGAAGTCGGGATCACCGGACACAATTTTGGAAGGGGACCATCCAAGAATCATTTCAGCAAAGTTTGGTTGAGATTGGCTCAGTAGTTTCAGAGGAGAAGATTTTTTTTTAATTTCATCCCCCCTTTTTTCTAATTTGCGTAATCGGTCAAAATCGGCAAAAGTTCAAAGTTCATAAAAAATCCTGTAATACATGTTAAAAAGTTCATCATTATGCTTATACAGTTCAAATTTGGGCACATTCTGGCTTAAAATAGAGCAATTTTGGCCATTTGAAGAAATTTCTATTTTTAGCAACAGTGGCCATCTTGAATGGAGGGCAGGGCTGTCGGACACAATTTTAAAAGGGACCCACCCAGGGACCATCTCTGCCAGGTTTGGTTTAATTTGGTTCAGCAGTTTCAGAGGAGAAGATTTAAATGCAATCTTTATTATCAAAATATGCCTAATTTGCATAATCGGTATATATCGGCTGAATGAAAAATTTCACAGAAAAACCCGGAATATATGTTAAACTACTTCTTGCCATGTAGCTGCAGTTAAATTTGAGCTCATTTTAACTTAAACTAAAGCAGCAATGGACAATTAAAATTTCATCCCCCCTTTTTTCTATTTTGAGCTTGGCGGCCATCTTGGTTGGAAGTCGGGATCACCGGACACAATTTTGGAAGTTCATAAAAAATCCTGTAATACATGTTAAAAAGTTCATCATTATGCTTATACAATTCAAATTTGGGCACATTCTGGCTTAAAATAGAGCAGTTTTGGCCATTTGAAGAAATGTCTATTTTTAGTAAAAGCGGCCATCTTGAATGGAGGGCGGGGCTGTCGGACACAATTTTGAAAGAGACCCACCCAGGGACCATCCCTGCCAGGTTTGGTTTAATTTGGTTCTGCGGTTTCAGAGGAGAAGATTTAAATGTGATCTTTTATCAAAATATGCCTAATTTGCATAATCGGTATATATAGGCTGAAAGAAAATATATGTTAAACTATTCCTTGCCATGTAGCTGCAGTTAAAATTTGAGCTCATTTTGACTTACACTAAAGCAGCAATGGACAATTAAAATTTCATCCCTCTTTTTTCTATTTTCTAGCTTGGCGGCCATCTTGGTTGGAAGTCGGGATCACCGGACACAATTTTGATTTACCCAACCGATATAATATTAATAACAAGTAACAACAAAATACCGATCACCAAGGAAGCTGTCTAGAGTGACAAAAATAATAAAAAAATACGGAAAAAAATCGAAGTCTGTGAAACAGACAAATCCGGGAATCAACAATCAAAATTGAAACAAGTTTTCCCTGAAAGATCCAGACACAGATCGCTCAAGTACTTTGCAGAAAAGCTTCAGCAACCAGAATTTCAGGCAAAGATCACTGGCATCAAACAGCAGTAACAACTTTTACAGAAAACGGCCCTTTTCAGGGCTACACAAGAAAAACAGCCCTTTTCAGGGCTACACAAATATTTCAAAAAGTATCAAAAGTTGTCAATTATCAAATTAATGTTAGCTTTTCCCCAGCCCCCATCTGACTGTCTCTTTCTCTTTTAAATTTGAAATACTATTTGACATATCAAAAAAAATTTGTTTGAATAAATCATTTTGTCTGACTATGGTCCTTTATTTTGCAATTATATGTGTACATGAATATGTAAAAAAAAAAAAAAAACATGTTTATTAAACTTCTATAGGACTAGTTTTGAAGTGATAAATTAAGTGGTTTATATGATTTTTAACCATATTAGTTTTTCTGTGCAATCAAATTTGATAAATCATTCTTTACTATTTAAAGTAAATACACATTCATTGCTTTAATTTTTAATAATCATCTTTATTCATTCATTCTTCATTATTAGAAAAAATACAAATTATTTTAATATAAATAAATAGATAAATAAATAAATAAGCTTTATTTAAAGTCAGCATGGTTAAAACAACATACAACATAAGCTCTGTTGAGCTTTTAACCGACATACACAGACACAGAATAAATAACAAATAACAAGCATGCAACATACAGCTAAAATACAAGACTAAGTAAGCACTACATGTAAAATACTAACAGTTACAAGATAAGCAAAAAAGCAGATTAAAAGCTGATGTCATAAGCTAAGCATACCAAGAGCTAATGTAGCAAACTATCAACAACTAAATGCTGATATTATGAGCAAAGCATAAAATTTTTATAAGCACAATAAATAAAAACTGGATATGACCTAGATGGTAGAAATTTAAACAAATTTAAAAGTCAGCACAAACTGAACATTTACATACATTTCCATTCCAAGATTTTAAAATATTCTTTAACTGATTAAAAATATTTTACACATTTAGTAGCTTTACCTGTAGAAAAACCATCTGTAACTTGTTTTAAGACAGCTTGATTAATTTGAAACTAATAATTCTTTTAATGTCAATGATCAAAGTAAGGTGATAAAAATGTAAAAATTCAAGTAGTATATTGATGTTAAAATTGTCTTTTATCAGTATTTATAAATATTGAATTACATTTTTTTTTCAGTAAAAAGAAAACAAATGAGAATAACTAATACTATGTTCTTCATCTTTTTTCACAAACATGGCCATGAATACTTGAAAAAAAAAAAAAAAAAATTTTTTTTTACTAGTCTAAAATTATTGAATTAAAATTGTAATGTGTGATTAAATAAATTCAAGAACAGGTACATGTAAGTCATAGCTTTATCACCTTCAGCTACAAATTTACGACCCCCAATTTAGCCACTATCAGATATTCACACAACAGGTGTGCAATCAACAAACACCTATAGACTCCAAGTCAGACATGACAGGCAGTCCATCTCTGAATGTGATCCACCACCATATGTCCTTGAGTGTACTGTACATGTATCTGTTCTATGTGACAAAAATTGTCCTCACTACTCGCAGTGCTATAGTATTACATGTATCTGTTCTATGTGACAAAAATTGTCCTCACTACTCGCAGTGCTATAGTATTACATGTATCTGTTCTATGTGACAAAAATTGTCCTCACTACTCGCAGTGCTATAGTATTACATGTATCTGTTCTATGTGACAAAAATTGTCCTCACTACTCGCAGTGCTATAGTATTACATGTATCTGTTCTATGTGACAAAAATTGTCCTCACTACTCGCAGTGCTATAGTATTACATGTATCTGTTCTATGTGACAAAAATTGTCCTCGCTACTCGCAGTGCTATAGTATTACATGTATCTGTTCTATGTGACAAAAATTGTCCTCACTACTTACAGTGTTATAGTATTACATGTATCTGTTCTATGTGACAAAAATTGTCCTCGCTACTAGCAGTGCTATATATAGTGTTACATGTATCTGTTCTATGTGACAAAATTGTCCTCACTACTCGCAGTGTTATAGTATTACATGTATCTGTTCTATGTGACAAAAATTGTCCTCACTACTCGCAGTGCTATAGTATTACATGTATCTGTTCTATGTGACAAAAATTGTCCTCACTACTCGCAGTGCTATAGTATTACATGTATCTGTTCTATGTGACAAAAATTGTCCTCACTACTCGCAGTGCTATAGTATTACATGTATCTGTTCTATGTGACAAAAATTGTCCTCACTACTCGCAGTGCTATAGTATTACATGTATCTGTTCTATGTGACAAAAATTGTCCTCACTACTCGCAGTGCTATAGTATTACATGTATCTGTTCTATGTGACAAAAATTGTCCTCACTACTCGCAGTGCTATAGTATTACATGTATCTGTTCTATGTGACAAAAATTGTCCTCGCTACTCGCAGTGCTATAGTATTACATGTATCTGTTCTATGTGACAAAAATTGTCCTCACTACTTACAGTGTTATAGTATTACATGTATCTGTTCTATGTGACAAAAATTGTCCTCGCTACTAGCAGTGCTATATATAGTGTTACATGTATCTGTTCTATGTGACAAAATTGTCCTCACTACTCGCAGTGTTATAGTATTACATGTATCTGTTCTATGTGACAAAAATTGTCCTCACTACTTACAGTGCTATAGTATTACATGTATCTGTTCTATGTGACAAAAATTATCCTCGCTACTGGCAGTGTTATAGTATTACATGTATCTGTTCTATGTGACAAAAATTGTCCTCACTACTCGCAGTGCTATAGTATTACATGTATCTGTTCTATGTGACAAAAATTGTCCTCACTACTCGCAGTGCTATAGTATTATATGTATCTGTTCTATGTGACAAAATTGTCCTCACTACTCGCAGTGCTATAGTATTATATGTATCTGTTCTATGTGACAAAAATTGTCCTCACTACTAGCAGTGCTATAGTATTACATGTATCTGTTCTATGTGACAAAAATTGTCCTCGCTACTCGCAGTGTTATAGTATTACATGTATCTGTTCTATGTGACAAAAATTGTCCTCGCTACTAGCAGTGCTATAGTATTACATGTATCTGTTTTATGTGACAAAAATTGTCCTCACTGCTCGCAGTGCTATAGTATTACATGTATCTGTTTTATGTGACAAAAATTGTCCTCACTACTAGCAGTGCTATAGTATTACATGTATCTGTTTTATGTGACAAAAATTGTCCTCGCTACTCGCAGTGTTATAGTATTACATGTATCTGTTCTATGTGACAAAAATTGTCCTTGCTACTCGCAGTGCTATAGTATTACATGTATCTGTTCTATGTGACAAAAATTGTCCTCGCTACTCTCAGTGCTATATATAGTATTACATGTATCTGTTCTATGTGACAAAAATTGTCCTCACTACTAGCAGTGCAATAGTATTACATGTATCTGTTCTATGTGACAAAAATTGTCCTCGCTACTAGCAGTGTTATATATAGTATTACATGTATCTGTTCTATGTGATAAAAATTGTCCTCGCTACTCGCAGTGCTATAGTATTACATGTATCTGTTCTATGTGACAAAAATTGTCCTCGCTACTAGCAGTGCTATAGTATTACATGTATCTGTTCTATGTGACAAAAATTGTCCTCACTACTTACAGTGCTATGGTATTACATGTATCTGTTTTATGTGACAAAAATTGTCCTCATTACTCGCAGTGTTATAGTATTACATGTATCTGTTCTATGTGACAAAAATTGTCCTCACTACTAGCAGTGTTATAGCATTACATGTATCTGTTTTGTGTGACAAAAATTGTCCTCCCTACTAGCAGTGTTATAGTATTACATGTATCTGTTCTATGTGACAAAAATTGTCCTCACTACTTACAGTGTTATAGTATTACATGTATCTGTTCTATGTGACTAAAATTGTCCTCACTACTCGCAGTGCTATAGTATTACATGTATCTGTTCTATGTGACAAAAATTGTCCTCACTACTTACAGTGCTATGGTATTACATGTATTTGTTTTATGTGACAAAAATTGTCCTCACTACTTACAGTGCTATGGTATTACATGTATCTGTTTTATGTGACAAAAATTGTCCTCACTACTCGCAGTGTTATAGTATTACATGTATCTGTTCTATGTAACAAAAATTGTCCTCGCTACTAGCAGTGCTATAGTATTACATGTATCTGTTCTATGTGACAAAAATTGTCCTCACTACTTACAGTGCTATGGTATTACATGTATCTGTTTTATGTGACAAAAATTGTCCTCACTACTCGCAGTGTTATAGTATTACATGTATCTGTTCTATGTGACAAAAATTGTCCTCACTACTAGCAGTGTTATAGTATTACATGTATTTGTTCTATGTGACAAAAAATTGTCCTCACTACTTACAGTGCTATAGTATTACATGTATCTGTTTTATGTGACAAAAATTGTCCTCACTACTCGCAGTGTTATAGTATTACATGTATCTGTTTTATGTGACAAAAATTGTCCTCACTACTAGCAGTGTTATAGTATTACATGTATTTGTTCTATGTGACAAAAAATTGTCCTCACTACTTACAGTGCTATAGTATTACATGTATCTGTTTTATGTGACAAAAATTGTCCTCGCTACTCGCAGTGCTATAGTATTACATGTATCTGTTTTATGTGACAAAAATTGTCCTTGCTACTCGCAGTGCTATAGTATTACATGTATCTGTTCTATGTGACAAAAATTGTCCTCGCTACTCGCAGTGCTATAGTATTACATGTATCTGTTCTATGTGACAACAATTGTCCTCGCTACTTACAGTGTTATAGTATTACATGTATCTGTTCTATGTGACAAAAATCGTCCTCGCTACTCGCAGTGCTATAGTATTACATGTATCTGTTCTATGTGACAAAAATTGTCCTCGCTACTAGCAGTGTTATAGTATTACATGTATCTGTTTTATGCGACAAAATTTTTCCTCGCTACTCGCAGTGCTATAGTATTACATGTATCTGTTCTATGTGACAAAAATTGTCCTCACTACTCGCAGTGCTATAGTATTACATGTATCTGTTCTATGTGACAAAAATTGTCCTCACTACTCGCAGTGTTATAGTATTACATGTATCTGTTCTATGTGACAAAAATTGTCCTCACTACTCGCAGTGTTATAGTATTACATGTATCTGTTCTATGTGACAAAAATTGTCCTCACTACTCGCAGTGCTATAGTATTACATGTATCTGTTCTATGTGACAAAAATTGTCCTCACTACTAGCAGTGCTATAGTATTACATGTATCTGTTCTATGTGACAAAAATTGTCCTCGCTACTCGCAGTGTTATAGTATTACATGTATCTGTTCTATGTGACAAAAATTGTCCTCGCTACTAGCAGTGCTATACTATTACATGTATCTGTTCTATGTGACAAAAATTGTCCTCACTACTCGCAGTGCTATAGTATTACATGTATCTGTTCTATGTGACAAAAATTGTCCTCGCTACTAGCAGTGCTATAGTATTACATGTATCTGTTCTATGTGACAAAAATTGTCCTCGCTACAAGCAGTGCTATAGTATTACATGTATCTGTTCTATGTGACAAAAATTGTCCTCACTACTTACAGTGCTATAGTATTACATGTATCTGTTCTATGTGACAAAAATTATCCTCGCTACTGGCAGTGTTATAGTATTACATGTATCTGTTCTATGTGACAAAAATTGTCCTCGCTACAAGCAGTGCTATAGTATTACATGTATCTGTTCTATGTGACAAAAATTGTCCTCGCTACAAGCAGTGCTATAGTATTACATGTATCTGTTCTATGTGACAAAAATTGTCCTCGCTACTAGCAGTGCTATAGTATTACATGTATCTGTTCTATGTGACAAAAATTGTCCTCGCTACAAGCAGTGCTATAGTATTACATGTATCTGTTCTATGTGACAAAAATTGTCCTTGCTACAAGCAGTGCTATAGTATTACATGTATCTGTTCTATGTGACAAAAATTGTCCTCGCTACTAGCAGTGCTATAGTATTACATGTATCTGTTCTATGTGACAAAAATTGTCCTCGCTACAAGCAGTGCTATAGTATTACATGTATCTGTTCTATGTGACAAAAATTGTCCTCTCTACTCGCAGTGCTATAGTATTACATGTATCATGTGACAAAAATTGTCCTCACTACTTACAGTGCTATAGTATTACATGTATCTGTTCTATGTGACAAAAATTATCCTCGCTACTGGCAGTGTTATAGTATTACATGTATCTGTTCTATGTGACAAAAATTGTCCTCACTACTCGCAGTGCTATAGTATTACATGTATCTGTTCTATGTGACAAAAATTGTCCTCACTACTCGCAGTGTTATAGTATTATATGTATCTGTTCTATGTGACAAAAATTGTCCTCACTACTCGCAGTGCTATAGTATTATATGTATCTGTTCTATGTGACAAAAATTGTCCTCACTACTAGCAGTGCTATAGTATTACATGTATCTGTTCTATGTGAGAAAAATTGTCCTCGCTACTCGCAGTGTTATAGTATTACATGTATCTGTTCTATGTGACAAAAATTGTCCTCGCTACTAGCAGTGCTATAGTATTACATGTATCTGTTTTATGTGACAAAAATTGTCCTCACTACTCGCAGTGCTATAGTATTACATGTATCTGTTTTATGTGACAAAAATTGTCCTCACTACTCGCAGTGCTATAGTATTACATGTATCTGTTTTATGTGACAAAAATTTTCCTCGCTACTCGCAGTGTTATAGTATTACATGTATCTGTTCTATGTGACAAAAATTGTCCTTGCTACTCGCAGTGCTATAGTATTACATGTATCTGTTCTATGTGACAAAAATTGTCCTCGCTACTAGCAGTGCTATAGTATTACATGTATCTGTTCTATGTGACAAAAATTGTCCTCGCTACAAGCAGTGCTATAGTATTACATGTATCTGTTCTATGTGACAAAAATTGTCCTCTCTACTCGCAGTGCTATAGTATTACATGTATCATGTGACAAAAATTGTCCTCACTACTTACAGTGCTATAGTATTACATGTATCTGTTCTATGTGACAAAAATTATCCTCGCTACTGGCAGTGTTATAGTATTACATGTATCTGTTCTATGTGACAAAAATTGTCCTCACTACTCGCAGTGCTATAGTATTACATGTATCTGTTCTATGTGACAAAAATTGTCCTCACTACTCGCAGTGTTATAGTATTATATGTATCTGTTCTATCTGACAAAAATTGTCCTCACTACTCGCAGTGCTATAGTATTATATGTATCTGTTCTATGTGACAAAAATTGTCCTCACTACTAGCAGTGCTATAGTATTACATGTATCTGTTCTATGTGACAAAAATTGTCCTCGCTACTCGCAGTGTTATAGTATTACATGTATCTGTTCTATGTGACAAAAATTGTCCTCGCTACTAGCAGTGCTATAGTATTACATGTATCTGTTTTATGTGACAAAAATTGTCCTCACTACTTGCAGTGCTATAGTATTACATGTATCTGTTTTATGTGACAAAAATTGTCCTCACTACTAGCAGTGCTATAGTATTACATGTATCTGTTTTATGTGACAAAAATTGTCCTCGCTACTCGCAGTGTTATAGTATTACATGTATCTGTTCTATGTGACAAAAATTGTCCTTGCTACTCGCAGTGCTATAGTATTACATGTATCTGTTCTATGTGACAAAAATTGTCCTCGCTACTCTCAGTGCTATATATAGTATTACATGTATCTGTTCTATGTGACAAAAATTATCCTCGCTACTGGCAGTGTTATAGTATTACATGTATCTGTTCTATGTGACAAAAATTGTCCTCGCTACAAGCAGTGCTATAGTATTACATGTATCTGTTCTATGTGACAAAAATTGTCCTCGCTACAAGCAGTGCTATAGTATTACATGTATCTGTTCTATGTGACAAAAATTGTCCTCGCTACTAGCAGTGCTATAGTATTACATGTATCTGTTCCATGTGACAAAAATTGTCCTCGCTACAAGCAGTGCTATAGTATTACATGTATCTGTTCTATGTGACAAAAATTGTCCTCGCTACAAGCAGTGCTATAGTATTACATGTATCTGTTCTATGTGACAAAAATTGTCCTCGCTACTAGCAGTGCTATAGTATTACATGTATCTGTTCTATGTGACAAAAATTGTCCTCGCTACAAGCAGTGCTATAGTATTACATGTATCTGTTCTATGTGACAAAAATTGTCCTCTCTACTCGCAGTGCTATAGTATTACATGTATCATGTGACAAAAATTGTCCTCACTACTTACAGTGCTATAGTATTACATGTATCTGTTCTATGTGATAAAAATTATCCTCGCTACTGGCAGTGTTATAGTATTACATGTATCTGTTCTATGTGACAAAAATTGTCCTCACTACTCGCAGTGCTATAGTATTACATGTATCTGTTCTATGTGACAAAAATTGTCCTCACTACTCGCAGTGTTATAGTATTATATGTATCTGTTCTATGTGACAAAAATTGTCCTCACTACTCGCAGTGCTATAGTATTATATGTATCTGTTCTATGTGACAAAAATTGTCCTCACTACTAGCAGTGCTATAGTATTACATGTATCTGTTCTATGTGACAAAAATTGTCCTCGCTACTCGCAGTGTTATAGTATTACATGTATCTGTTCTATGTGACAAAAATTGTCCTCGCTACTAGCAGTGCTATAGTATTACATGTATCTGTTCTATGTGACAAAAATTGTCCTCACTACTTACAGTGCTATGGTATTACATGTATCTGTTTTATGTGACAAAAATTTTCCTCACTACTCGCAGTGTTATAGTATTACATGTATCTGTTCTATGTGACAAAAATTGTCCTCACTACTAGCAGTGTTATAGCATTACATGTATCTGTTTTGTGTGACAAAAATTGTCCTCCCTACTAGCAGTGTTATAGTATTACATGTATCTGTTCTATGTGACAAAAATTGTCCTCACTACTTACAGTGTTATAGTATTACATGTATCTGTTCTATGTGACTAAAATTGTCCTCACTACTCGCAGTGCTATAGTATTACATGTATCTGTTCTATGTGACAAAAATTGTCCTCACTACTTACAGTGCTATGGTATTACATGTATCTGTTTTATGTGACAAAAATTGTCCTCACTACTCGCAGTGTTATAGTATTACATGTATCTGTTCTATGTGACAAAAATTGTCCTCACTACTAGCAGTGTTATAGTATTACATGTATCTGTTTTGTGTGACAAAAATTGTCCTCACTACTAGCAGTGTTATAGTATTACATGTATTTGTTCTATGTGACAAAAATTGTCCTCACTACTCGCAGTGTTATAGTATTACATGTATCTGTTTTATGTGACAAAAATTGTCCTCACTACTAGCAGTGTTATAGTATTACATGTATTTGTTCTATGTGACAAAAAATTGTCCTCACTATTCGCAGTGTTATAGTATTACATGTATCTGTTCTATGTGACAAAAATTTTCCTCACTACTTACAGTGCTATGGTATTACATGTATCTGTTTTATGTGACAAAAATTGTCCTCACTACTCGCAGTGTTATAGTATTACATGTATCTGTTTTATGTGACAAAAATTGTCCTCACTACTTGCAGTGTTATAGTATTACATGTATCTGTTCTATGTGACAAAATTGTCCTCACTACTCGCAGTGCTATAGTATTACATGTATCTGTTTTATGTGACAAAAATTGTCCTCGCTACTCGCAGTGCTATAGTATTACATGTATCTGTTTTATGTGACAAAAATTGTCCTTGCTACTCGCAGTGCTATAGTATTACATGTATCTGTTCTATGTGACAAAAATTGTCCTCGCTACTCGCAGTGCTATAGTATTACATGTATCTGTTCTATGTGACAACAATTGTCCTCGCTACTTACAGTGTTATAGTATTACATGTATCTGTTCTATGTGACAAAAATTGTCCTCACTACTCGCAGTGTTATAGTATTACATGTATCTGTTCTATGTGACAAAAATTGTCCTCGCTACTAGCAGTGTTATAGTATTACATGTATCTGTTTTATGCGACAAATTTTTCCTCGCTACTCGCAGTGCTATAGTATTACATGTATCTGTTCTATGTGACAAAAATTGTCCTCACTACTCGCAGTGTTATAGTATTACATGTATCTGTTCTATGTGACAAAAATTGTCCTCACTACTTACAGTGCTATGGTATTACATGTATCTGTTTTATGTGACAAAAATTGTCCTCACTACTTACAGTGCTATGGTATTACATATATCTGTTTTATGCGACAAAAATTGTCCTCACTACTCGCAGTGTTATAGTATTACATGTATCTGTTCTATGTGACAAAAATTGTCCTCACTACTAGCAGTGTTATAGTATTACATGTATCTGTTTTATGTGACAAAAATTGTCCTCACTACTAGCAGTGTTATAGTATTACATGTATTTGTTCTATGTGACAAAACATTGTCCTCACTACTCGCAGTGTTATAGTATTACATGTATCTGTTCTATGTGACAAAAATTGTCCTCACTACTTACAGTGCTATGGTATTACATGTATCTGTTTTATGTGACAAAAATTGTCCTCACTACTTACAGTGCTATGGTATTACATGTATCTGTTTTATGTGACAAAAATTGTCCTCACTACTCGCAGTGTTATAGTATTACATGTATCTGTTCTATGTGACAAAAATTGTCCTCACTACTCGCAGTGTTATAGTATTACATGTATCTGTTTTATGTGACAAAAATTGTCCTCACTACTAGCTGTGTTATAGTATTACATGTATTTGTTCTATGTGACAAAACATTGTCCTCACTACTCGCAATGTTATAGTATTACATGTATCTGTTCTATGTGACAAAAATTGTCCTCACTACTTACAGAGCTATGGTATTACATGTATCTGTTTTATGTGACAAAAATTGTCCTCACTACTTACAGTGCTATGGTATTACATGTATCTGTTTTATGTGACAAAAATTGTCCTCACTACTCGCAGTGTTATAGTATTACATGTATCTGTTCTATGTGACAAAAATTGTCCTCGCTACTAGCAGTGTTATAGTATTACATGTATCTGTTTTATGCGACAAAATTTTTCCTCGCTACTCGCAGTGCTATAGTATTACATGTATCTGTTCTATGTGACAAAAATTGTCCTCACTACTCGCAGTGTTATAGTATTACATGTATCTGTTCTATTTGACAAAAATTGTCCTCACTACTCGCAGTGTTATAGTATTACATGTATCTGTTTTATGTGACAAAAATTGTCCTCACTACTAGCAGTGTTATAGTATTACATGTATTTGTTCTATGTGACAAAACATTGTCCTCACTACTCGCAGTGTTATAGTATTACATGTATCTGTTCTATGTGACAAAAATTGTCCTCACTACTTACAGTGCTATGGTATTACATGTATCTGTTTTATGTGAAAAAAATTGTCCTCACTACTTACAGTGCTATAGTATTACATGTATCTGTTCTATGTGACAAAAATTGTCCTCACTACTTACAGTGCTATGGTATTACATGTATCTGTTTTATGTGACAAAAATTGTCCTCACTACTCGCAGTGTTATAGTATTACATGTATCTGTTCTATGTGACAAAAATTGTCCTCGCTACTAGCAGTGTTATAGTATTACATGTATCTGTTTTATGCGACAACATTTTTCCTCGCTACTCGCAGTGCTATAGTATTACATGTATCTGTTCTATGTGACAAAAATTGTCCTCACTACTCGCAGTGTTATAGTATTACATGTATCTGTTCTATGTGACAAAAATTGTCCTCACTACTCGCAGTGTTATAGTATTACATGTTTCTGTTCTATGTGACAAAAATTGTCCTCACTACTCGCAGTGCTATAGTATTACATGTATCTGTTCTATGTGACAAAAATTGTCCTCGCTACTCGCAGTGCTATAGTATTACATGTATCTGTTTTATGTGACAACAATTGTCCTCGCTACTTACAGTGTTATAGTATTACATGTATCTGTTCTATGTGACAAAAATTGTCCTCACTACTCGCAGTGTTATAGTATTACATGTATCTGTTCTATGTGACAAAAATTGTCCTCGCTACTAGCAGTGTTATAGTATTACAGGTATCTGTTTTATGCGACAAAATTTTTCCTCGCTACTCGCAGTGCTATAGTATTACATGTATCTGTTCTATGTGACAAAAATTGTCCTCACTACTCGCAGTGTTATAGTATTACATGTATCTGTTCTATGTGACAAAAATTGTCCTCACTACTCGCAGTGTTATAGTATTACATGTATCTGTTCTATGTGACAAAAATTGTCCTCGCTACTTACAGTGCTATGGTATTACATGTATCTGTTTTATGTGACAAAAATTGTCCTCACTACTTACAGTGCTATGGTATTACATGTATCTGTTTTATGTGACAAAAATTGTCCTCACTACTCGCAGTGTTATAGTATTACATGTATCTGTTCTATGTGACAAAAATTGTCCTCACTACTAGCAGTGTTATAGTATTACATGTATCTGTTTTATGTGACAAAAATTGTCCTCACTACTTACAGTGCTATGGTATTACATGTATCTGTTTTATGTGACAAAAATTGTCCTCACTACTCGCAGTGTTATAGTATTACATGTATCTGTTCTATGTGACAAAAATTGTCCTCACTACTCGCAGTGTTATAGTATTACATGTATCTGTTTTATGTGACAAAAATTGTCCTCACTACTAGCAGTGTTATAGTATTACATGTATTTGTTCTATGTGACAAAACATTGTCCTCACTACTCGCAGTGTTATAGTATTACATGTATCTGTTCTATGTGACAAAAATTGTCCTCACTACTTACAGTGCTATGGTATTACATGTATCTGTTTTATGTGACAAAAATTGTCCTCACTACTTACAGTGCTATGGTATTACATGTATCTGTTTTATGTGACAAAAATTGTCCTCACTACTCGCAGTGTTATAGTATTACATGTATCTGTTCTATGTGACAAAAATTGTCCTCGCTACTAGCAGTGTTATAGTATTACATGTATCTGTTTTATGCGACAAAATTTTTCCTCGCTACTCGCAGTGCTATAGTATTACATGTATCTGTTCTATGTGACAAAAATTGTCCTCACTACTCGCAGTGTTATAGTATTACATGTATCTGTTCTATGTGACAAAAATTGTCCTCACTACTCGCAGTGTTATAGTATTACATGTATCTGTTCTATGTGACAAAAATTGTCCTCACTACTCGCAGTGCTATAGTATTACATGTATCTGTTCTATGTGACAAAAATTGTCCTCACTACTCGCAGTGCTATAGTATTACATGTATCTGTTCTATGTGACAAAATTGTCCTCACTACTAGCAGTGTTATAGTATTACATGTATCTGTTTTGTGTGACAAAAATTGTCCTCACTACTAGCAGTGTTATAGTATTACATGTATTTGTTCTATGTGACAAAAATTGTCCTCACTACTCGCAGTGTTATAGTATTACATGTATCTGTTTTATGTGACAAAAATTGTCCTCACTACTAGCAGTGTTATAGTATTACATGTATTTGTTCTATGTGACAAAAAATTGTCCTCACTATTCGCAGTGTTATAGTAGTACATGTATCTGTTCTATGTGACAAAAATTTTCCTCACTACTTACAGTGCTATGGTATTACATGTATCTGTTTTATGTGACAAAAATTGTCCTCACTACTTACAGTGCTATGGTATTACATGTATCTGTTCTATGTGACAAAAATTGTCCTCGCTACAAGCAGTGCTATAGTATTACATGTATCTGTTCTATGTGACAAAAATTGTCCTCGCTACTAGCAGTGCTATAGTATTACATGTATCTGTTCCATGTGACAAAAATTGTCCTCGCTACAAGCAGTGCTATAGTATTACATGTATCTGTTCTATGTGACAAAAATTGTCCTCGCTACAAGCAGTGCTATAGTATTACATGTATCTGTTCTATGTGACAAAAATTGTCCTCGCTACTAGCAGTGCTATAGTATTACATGTATCTGTTCTATGTGACAAAAATTGTCCTCGCTACAAGCAGTGCTATAGTATTACATGTATCTGTTCTATGTGACAAAAATTGTCCTCTCTACTCGCAGTGCTATAGTATTACATGTATCATGTGACAAAAATTGTCCTCACTACTTACAGTGCTATAGTATTACATGTATCTGTTCTATGTGATAAAAATTATCCTCGCTACTGGCAGTGTTATAGTATTACATGTATCTGTTCTATGTGACAAAAATTGTCCTCACTACTCGCAGTGCTATAGTATTACATGTATCTGTTCTATGTGACAAAAATTGTCCTCACTACTCGCAGTGTTATAGTATTATATGTATCTGTTCTATGTGACAAAAATTGTCCTCACTACTCGCAGTGCTATAGTATTATATGTATCTGTTCTATGTGACAAAAATTGTCCTCACTACTAGCAGTGCTATAGTATTACATGTATCTGTTCTATGTGACAAAAATTGTCCTCGCTACTCGCAGTGTTATAGTATTACATGTATCTGTTCTATGTGACAAAAATTGTCCTCGCTACTAGCAGTGCTATAGTATTACATGTATCTGTTCTATGTGACAAAAATTGTCCTCACTACTTACAGTGCTATGGTATTACATGTATCTGTTTTATGTGACAAAAATTTTCCTCACTACTCGCAGTGTTATAGTATTACATGTATCTGTTCTATGTGACAAAAATTGTCCTCACTACTAGCAGTGTTATAGCATTACATGTATCTGTTTTGTGTGACAAAAATTGTCCTCCCTACTAGCAGTGTTATAGTATTACATGTATCTGTTCTATGTGACAAAAATTGTCCTCACTACTTACAGTGTTATAGTATTACATGTATCTGTTCTATGTGACTAAAATTGTCCTCACTACTCGCAGTGCTATAGTATTACATGTATCTGTTCTATGTGACAAAAATTGTCCTCACTACTTACAGTGCTATGGTATTACATGTATCTGTTTTATGTGACAAAAATTGTCCTCACTACTCGCAGTGTTATAGTATTACATGTATCTGTTCTATGTGACAAAAATTGTCCTCACTACTAGCAGTGTTATAGTATTACATGTATCTGTTTTGTGTGACAAAAATTGTCCTCACTACTAGCAGTGTTATAGTATTACATGTATTTGTTCTATGTGACAAAAATTGTCCTCACTACTCGCAGTGTTATAGTATTACATGTATCTGTTTTATGTGACAAAAATTGTCCTCACTACTAGCAGTGTTATAGTATTACATGTATTTGTTCTATGTGACAAAAAATTGTCCTCACTATTCGCAGTGTTATAGTATTACATGTATCTGTTCTATGTGACAAAAATTTTCCTCACTACTTACAGTGCTATGGTATTACATGTATCTGTTTTATGTGACAAAAATTGTCCTCACTACTCGCAGTGTTATAGTATTACATGTATCTGTTTTATGTGACAAAAATTGTCCTCACTACTTGCAGTGTTATAGTATTACATGTATCTGTTCTATGTGACAAAATTGTCCTCACTACTCGCAGTGCTATAGTATTACATGTATCTGTTTTATGTGACAAAAATTGTCCTCGCTACTCGCAGTGCTATAGTATTACATGTATCTGTTTTATGTGACAAAAATTGTCCTTGCTACTCGCAGTGCTATAGTATTACATGTATCTGTTCTATGTGACAAAAATTGTCCTCGCTACTCGCAGTGCTATAGTATTACATGTATCTGTTCTATGTGACAACAATTGTCCTCGCTACTTACAGTGTTATAGTATTACATGTATCTGTTCTATGTGACAAAAATTGTCCTCACTACTCGCAGTGTTATAGTATTACATGTATCTGTTCTATGTGACAAAAATTGTCCTCGCTACTAGCAGTGTTATAGTATTACATGTATCTGTTTTATGCGACAAATTTTTCCTCGCTACTCGCAGTGCTATAGTATTACATGTATCTGTTCTATGTGACAAAAATTGTCCTCACTACTCGCAGTGTTATAGTATTACATGTATCTGTTCTATGTGACAAAAATTGTCCTCACTACTTACAGTGCTATGGTATTACATGTATCTGTTTTATGTGACAAAAATTGTCCTCACTACTTACAGTGCTATGGTATTACATATATCTGTTTTATGCGACAAAAATTGTCCTCACTACTCGCAGTGTTATAGTATTACATGTATCTGTTCTATGTGACAAAAATTGTCCTCACTACTAGCAGTGTTATAGTATTACATGTATCTGTTTTATGTGACAAAAATTGTCCTCACTACTAGCAGTGTTATAGTATTACATGTATTTGTTCTATGTGACAAAACATTGTCCTCACTACTCGCAGTGTTATAGTATTACATGTATCTGTTCTATGTGACAAAAATTGTCCTCACTACTTACAGTGCTATGGTATTACATGTATCTGTTTTATGTGACAAAAATTGTCCTCACTACTTACAGTGCTATGGTATTACATGTATCTGTTTTATGTGACAAAAATTGTCCTCACTACTCGCAGTGTTATAGTATTACATGTATCTGTTCTATGTGACAAAAATTGTCCTCACTACTCGCAGTGTTATAGTATTACATGTATCTGTTTTATGTGACAAAAATTGTCCTCACTACTAGCTGTGTTATAGTATTACATGTATTTGTTCTATGTGACAAAACATTGTCCTCACTACTCGCAATGTTATAGTATTACATGTATCTGTTCTATGTGACAAAAATTGTCCTCACTACTTACAGAGCTATGGTATTACATGTATCTGTTTTATGTGACAAAAATTGTCCTCACTACTTACAGTGCTATGGTATTACATGTATCTGTTTTATGTGACAAAAATTGTCCTCACTACTCGCAGTGTTATAGTATTACATGTATCTGTTCTATGTGACAAAAATTGTCCTCGCTACTAGCAGTGTTATAGTATTACATGTATCTGTTTTATGCGACAAAATTTTTCCTCGCTACTCGCAGTGCTATAGTATTACATGTATCTGTTCTATGTGACAAAAATTGTCCTCACTACTCGCAGTGTTATAGTATTACATGTATCTGTTCTATTTGACAAAAATTGTCCTCACTACTCGCAGTGTTATAGTATTACATGTATCTGTTTTATGTGACAAAAATTGTCCTCACTACTAGCAGTGTTATAGTATTACATGTATTTGTTCTATGTGACAAAACATTGTCCTCACTACTCGCAGTGTTATAGTATTACATGTATCTGTTCTATGTGACAAAAATTGTCCTCACTACTTACAGTGCTATGGTATTACATGTATCTGTTTTATGTGAAAAAAATTGTCCTCACTACTTACAGTGCTATAGTATTACATGTATCTGTTCTATGTGACAAAAATTGTCCTCACTACTTACAGTGCTATGGTATTACATGTATCTGTTTTATGTGACAAAAATTGTCCTCACTACTCGCAGTGTTATAGTATTACATGTATCTGTTCTATGTGACAAAAATTGTCCTCGCTACTAGCAGTGTTATAGTATTACATGTATCTGTTTTATGCGACAACATTTTTCCTCGCTACTCGCAGTGCTATAGTATTACATGTATCTGTTCTATGTGACAAAAATTGTCCTCACTACTCGCAGTGTTATAGTATTACATGTATCTGTTCTATGTGACAAAAATTGTCCTCACTACTCGCAGTGTTATAGTATTACATGTTTCTGTTCTATGTGACAAAAATTGTCCTCACTACTCGCAGTGCTATAGTATTACATGTATCTGTTCTATGTGACAAAAATTGTCCTCGCTACTCGCAGTGCTATAGTATTACATGTATCTGTTTTATGTGACAACAATTGTCCTCGCTACTTACAGTGTTATAGTATTACATGTATCTGTTCTATGTGACAAAAATTGTCCTCACTACTCGCAGTGTTATAGTATTACATGTATCTGTTCTATGTGACAAAAATTGTCCTCGCTACTAGCAGTGTTATAGTATTACAGGTATCTGTTTTATGCGACAAAATTTTTCCTCGCTACTCGCAGTGCTATAGTATTACATGTATCTGTTCTATGTGACAAAAATTGTCCTCACTACTCGCAGTGTTATAGTATTACATGTATCTGTTCTATGTGACAAAAATTGTCCTCACTACTCGCAGTGTTATAGTATTACATGTATCTGTTCTATGTGACAAAAATTGTCCTCGCTACTTACAGTGCTATGGTATTACATGTATCTGTTTTATGTGACAAAAATTGTCCTCACTACTTACAGTGCTATGGTATTACATGTATCTGTTTTATGTGACAAAAATTGTCCTCACTACTCGCAGTGTTATAGTATTACATGTATCTGTTCTATGTGACAAAAATTGTCCTCACTACTAGCAGTGTTATAGTATTACATGTATCTGTTTTATGTGACAAAAATTGTCCTCACTACTTACAGTGCTATGGTATTACATGTATCTGTTTTATGTGACAAAAATTGTCCTCACTACTCGCAGTGTTATAGTATTACATGTATCTGTTCTATGTGACAAAAATTGTCCTCACTACTCGCAGTGTTATAGTATTACATGTATCTGTTTTATGTGACAAAAATTGTCCTCACTACTAGCAGTGTTATAGTATTACATGTATTTGTTCTATGTGACAAAACATTGTCCTCACTACTCGCAGTGTTATAGTATTACATGTATCTGTTCTATGTGACAAAAATTGTCCTCACTACTTACAGTGCTATGGTATTACATGTATCTGTTTTATGTGACAAAAATTGTCCTCACTACTTACAGTGCTATGGTATTACATGTATCTGTTTTATGTGACAAAAATTGTCCTCACTACTCGCAGTGTTATAGTATTACATGTATCTGTTCTATGTGACAAAAATTGTCCTCGCTACTAGCAGTGTTATAGTATTACATGTATCTGTTTTATGCGACAAAATTTTTCCTCGCTACTCGCAGTGCTATAGTATTACATGTATCTGTTCTATGTGACAAAAATTGTCCTCACTACTCGCAGTGTTATAGTATTACATGTATCTGTTCTATGTGACAAAAATTGTCCTCACTACTCGCAGTGTTATAGTATTACATGTATCTGTTCTATGTGACAAAAATTGTCCTCACTACTCGCAGTGCTATAGTATTACATGTATCTGTTCTATGTGACAAAAATTGTCCTCACTACTCGCAGTGCTATAGTATTACATGTATCTGTTCTATGTGACAAAATTGTCCTCACTACTAGCAGTGTTATAGTATTACATGTATCTGTTTTGTGTGACAAAAATTGTCCTCACTACTAGCAGTGTTATAGTATTACATGTATTTGTTCTATGTGACAAAAATTGTCCTCACTACTCGCAGTGTTATAGTATTACATGTATCTGTTTTATGTGACAAAAATTGTCCTCACTACTAGCAGTGTTATAGTATTACATGTATTTGTTCTATGTGACAAAAAATTGTCCTCACTATTCGCAGTGTTATAGTAGTACATGTATCTGTTCTATGTGACAAAAATTTTCCTCACTACTTACAGTGCTATGGTATTACATGTATCTGTTTTATGTGACAAAAATTGTCCTCACTACTTACAGTGCTATGGTATTACATGTATCTGTTTTATGTGACAAAAATTGTCCTCACTACTCGCAGTGTTATAGTATTACATGTATCTGTTCTATGTGACAAAAATTGTCCTCGCTACTAGCAGTGTTATAGTATTACATGTATCTGTTTTATGCGACAAAATTTTTCCTCGCTACTCGCAGTGCTATAGTATTACATGTATCTGTTCTATGTGACAAAAATTGTCCTCACTACTCGCAGTGTTATAGTATTACATGTATCTGTTCTATTTGACAAAAATTGTCCTCACTACTCGCAGTGTTATAGTATTACATGTATCTGTTTTATGTGACAAAAATTGTCCTCACTACTAGCAGTGTTATAGTATTACATGTATTTGTTCTATGTGACAAAACATTGTCCTCACTACTCGCAGTGTTATAGTATTACATGTATCTGTTCTATGTGACAAAAATTGTCCTCACTACTTACAGTGCTATGGTATTACATGTATCTGTTTTATGTGAAAAAAATTGTCCTCACTACTTACAGTGCTATAGTATTACATGTATCTGTTCTATGTGACAAAAATTGTCCTCACTACTTACAGTGCTATGGTATTACATGTATCTGTTTTATGTGACAAAAATTGTCCTCACTACTCGCAGTGTTATAGTATTACATGTATCTGTTCTATGTGACAAAAATTGTCCTCGCTACTAGCAGTGTTATAGTATTACATGTATCTGTTTTATGCGACAACATTTTTCCTCGCTACTCGCAGTGCTATAGTATTACATGTATCTGTTCTATGTGACAAAAATTGTCCTCACTACTCGCAGTGTTATAGTATTACATGTATCTGTTCTATGTGACAAAAATTGTCCTCACTACTCGCAGTGTTATAGTATTACATGTATCTGTTCTATGTGACAAAAATTGTCCTCACTACTCGCAGTGCTATAGTATTACATGTATCTGTTCTATGTGACAAAAATTGTCCTCGCTACTCGCAGTGCTATAGTATTACATGTATCTGTTCTATGTGACAACAATTGTCCTCGCTACTTACAGTGTTATAGTATTACATGTATCTGTTCTATGTGACAAAAATTGTCCTCACTACTCGCAGTGTTATAGTATTACATGTATCTGTTCTATGTGACAAAAATTGTCCTCGCTACTAGCAGTGTTATAGTATTACAGGTATCTGTTTTATGCGACAAAATTTTTCCTCGCTACTCGCAGTGCTATAGTATTACATGTATCTGTTCTATGTGACAAAAATTGTCCTCACTACTCGCAGTGTTATAGTATTACATGTATCTGTTCTATGTGACAAAAATTGTCCTCACTACTCGCAGTGTTATAGTATTACATGTATCTGTTCTATGTGACAAAAATTGTCCTCGCTACTTACAGTGCTATGGTATTACATGTATCTGTTTTATGTGACAAAAATTGTCCTCACTACTTACAGTGCTATGGTATTACATGTATCTGTTTTATGTGACAAAAATTGTCCTCACTACTCGCAGTGTTATAGTATTACATGTATCTGTTCTATGTGACAAAAATTGTCCTCACTACTAGCAGTGTTATAGTATTACATGTATCTGTTTTATGTGACAAAAATTGTCCTCACTACTTACAGTGCTATGGTATTACATGTATCTGTTTTATGTGACAAAAATTGTCCTCACTACTCGCAGTGTTATAGTATTACATGTATCTGTTCTATGTGACAAAAATTGTCCTCACTACTCGCAGTGTTATAGTATTACATGTATCTGTTTTATGTGACAAAAATTGTCCTCACTACTAGCAGTGTTATAGTATTACATGTATTTGTTCTATGTGACAAAACATTGTCCTCACTACTCGCAGTGTTATAGTATTACATGTATCTGTTCTATGTGACAAAAATTGTCCTCACTACTTACAGTGCTATGGTATTACATGTATCTGTTTTATGTGACAAAAATTGTCCTCACTACTTACAGTGCTATGGTATTACATGTATCTGTTTTATGTGACAAAAATTGTCCTCACTACTCGCAGTGTTATAGTATTACATGTATCTGTTCTATGTGACAAAAATTGTCCTCGCTACTAGCAGTGTTATAGTATTACATGTATCTGTTTTATGCGACAAAATTTTTCCTCGCTACTCGCAGTGCTATAGTATTACATGTATCTGTTCTATGTGACAAAAATTGTCCTCACTACTCGCAGTGTTATAGTATTACATGTATCTGTTCTATGTGACAAAAATTGTCCTCACTACTCGCAGTGTTATAGTATTACATGTATCTGTTCTATGTGACAAAAATTGTCCTCACTACTCGCAGTGCTATAGTATTACATGTATCTGTTCTATGTGACAAAAATTGTCCTCACTACTCGCAGTGCTATAGTATTACATGTATCTGTTCTATGTGACAAAATTGTCCTCACTACTAGCAGTGTTATAGTATTACATGTATCTGTTTTGTGTGACAAAAATTGTCCTCACTACTAGCAGTGTTATAGTATTACATGTATTTGTTCTATGTGACAAAAATTGTCCTCACTACTCGCAGTGTTATAGTATTACATGTATCTGTTTTATGTGACAAAAATTGTCCTCACTACTCGCAGTGTTATAGTATTACATGTATCTGTTCTATGTGACAAAATTGTCCTCACTACTCGCAGTGCTATAGTATTACATGTATCTGTTTTATGTGACAAAAATTGTCCTTGCTACTCGCAGTGCTATAGTATTACATGTATCTGTTCTATGTGACAAAAATTGTCCTCGCTACTCGCAGTGCTATAGTATTACATGTATCTGTTCTATGTGACAACAATTGTCCTCGCTACTTACAGTGTTATAGTATTACATGTATCTGTTCTATGTGACAAAAATTGTCCTCACTACTCGCAGTGTTATAGTATTACATGTATCTGTTCTATGTGACAAAAATTGTCCTCACTACTCGCAGTGTTATAGTATTACATGTATCTGTTCTATGTGACAAAAATTGTCCTCACTACTCGCAGTGTTATAGTATTACATGTATCTGTTCTATGTGACAAAAATTGTCCTCACTACTTACAGTGCTATGGTATTACATGTATCTGTTTTATGTGACAAAAATTGTCCTCACTACTTACAGTGCTATGGTATTACATGTATCTGTTTTATGTGACAAAAATTGTCCTCACTACTCGCAGTGTTATAGTATTACATATATCTGTTCTATGTGACAAAAATTGTCCTCACTACTAGCAGTGTTATAGTATTACATGTATCTGTTTTATGTGACAAAAATTGTCCTCACTACTTACAGTGCTATGGTATTACATGTATCTGTTTTATGTGACAAAAATTGTCCTCACTACTCGCAGTGTTATAGTATTACATGTATCTGTTCTATGTGACAAAAATTGTCCTCACTACTAGCAGTGTTATAGTATTACATGTATCTGTTCTATGTGACAAAAATTGTCCTCGCTACTAGCAGTGCTATAGTATTACATGTATCTGTTCTATGTGACAAAAATTGTCCTCACTACTTACAGTGTTATAGTATTACATGTATCTGTTTTATGTGACAAAAATTGTCCTCACTACTAGCAGTGTTATAGTATTACATGTATCTGTTCTATGTGACAAAAATTGTCCTCACTACTTACAGTGTTATAGTATTACATGTATCTGTTCTATGTGACAAAAATTGTCCTCGCTACTGGCAGTGCTATAGTATTACATGTATCTGTTCTATGTGACAAAAATTGTCCTCACTACTAGCAGTGCTATAGTATTACATGTATCTGTTCTATGTGACAAAAATTGTCCTCACTACTTACAGTGCTATGGTATTACATGTATCTGTTTCATGTGACAAAAATTGTCCTCACTACTTACAGTGCTATGGTATTACATGTATCTGTTTTATGTGACAAAAATTGTCCTCACTACTCGCAGTGTTATAGTATTACATGTATCTGTTCTATGTGACAAAAATTTTCCTCACTACTAGCAGTGTTATAGTATTACATGTATTTGTTCTATGTGACACAAATTGTCCTCACTACTCGCAGTGTTATAGTATTACATGTATTTGTTCTATGTGACAAAACATTGTCCTCACTACTCGCAGTGTTATAGTATTACATGTATCTGTTCTATGTGACAAAAATTGTCCTCACTACTTACAGTGCTATGGTATTACATGTATCTGTTTTATGTGACAAAAATTGTCCTCACTACTCGCAGTGTTATAGTATTACATGTATCTGTTTTATGTGACAAAAATTGTCCTCTCTACTAGCAGTGTTATAGTATTACATGTATCTGTTCTATCTGACAAAAATTGTCCTCTCTACTAGCAGTGTTATAGTATTACATGTATCTGTTCTATCTGACAAAAATTGTCCTCGCTACTCGCAGTGTTATAGTATTACATCTATCTGTTCTATGTGACAAAAATTGTCCTCACTACTCGCAGTGCTATAGTATTACATGTATCTGTTTTATGTGACAAAAATTGTCCTTGCTACTCGCAGTGCTATAGTATTACATGTATCTGTTCTATGTGACAAAAATTGTCCTCGCTACTCGCAGTGCTATAGTATTACATGTATCTGTTCTATGTGACAAAAATTGTCCTCACTACTCGCAGTGTTATAGTATTACATGTATCTGTTTTATGTGACAAAAATTGTCCTCACTACTCGCAGTGCTATAGTATTACATGTATCTGTTCTATGTGACAAAAATTGTCCTCACTACTTACAGTGCTATGGTATTACATGTATCTGTTTTATGTGACAAAAATTGTCCTCACTACTCGCAATGTTATAGTATTACATGTATCTATTTTATGTGACAAAAATTGTCCTCACTACTAGCAGTGTTATAGTATTACATGTATTTGTTCTATGTGACAAAAATTGTCCTCACTACTCGCAGTGTTATAGTATTACATGTATCTGTTCTATGTGACAAAAATTGTCCTCGCTACTCGCAGTGCTATAGTATTACATGTATCTGTTTTGTGTGACAAAAATTGTCCTCACTACTCGCAGTGCTATAGTATTACATGTATCTGTTCTATGTGACAAAAATTGTCCTTGCTACTCGCAGTGCTATAGTATTACATGTATTTGTTCTATGTGACAAAAATTGTCCTCACTACTCGCAGTGTTATAGTATTACATGTATTTGTTCTATGTGACAAAAATTGTCCTCACTACTCGCAGTGCTATAGTATTACATGTATCTGTTCTATGTGACAAAAATTGTCCTCACTACTCGCAGTGCTATAGTATTACATGTATCTGTTCTATGTGACAAAAATTGTCCTCGCTACTCGCAGTGCTATAGTATTACATGTATCTGTTTTATGTGACAAAAATTGTCCTCACTACTTACAGTGCTATAGTATTACATGTATCTGTTCTATGTGACAAAAATTGTCCTCACTACTCGCAGTGTTATAGTATTACATGTATCTGTTCTATGTGACAAAAATTGTCCTCACTACTTACAGTGCTATGGTATTACATGTATCTGTTTTATGTGACAAAAATTGTCCTCACTACTAGCAGTGTTATAGTATTACATGTATCTATTCTATGTGACAAAAATTGTCCTCTCTACTAGCAGTGTTATAGTATTACATGTATCTGTTCTATCTGACAAAAATTGTCCTCGCTACTCGCAGTGTTATAGTATTACATGTATCTGTTCTATGTGACAAAAATTGTCCTCGCTACTTACAGTGCTATAGTATTACATGTATCTGTTCTATGTGACAAAATTTGTCCTCGCTACTCGCAGTGCTATAGTATTACATGTATCTGTTTTGTGTGACAAAAATTGTCCTCACTACTCGCAGTGCTATAGTATTACATGTATCTGTTCTATGTGACAAAAATTGTCCTTGCTACTCGCAGTGCTATAGTATTACATGTATCTGTTTTATGTGACAAAAATTGTCCTTGCTACTCGCAGTGCTATAGTATTACATGTATCTGTTTTATGTGACAAAAATTGTCCTCGCTACTCGCAGTGTTATAGTATTACATGTATCTGTTCTATGTGACAAAAATTGTCCTCACTACTTACAGTGCTATAGTATTACATGTATCTGTTCTATGTGACAAAAATTGTCCTCACTACTCGCAGTGTTATAGTATTACATGTATCTATTCTATGTGACAAAAATTGTCCTCACTACTTACAGTGCTATGGTATTACATGTATCTGTTTTATGTGACAAAAATTGTCCTCACTACTAGCAGTGTTATAGTATTACATGTATCTATTCTATGTGACAAAAATTGTCCTCTCTACTAGCAGTGTTATAGTATTACATGTATCTGTTCTATCTGACAAAAATTGTCCTCGCTACTCGCAGTGTTATAGTATTACATGTATCTGTTCTATGTGTCAAAAATTGTCCTCGCTACTTACAGTGCTATAGTATTACATGTATCTGTTCTATGTGACAAAAATTGTCCTTGCTACTCGCAGTGCTATAGTATTACATGTATCTGTTCTATGTGACAAAAATTGTCCTTGCTACTCGCAGTGCTATAGTATTACATGTATCTGTTTTATGTGACAAAAATTGTCCTCGCTACTCGCAGTGTTATAGTATTACATGTATCTGTTTTATGTGACAAAAATTGTCCTCGCTACTCGCAGTGCTATAGTATTACATGTATCTGTTCTATGTGACAAAAATTGTCCTTGCTACTCGCAGTGCTATAGTATTACATGTATCTGTTCTATGTGACAAAAATTGTCCTCACTACTCGCAGTGCTATAGTATTACATGTATCTGTTCTATGTGACAAAAATTGTCCTCACTACTTACAGTGCTATGGTATTACATGTATCTGTTTTATGTGACAAAAATTGTTTTCACTACTAGCAGTGTTATAGTATTACATATATCTGTTATATGTGACAAAAATTGTCCTCTCTATTAGCAGTGTTATAGTATTACATGTATCTGTTCTATGTGACAAAAATTGTCCTCGCTACTTACAGTGCTATAGTATTACATGTATCTGTTCTATGTGACAAAAATTGTCCTTGCTACTCGCAGTGCTATAGTATTACATGTATCTGTTTTATGTGACAAAAATTGTCCTCGCTACTCGCAGTGCTATAGTATTACATGTATCTGTTCTATGTGACAAAAATTGCCCTCACTACTCGCAGTGTTATAGTATTACATGTATCTGTTTTATGTGACACAAATTGTCCTCACTACTCGCAGTGTTATAGTATTACATGTATTTGTTCTATGTGACAAAACATTGTCCTCACTACTCGCAGTGTTATAGTATTACATGTATCTGTTCTATGTGACAAAAATTGTCCTCACTACTTACAGTGCTATGGTATTACATGTATCTGTTTTATGTGACAAAAATTGTCCTCGCTACTCGCAGTGCTATAGTATTACATGTATCTGTTTTATGTGACAAAAATTGTCCTTGCTACTCGCAGTGCTATAGTATTACATGTATCTGTTCTATGTGACAAAAATTTTCCTCGCTACTCGCAGTGCTATAGTATTACATGTATCTGTTCTATGTGACAACAATTGTCCTCGCTACTTACAGTGTTATAGTATTACATGTATCTGTTCTATGTGACAAAAATTGTCCTCACTACTCGCAGTGTTATAGTATTACATGTATCTGTTCTATGTGACAAAAATTGTCCTCGCTACTAGCAGTGTTATAGTATTACATGTATCTGTTTTATGCGACAAAATTTTTCCTCGCTACTCGCAGTGCTATAGTATTACATGTATCTGTTCTATGTGACAAAAATTGTCCTCACTACTCGCAGTGTTATAGTATTACATGTATCTGTTCTATGTGACAAAAATTGTCCTCACTACTTACAGTGCTATGGTATTACATGTATCTGTTTTATGTGACAAAAATTGTCCTCACTACTTACAGTGCTATGGTATTACATGTATCTGTTTTATGCGACAAAAATTGTCCTCACTACTCGCAGTGTTATAGTATTACATGTATCTGTTCTATGTGACAAAAATTGTCCTCACTACTAGCAGTGTTATAGTATTACATGTATCTGTTTTATGTGACAAAAATTGTCCTCACTACTAGCAGTGTTATAGTATTACATGTATTTGTTCTATGTGACAAAACATTGTCCTCACTACTCGCAGTGTTATAGTATTACATGTATCTGTTCTATGTGACAAAAATTGTCCTCACTACTTACAGTGCTATGGTATTACATGTATCTGTTTTATGTGACAAAAATTGTCCTCACTACTTACAGTGCTATGGTATTACATGTATCTGTTTTATGTGACAAAAATTGTCCTCACTACTCGCAGTGTTATAGTATTACATGTATCTGTTCTATGTGACAAAAATTGTCCTCGCTACTAGCAGTGTTATAGTATTACATGTATCTGTTTTATGCGACAAAATTTTTCCTCGCTACTCGCAGTGCTATAGTATTACATGTATCTGTTCTATGTGACAAAAATTGTCCTCACTACTCGCAGTGTTATAGTATTACATCTATCTGTTCTATGTGACAAAAATTGTCCTCACTACTCGCAGTGTTATAGTATTACATGTATCTGTTCTATGTGACAAAAATTGTCCTCACTACTCGCAGTGCTATAGTATTACATGTATCTGTTCTATGTGACAAAAATTGTCCTCGCTACTCGCAGTGCTATAGTATTACATGTATCTGTTCTATGTGACAACAATTGTCCTCGCTACTTACAGTGTTATAGTATTACATGTATCTGTTCTATGTGACAAAAATTGTCCTCACTACTCGCAGTGTTATAGTATTACATGTATCTGTTCTATGTGACAAAAATTGTCCTCGCTACTAGCAGTGTTATAGTATTACATGTATCTGTTTTATGCGACAAAATTTTTCCTCGCTACTCGCAGTGCTATTGTATTACATGTATCTGTTCTATGTGACAAAAATTGTCCTCACTACTCGCAGTGTTATAGTATTACATGTATCTGTTCTATGTGACAAAAATTGTCCTCACTACTCGCAGTGTTATAGTATTACATGTATCTGTTCTATGTGACAACAATTGTCCTCACTACTAGCAGTGTTATAGTATTACATGTATCTGTTTTATGTGACAAAAATTGTCCTCACTACTTACAGTGCTATGGTATTACATGTATCTGTTTTATGTGACAACAATTGTCCTCACTACTAGCAGTGTTATAGTATTACATGTATCTGTTTTATGTGACAAAAATTGTCCTCGCTACTTACAGTGCTATGGTATTACATGTATCTGTTTTATGTGACAAAAATTGTCCTCACTACTTACAGTGCTATGGTATTACATGTATCTGTTTGATGTGACAAAAATTGTCCTCACTACTCGCAGTGTTATAGTATTACATGTATCTGTTCTATGTGACAAAAATTGTCCTCACTACTAGCAGTGTTATAGTATTACATGTATCTGTTTTATGTGACAAAAATTGTCCTCACTACTTACAGTGCTATGGTATTACATGTATCTGTTTTATGTGACAAAAATTGTCCTCACTACTCGCAGTGTTATAGTATTACATGTATCTGTTCTATGTGACAAAAATTGTCCTCACTACTCGCAGTGTTATAGTATTACATGTATCTGTTTTATGTGACAAAAATTGTCCTCACTACTAGCAGTGTTATAGTATTACATGTATTTGTTCTATGTGACAAAACATTGTCCTCACTACTCGCAATGTTATAGTATTACATGTATCTGTTCTATGTGACAAAAATTGTCCTCACTACTTACAGTGCTATGGTATTACATGTATCTGTTTTATGTGACAAAAATTGTCCTCACTACTTACAGTGCTATGGTATTACATGTATCTGTTTTATGTGACAAAAATTGTCCTCACTACTCGCAGTGTTATAGTATTACATGTATCTGTTCTATGTGACAAAAATTGTCCTCGCTACTAGCAGTGTTATAGTATTACATGTATCTGTTTTATGCGACAAAATTTTTCCTCGCTACTCGCAGTGCTATAGTATTACATGTATCTGTTCTATGTGACAAAAATTGTCCTCACTACTCGCAGTGTTATAGTATTACATGTATCTGTTCTATGTGACAAAAATTGTCCTCACTACTCGCAGTGTTATAGTATTACATGTATCTGTTTTATGTGACAAAAATTGTCCTCACTACTAGCAGTGTTATAGTATTACATGTATTTGTTCTATGTGACAAAACATTGTCCTCACTACTCGCAGTGTTATAGTATTACATGTATCTGTTCTATGTGACAAAAATTGTCCTCACTACTTACAGTGCTATGGTATTACATGTATCTGTTTTATGTGAAAAAAATTGTCCTCACTACTTACAGTGCTATGGTATTACATGTATCTGTTTTATGTGACAAAAATTGTCCTCACTACTCGCAGTGTTATAGTATTACATGTATCTGTTCTATGTGACAAAAATTGTCCTCGCTACTAGCAGTGTTATAGTATTACATGTATCTGTTTTATGCAACAAAATTTTTCCTCGCTACTCGCAGTGCTATAGTATTACATGTATCTGTTCTATGTGACAAAAATTGTCCTCACTACTCGCAGTGTTATAGTATTACATGTATCTGTTCTATGTGACAAAAATTGTCCTCGCTACTCGCAGTGTTATAGTATTACATGTATCTGTTCTATGTGACAAAAATTGTCCTCACTACTCGCAGTGCTATAGTATTACATGTATCTGTTCTATGTGACAAAAATTGTCCTCGCTACTCGCAGTGCTATAGTATTACATGTATCTGTTCTATGTGACAACAATTGTCCTCGCTACTTACAGTGTTATAGTATTACATGTATCTGTTCTATGTGACAAAAATTGTCCTCACTACTCGCAGTGTTATAGTATTACATGTATCTGTTCTATGTGACAAAAATTGTCCTCGCTACTAGCAGTGTTATAGTATTACAGGTATCTGTTTTATGCGACAAAATTTTTCCTCGCTACTCGCAGTGCTATAGTATTACATGTATCTGTTCTATGTGACAAAAATTGTCCTCACTACTCGCAGTGTTATAGTATTACATGTATCTGTTCTATGTGACAAAAATTGTCCTCACTACTCGCAGTGTTATAGTATTACATGTATCTGTTCTATGTGACAAAAATTGTCCTCGCTACTTACAGTGCTATGGTATTACATGTATCTGTTTTATGTGACAAAAATTGTCCTCACTACTTACAGTGCTATGGTATTACATGTATCTGTTTTATGTGACAAAAATTGTCCTCACTACTCGCAGTGTTATAGTATTACATGTATCTGTTCTATGTGACAAAAATTGTCCTCACTACTAGCAGTGTTATAGTATTACATGTATCTGTTTTATGTGACAAAAATTGTCCTCACTACTTACAGTGCTATGGTATTACATGTATCTGTTTTATGTGACAAAAATTGTCCTCACTACTCGCAGTGTTATAGTATTACATGTATCTGTTCTATGTGACAAAAATTGTCCTCACTACTCGCAGTGTTATAGTATTACATGTATCTGTTTTATGTGACAAAAATTGTCCTCACTACTAGCAGTGTTATAGTATTACATGTATTTGTTCTATGTGACAAAACATTGTCCTCACTACTCGCAGTGTTATAGTATTACATGTATCTGTTCTATGTGACAAAAATTGTCCTCACTACTTACAGTGCTATGGTATTACATGTATCTGTTTTATGTGACAAAAATTGTCCTCACTACTTACAGTGCTATGGTATTACATGTATCTGTTTTATGTGACAAAAATTGTCCTCACTACTCGCAGTGTTATAGTATTACATGTATCTGTTCTATGTGACAAAAATTGTCCTCGCTACTAGCAGTGTTATAGTATTACATGTATCTGTTTTATGCGACAAAATTTTTCCTCGCTACTCGCAGTGCTATAGTATTACATGTATCTGTTCTATGTGACAAAAATTGTCCTCACTACTCGCAGTGTTATAGTATTACATGTATCTGTTCTATGTGACAAAAATTGTCCTCACTACTCGCAGTGTTATAGTATTACATGTATCTGATCTATGTGACAAAAATTGTCCTCACTACTCGCAGTGCTATAGTATTACATGTATCTGTTCTATGTGACAAAAATTGTCCTCACTACTCGCAGTGCTATAGTATTACATGTATCTGTTCTATGTGACAAAATTGTCCTCACTACTAGCAGTGTTATAGTATTACATGTATCTGTTTTGTGTGACAAAAATTGTCCTCACTACTAGCAGTGTTATAGTATTACATGTATTTGTTCTATGTGACAAAAATTGTCCTCACTACTCGCAGTGTTATAGTATTACATGTATCTGTTTTATGTGACAAAAATTGTCCTCACTACTAGCAGTGTTATAGTATTACATGTATTTGTTCTATGTGACAAAAAATTGTCCTCACTATTCGCAGTGTTATAGTAGTACATGTATCTGTTCTATGTGACAAAAATTTTCCTCACTACTTACAGTGCTATGGTATTACATGTATCTGTTTTATGTGACAAAAATTGTCCTCACTACTCGCAGTGTTATAGTATTACATGTATCTGTTTTATGTGACAAAAATTGTCCTCACTACTCGCAGTGTTATAGTATTACATGTATCTGTTCTATGTGACAAAATTGTCCTCACTACTCGCAGTGCTATAGTATTACATGTATCTGTTTTATGTGACAAAAATTGTCCTCGCTACTCGCAGTGCTATAGTATTACATGTATCTGTTCTATGTGACAAAAATTGTCCTCGCTACTCGCAGTGCTATAGTATTACATGTATCTGTTCTATGTGACAACAATTGTCCTCGCTACTTACAGTGTTATAGTATTACATGTATCTGTTCTATGTGACAAAAATTGTCCTCACTACTCGCAGTGTTATAGTATTACATGTATCTGTTCTATGTGACAAAAATTGTCCTCGCTACTAGCAGTGTTATAGTATTACATGTATCTGTTTTATGCGACAAAATTTTTCCTCGCTACTCGCAGTGCTATAGTATTACATGTATCTGTTCTATGTGACAAAAATTGTCCTCACTACTCGCAGTGTTATAGTATTACATGTATCTGTTCTATGTGACAAAAATTGTCCTCACTACTCGCAGTGTTATAGTATTACATATATCTGTTCTATGTGACAAAAATTGTCCTCACTACTAGCAGTGTTATAGTATTACATGTATCTGTTTTATGTGACAAAAATTGTCCTCACTACTTACAGTGCTATGGTATTACATGTATCTGTTTTATGTGACAAAAATTGTCCTCACTACTCGCAGTGTTATAGTATTACATGTATCTGTTCTATGTGACAAAAATTGTCCTCACTACTAGCAGTGTTATAGTATTACATGTATCTGTTCTATGTGACAAAAATTGTCCTCGCTACTAGCAGTGCTATAGTATTACATGTATCTGTTCTATGTGACAAAAATTGTCCTCACTACTTACAGTGTTATAGTATTACATGTATCTGTTTTATGTGACAAAAATTGTCCTCACTACTAGCAGTGTTATAGTATTACATGTATCTGTTCTATGTGACAAAAATTGTCCTCACTACTTACAGTGTTATAGTATTACATGTATCTGTTCTATGTGACAAAAATTGTCCTCGCTACTGGCAGTGCTATAGTATTACATGTATCTGTTCTATGTGACAAAAATTGTCCTCGCTACTAGCAGTGCTATAGTATTACATGTATCTGTTCTATGTGACAAAAATTGTCCTCACTACTTACAGTGCTATGGTATTACATGTATCTGTTTCATGTGACAAAAATTGTCCTCACTACTTACAGTGCTATGGTATTACATGTATCTGTTTTATGTGACAAAAATTGTCCTCACTACTCGCAGTGTTATAGTATTACATGTATCTGTTCTATGTGACAAAAATTTTCCTCACTACTAGCAGTGTTATAGTATTACATGTATTTGTTCTATGTGACACAAATTGTCCTCACTACTCGCAGTGTTATAGTATTACATGTATTTGTTCTATGTGACAAAACATTGTCCTCACTACTCGCAGTGTTATAGTATTACATGTATCTGTTCTATGTGACAAAAATTGTCCTCACTACTTACAGTGCTATGGTATTACATGTATCTGTTTTATGTGACAAAAATTGTCCTCACTACTCGCAGTGTTATAGTATTACATGTATCTGTTTTATGTGACAAAAATTGTCCTCACTACTAGCAGTGTTATAGTATTACATGTATTTGTTCTATGTGACAAAAATTGTCCTCACTACTCGCAGTGTTATAGTATTACATGTATCTGTTCTATATGACAAAAATTGTCCTCGCTACTCGCAGTGCTATAGTATTACATGTATCTGTTTTATGTGACAAAAATTGTCCTCGCTACTCGCAGTGCTATAGTATTACATGTATCTGTTCTATGTGACAAAAATTGTCCTTGCTACTCGCAGTGCTATAGTATTACATGTATCTGTTTTATGTGACAAAAATTGTCCTCACTACTCGCAGTGCTATAGTATTACATCTATCTGTTCTATGTGACAAAAACTGTCCTCACTACTTACAGTGCTATGGTATTACATGTATCTGTTTTATGTGACAAAAATTGTCCTCTCTACTAGCAGTGTTATAGTATTACATGTATCTGTTCTATCTGACAAAAATTGTCCTCGCTACTCGCAGTGTTATAGTATTACATCTATCTGTTCTATGTGACAAAAATTGTCCTCACTACTCGCAGTGCTATAGTATTACATGTATCTGTTTTATGTGACAAAAATTGTCCTTGCTACTCGCAGTGCTATAGTATTACATGTATCTGTTCTATGTGACAAAAATTGTCCTCGCTACTCGCAGTGCTATAGTATTACATGTATCTGTTCTATGTGACAAAAATTGTCCTCACTACTCGCAGTGTTATAGTATTACATGTATCTGTTTTATGTGACAAAAATTGTCCTCACTACTCGCAGTGCTATAGTATTACATGTATCTGTTCTATGTGACAAAAATTGTCCTCACTACTTACAGTGCTATGGTATTACATGTATCTGTTTTATGTGACAAAAATTGTCCTCACTACTCGCAGTGTTATAGTATTACATGTATCTATTTTATGTGACAAAAATTGTCCTCACTACTAGCAGTGTTATAGTATTACATGTATCTATTCTATGTGACAAAAATTGTCCTCTCTACTAGCAGTGTTATAGTATTACATGTATCTGTTCTATCTGACAAAAATTGTCCTCGCTACTCGCAGTGTTATAGTATTACATGTATCTGTTTTATGTGACAAAAATTGTCCTCACTACTAGCAGTGTTATAGTATTACATGTATTTGTTCTATGTGACAAAAAATTGTCCTCACTATTCGCAGTGTTATAGTAGTACATGTATCTGTTCTATGTGACAAAAATTTTCCTCACTACTTACAGTGCTATGGTATTACATGTATCTGTTTTATGTGACAAAAATTGTCCTCACTACTCGCAGTGTTATAGTATTACATGTATCTGTTTTATGTGACAAAAATTGTCCTCACTACTCGCAGTGTTATAGTATTACATGTATCTGTTCTATGTGACAAAATTGTCCTCACTACTCGCAGTGCTATAGTATTACATGTATCTGTTTTATGTGACAAAAATTGTCCTCGCTACTCGCAGTGCTATAGTATTACATGTATCTGTTTTATGTGACAAAAATTGTCCTTGCTACTCGCAGTGCTATAGTATTACATGTATCTGTTCTATGTGACAAAAATTGTCCTCGCTACTCGCAGTGCTATAGTATTACATGTATCTGTTCTATGTGACAACAATTGTCCTCGCTACTTACAGTGTTATAGTATTACATGTATCTGTTCTATGTGACAAAAATTGTCCTCACTACTCGCAGTGTTATAGTATTACATGTATCTGTTCTATGTGACAAAAATTGTCCTCGCTACTAGCAGTGTTATAGTATTACATGTATCTGTTTTATGCGACAAAATTTTTCCTCGCTACTCGCAGTGCTATAGTATTACATGTATCTGTTCTATGTGACAAAAATTGTCCTCACTACTCGCAGTGTTATAGTATTACATGTATCTGTTCTATGTGACAAAAATTGTCCTCACTACTCGCAGTGTTATAGTATTACATGTATCTGTTCTATGTGACAAAAATTGTCCTCACTACTCGCAGTGTTATAGTATTACATGTATCTGTTCTATGTGACAAAAATTGTCCTCACTACTTACAGTGCTATGGTATTACATGTATCTGTTTTATGTGACAAAAATTGTCCTCACTACTTACAGTGCTATGGTATTACATGTATCTGTTTTATGTGACAAAAATTGTCCTCACTACTCGCAGTGTTATAGTATTACATATATCTGTTCTATGTGACAAAAATTGTCCTCACTACTAGCAGTGTTATAGTATTACATGTATCTGTTTTATGTGACAAAAATTGTCCTCACTACTTACAGTGCTATGGTATTACATGTATCTGTTTTATGTGACAAAAATTGTCCTCACTACTCGCAGTGTTATAGTATTACATGTATCTGTTCTATGTGACAAAAATTGTCCTCACTACTAGCAGTGTTATAGTATTACATGTATCTGTTCTATGTGACAAAAATTGTCCTCGCTACTAGCAGTGCTATAGTATTACATGTATCTGTTCTATGTAACAAAAATTGTCCTCACTACTTACAGTGTTATAGTATTACATGTATCTGTTTTATGTGACAAAAATTGTCCTCACTACTAGCAGTGTTATAGTATTACATGTATCTGTTCTATGTGACAAAAATTGTCCTCACTACTTACAGTGTTATAGTATTACATGTATCTGTTCTATGTGACAAAAATTGTCCTCGCTACTGGCAGTGCTATAGTATTACATGTATCTGTTCTATGTGACAAAAATTGTCCTCGCTACTAGCAGTGCTATAGTATTACATGTATCTGTTCTATGTGACAAAAATTGTCCTCACTACTTACAGTGCTATGGTATTACATGTATCTGTTTCATGTGACAAAAATTGTCCTCACTACTTACAGTGCTATGGTATTACATGTATCTGTTTTATGTGACAAAAATTGTCCTCACTACTCGCAGTGTTATAGTATTACATGTATCTGTTCTATGTGACAAAAATTTTCCTCACTACTAGCAGTGTTATAGTATTACATGTATTTGTTCTATGTGACACAAATTGTCCTCACTACTCGCAGTGTTATAGTATTACATGTATTTGTTCTATGTGACAAAACATTGTCCTCACTACTCGCAGTGTTATAGTATTACATGTATCTGTTCTATGTGACAAAAATTGTCCTCACTACTTACAGTGCTATGGTATTACATGTATCTGTTTTATGTGACAAAAATTGTCCTCACTACTCGCAGTGTTATAGTATTACATGTATCTGTTTTATGTGACAAAAATTGTCCTCACTACTAGCAGTGTTATAGTATTACATGTATTTGTTCTATGTGACAAAAATTGTCCTCACTACTCGCAGTGTTATAGTATTACATGTATCTGTTCTATATGACAAAAATTGTCCTCGCTACTCGCAGTGCTATAGTATTACATGTATCTGTTTTATGTGACAAAAATTGTCCTCGCTACTCGCAGTGCTATAGTATTACATGTATCTGTTCTATGTGACAAAAATTGTCCTTGCTACTCGCAGTGCTATAGTATTACATGTATCTGTTTTATGTGACAAAAATTGTCCTCACTACTCGCAGTGCTATAGTATTACATCTATCTGTTCTATGTGACAAAAACTGTCCTCACTACTTACAGTGCTATGGTATTACATGTATCTGTTTTATGTGACAAAAATTGTCCTCTCTACTAGCAGTGTTATAGTATTACATGTATCTGTTCTATCTGACAAAAATTGTCCTCGCTACTCGCAGTGTTATAGTATTACATCTATCTGTTCTATGTGACAAAAATTGTCCTCACTACTCGCAGTGCTATAGTATTACATGTATCTGTTTTATGTGACAAAAATTGTCCTTGCTACTCGCAGTGCTATAGTATTACATGTATCTGTTCTATGTGACAAAAATTGTCCTCGCTACTCGCAGTGCTATAGTATTACATGTATCTGTTCTATGTGACAAAAATTGTCCTCACTACTCGCAGTGTTATAGTATTACATGTATCTGTTTTATGTGACAAAAATTGTCCTCACTACTCGCAGTGCTATAGTATTACATGTATCTGTTCTATGTGACAAAAATTGTCCTCACTACTTACAGTGCTATGGTATTACATGTATCTGTTTTATGTGACAAAAATTGTCCTCACTACTCGCAGTGTTATAGTATTACATGTATCTATTTTATGTGACAAAAATTGTCCTCACTACTAGCAGTGTTATAGTATTACATGTATCTATTCTATGTGACAAAAATTGTCCTCTCTACTAGCAGTGTTATAGTATTACATGTATCTGTTCTATCTGACAAAAATTGTCCTCGCTACTCGCAGTGTTATAGTATTACATGTATCTGTTTTATGTGACAAAAATTGTCCTCACTACTAGCAGTGTTATAGTATTACATGTATTTGTTCTATGTGACAAAAAATTGTCCTCACTATTCGCAGTGTTATAGTAGTACATGTATCTGTTCTATGTGACAAAAATTTTCCTCACTACTTACAGTGCTATGGTATTACATGTATCTGTTTTATGTGACAAAAATTGTCCTCACTACTCGCAGTGTTATAGTATTACATGTATCTGTTTTATGTGACAAAAATTGTCCTCACTACTCGCAGTGTTATAGTATTACATGTATCTGTTCTATGTGACAAAATTGTCCTCACTACTCGCAGTGCTATAGTATTACATGTATCTGTTTTATGTGACAAAAATTGTCCTCGCTACTCGCAGTGCTATAGTATTACATGTATCTGTTTTATGTGACAAAAATTGTCCTTGCTACTCGCAGTGCTATAGTATTACATGTATCTGTTCTATGTGACAAAAATTGTCCTCGCTACTCGCAGTGCTATAGTATTACATGTATCTGTTCTATGTGACAACAATTGTCCTCGCTACTTACAGTGTTATAGTATTACATGTATCTGTTCTATGTGACAAAAATTGTCCTCACTACTCGCAGTGTTATAGTATTACATGTATCTGTTCTATGTGACAAAAATTGTCCTCGCTACTAGCAGTGTTATAGTATTACATGTATCTGTTTTATGCGACAAAATTTTTCCTCGCTACTCGCAGTGCTATAGTATTACATGTATCTGTACTATGTGACAAAAATTGTCCTCACTACTCGCAGTGTTATAGTATTACATGTATCTGTTCTATGTGACAAAAATTGTCCTCACTACTCGCAGTGTTATAGTATTACATGTATCTGTTCTATGTGACAAAAATTGTCCTCACTACTCGCAGTGTTATAGTATTACATGTATCTGTTCTATGTGACAAAAATTGTCCTCACTACTTACAGTGCTATGGTATTACATGTATCTGTTTTATGTGACAAAAATTGTCCTCACTACTTACAGTGCTATGGTATTACATGTATCTGTTTTATGTGACAAAAATTGTCCTCACTACTCGCAGTGTTATAGTATTACATATATCTGTTTTATGTGACAAAAATTGTCCTCACTACTAGCAGTGTTATAGTATTACATGTATCTGTTTTATGTGACAAAAATTGTCCTCACTACTTACAGTGCTATGGTATTACATGTATCTGTTTTATGTGACAAAAATTGTCCTCACTACTCGCAGTGTTATAGTATTACATGTATCTGTTCTATGTGACAAAAATTGTCCTCACTACTAGCAGTGTTATAGTATTACATGTATCTGTTCTATGTGACAAAAATTGTCCTCGCTACTAGCAGTGCTATAGTATTACATGTATCTGTTCTATGTAACAAAAATTGTCCTCACTACTTACAGTGTTATAGTATTACATGTATCTGTTTTATGTGACAAAAATTGTCCTCACTACTAGCAGTGTTATAGTATTACATGTATCTGTTCTATGTGACAAAAATTGTCCTCACTACTTACAGTGTTATAGTATTACATGTATCTGTTCTATGTGACAAAAATTGTCCTCGCTACTGGCAGTGCTATAGTATTACATGTATCTGTTCTATGTGACAAAAATTGTCCTCGCTACTAGCAGTGCTATAGTATTACATGTATCTGTTCTATGTGACAAAAATTGTCCTCACTACTTACAGTGCTATGGTATTACATGTATCTGTTTCATGTGACAAAAATTGTCCTCACTACTTACAGTGCTATGGTATTACATGTATCTGTTTTATGTGACAAAAATTGTCCTCACTACTCGCAGTGTTATAGTATTACATGTATCTGTTCTATGTGACAAAAATTTTCCTCACTACTAGCAGTGTTATAGTATTACATGTATTTGTTCTATGTGACACAAATTGTCCTCACTACTCGCAGTGTTATAGTATTACATGTATTTGTTCTATGTGACAAAACATTGTCCTCACTACTCGCAGTGTTATAGTATTACATGTATCTGTTCTATGTGACAAAAATTGTCCTCACTACTTACAGTGCTATGGTATTACATGTATCTGTTTTATGTGACAAAAATTGTCCTCACTACTCGCAGTGTTATAGTATTACATGTATCTGTTTTATGTGACAAAAATTGTCCTCACTACTAGCAGTGTTATAGTATTACATGTATTTGTTCTATGTGACAAAAATTGTCCTCACTACTCGCAGTGTTATAGTATTACATGTATCTGTTCTATATGACAAAAATTGTCCTCGCTACTCGCAGTGCTATAGTATTACATGTATCTGTTTTATGTGACAAAAATTGTCCTCGCTACTCGCAGTGCTATAGTATTACATGTATCTGTTCTATGTGACAAAAATTGTCCTTGCTACTCGCAGTGCTATAGTATTACATGTATCTGTTCTATGTGACAAAAATTGTCCTCACTACTCGCAGTGCTATAGTATTACATCTATCTGTTCTATGTGACAAAAACTGTCCTCACAACTTACAGTGCTATGGTATTACATGTATCTGTTTTATGTGACAAAAATTGTCCTCTCTACTAGCAGTGTTATAGTATTACATGTATCTGTTCTATCTGACAAAAATTGTCCTCGCTACTCGCAGTGTTATAGTATTACATCTATCTGTTCTATGTGACAAAAATTGTCCTCACTACTCGCAGTGCTATAGTATTACATGTATCTGTTTTATGTGACAAAAATTGTCCTTGCTACTCGCAGTGCTATAGTATTACATGTATCTGTTCTATGTGACAAAAATTGTCCTCGCTACTCGCAGTGCTATAGTATTACATGTATCTGTTCTATGTGACAAAAATTGTCCTCACTACTCGCAGTGTTATAGTATTACATGTATCTGTTTTATGTGACAAAAATTGTCCTCACTACTCGCAGTGCTATAGTATTACATGTATCTGTTCTATGTGACAAAAATTGTCCTCACTACTTACAGTGCTATGGTATTACATGTATCTGTTTTATGTGACAAAAATTGTCCTCACTACTCGCAGTGTTATAGTATTACATGTATCTATTTTATGTGACAAAAATTGTCCTCACTACTAGCAGTGTTATAGTATTACATGTATTTGTTCTATGTGACAAAAATTGTCCTCACTACTCGCAGTGTTATAGTATTACATGTATCTGTTCTATGTGACAAAAATTGTCCTCGCTACTCGCAGTGCTATAGTATTACATGTATCTGTTTTGTGTGACAAAAATTGTCCTCACTACTCGCAGTGCTATAGTATTACATGTATCTGTTCTATGTGACAAAAATTGTCCTTGCTACTCGCAGTGCTATAGTATTACATGTATTTGTTCTATGTGACAAAAATTGTCCTCACTACTCGCAGTGCTATAGTATTACATCTATCTGTTCTATGTGACAAAAACTGTCCTCACTACTTACAGTGCTATGGTATTACATGTATCTGTTTTATGTGACAAAAATTGTCCTCTCTACTAGCAGTGTTATAGTATTACATGTATCTGTTCTATCTGACAAAAATTGTCCTCGCTACTCGCAGTGTTATAGTATTACATCTATCTGTTCTATGTGACAAAAATTGTCCTCACTACTCGCAGTGCTATAGTATTACATGTATCTGTTTTATGTGACAAAAATTGTCCTTGCTACTCGCAGTGCTATAGTATTACATGTATCTGTTCTATGTGACAAAAATTGTCCTCGCTACTCGCAGTGCTATAGTATTACATGTATCTGTTCTATGTGACAAAAATTGTCCTCACTACTCGCAGTGTTATAGTATTACATGTATCTGTTTTATGTGACAAAAATTGTCCTCACTACTCGCAGTGCTATAGTATTACATGTATCTGTTCTATGTGACAAAAATTGTCCTCACTACTTACAGTGCTATGGTATTACATGTATCTGTTTTATGTGACAAAAATTGTCCTCACTACTCGCAGTGTTATAGTATTACATGTATCTATTTTATGTGACAAAAATTGTCCTCACTACTAGCAGTGTTATAGTATTACATGTATTTGTTCTATGTGACAAAAATTGTCCTCACTACTCGCAGTGTTATAGTATTACATGTATCTGTTCTATGTGACAAAAATTGTCCTCGCTACTCGCAGTGCTATAGTATTACATGTATCTGTTTTGTGTGACAAAAATTGTCCTCACTACTCGCAGTGCTATAGTATTACATGTATCTGTTCTATGTGACAAAAATTGTCCTTGCTACTCGCAGTGCTATAGTATTACATGTATTTGTTCTATGTGACAAAAATTGTCCTCACTACTCGCAGTGTTATAGTATTACATGTATTTGTTCTATGTGACAAAAATTGTCCTCACTACTCGCAGTACTATAGTATTACATGTATCTGTTTTATGTGACAAAAATTGTCCTCGCTACTCGCAGTGTTATAGTATTACATGTATCTGTTCTATGTGACAAAAATTGTCCTCACTACTTACAGTGCTATAGTATTACATGTATCTGTTCTATGTGACAAAAATTGTCCTCACTACTCGCAGTGCTATAGTATTACATGTATCTGTTCTATGTGACAAAAATTGTCCTCGCTACTCGCAGTGCTATAGTATTACATGTATCTGTTTTATGTGACAAAAATTGTCCTCACTACTTACAGTGCTATAGTATTACATGTATCTGTTCTATGTGACAAAAATTGTCCTCACTACTCGCAGTGTTATAGTATTACATGTATCTGTTCTATGTGACAAAAATTGTCCTCACTACTTACAGTGCTATGGTATTACATGTATCTGTTTTATGTGACAAAAATTGTCCTCACTACTAGCAGTGTTATAGTATTACATGTATCTATTCTATGTGACAAAAATTGTCCTCTCTACTAGCAGTGTTATAGTATTACATGTATCTGTTCTATCTGACAAAAATTGTCCTCGCTACTCGCAGTGTTATAGTATTACATGTATCTGTTCTATGTGACAAAAATTGTCCTCGCTACTTACAGTGCTATAGTATTACATGTATCTGTTCTATGTGACAAAAATTGTCCTCGCTACTCGCAGTGCTATAGTATTACATGTATCTGTTTTGTGTGACAAAAATTGTCCTCACTACTCGCAGTGCTATAGTATTACATGTATCTGTTCTATGTGACAAAAATTGTCCTTGCTACTCGCAGTGCTATAGTATTACATGTATCTGTTTTATGTGACAAAAATTGTCCTTGCTACTCGCAGTGCTATAGTATTACATGTATCTGTTTTATGTGACAAAAATTGTCCTCGCTACTCGCAGTGTTATAGTATTACATGTATCTGTTCTATGTGACAAAAATTGTCCTCACTACTTACAGTGCTATAGTATTACATGTATCTGTTCTATGTGACAAAAATTGTCCTCACTACTCGCAGTGTTATAGTATTACATGTATCTATTCTATGTGACAAAAATTGTCCTCACTACTTACAGTGCTATGGTATTACATGTATCTGTTTTATGTGACAAAAATTGTCCTCACTACTAGCAGTGTTATAGTATTACATGTATCTATTCTATGTGACAAAAATTGTCCTCTCTACTAGCAGTGTTATAGTATTACATGTATCTGTTCTATCTGACAAAAATTGTCCTCGCTACTCGCAGTGTTATAGTATTACATGTATCTGTTTTATGTGACAAAAATTGTCCTCACTACTAGCAGTGTTATAGTATTACATGTATTTGTTCTATGTGACAAAAAATTGTCCTCACTATTCGCAGTGTTATAGTAGTACATGTATCTGTTCTATGTGACAAAAATTGTCCTCACTACTTACAGTGCTATGGTATTACATGTATCTGTTTTATGTGACAAAAATTGTCCTCACTACTCGCAGTGTTATAGTATTACATGTATCTGTTTTATGTGACAAAAATTGTCCTCACTACTCGCAGTGTTATAGTATTACATGTATCTGTTCTATGTGACAAAATTGTCCTCACTACTCGCAGTGCTATAGTATTACATGTATCTGTTTTATGTGACAAAAATTGTCCTCGCTACTCGCAGTGCTATAGTATTACATGTATCTGTTTTATGTGACAAAAATTGTCCTTGCTACTCGCAGTGCTATAGTATTACATGTATCTGTTCTATGTGACAAAAATTGTCCTCGCTACTCGCAGTGCTATAGTATTACATGTATCTGTTCTATGTGACAACAATTGTCCTCGCTACTTACAGTGTTATAGTATTACATGTATCTGTTCTATGTGACAAAAATTGTCCTCACTACTCGCAGTGTTATAGTATTACATGTATCTGTTCTATGTGACAAAAATTGTCCTCGCTACTAGCAGTGTTATAGTATTACATGTATCTGTTTTATGCGACAAAATTTTTCCTCGCTACTCGCAGTGCTATAGTATTACATGTATCTGTTCTATGTGACAAAAATTGTCCTCACTACTCGCAGTGTTATAGTATTACATGTATCTGTTCTATGTGACAAAAATTGTCCTCACTACTCGCAGTGTTATAGTATTACATGTATCTGTTCTATGTGACAAAAATTGTCCTCACTACTCGCAGTGTTATAGTATTACATGTATCTGTTCTATGTGACAAAAATTGTCCTCACTACTTACAGTGCTATGGTATTACATGTATCTGTTTTATGTGACAAAAATTGTCCTCACTACTTACAGTGCTATGGTATTACATGTATCTGTTTTATGTGACAAAAATTGTCCTCACTACTCGCAGTGTTATAGTATTACATATATCTGTTCTATGTGACAAAAATTGTCCTCACTACTAGCAGTGTTATAGTATTACATGTATCTGTTTTATGTGACAAAAATTGTCCTCACTACTTACAGTGCTATGGTATTACATGTATCTGTTTTATGTGACAAAAATTGTCCTCACTACTCGCAGTGTTATAGTATTACATGTATCTGTTCTATGTGACAAAAATTGTCCTCACTATTAGCAGTGTTATAGTATTACATGTATCTGTTCTATGTGACAAAAATTGTCCTCGCTACTAGCAGTGCTATAGTATTACATGTATCTGTTCTATGTGACAAAAATTGTCCTCACTACTTACAGTGTTATAGTATTACATGTATCTGTTTTATGTGACAAATATTGTCCTCACTACTAGCAGTGTTATAGTATTACATGTATCTGTTCTATGTGACAAAAATTGTCCTCACTACTTACAGTGTTATAGTATTACATGTATCTGTTCTATGTGACAAAAATTGTCCTCGCTACTGGCAGTGCTATAGTATTACATGTATCTGTTCTATGTGACAAAAATTGTCCTCGCTACTAGCAGTGCTATAGTATTACATGTATCTGTTCTATGTGACAAAAATTGTCCTCACTACTTACAGTGCTATGGTATTACATGTATCTGTTTCATGTGACAAAAATTGTCCTTACTACTTACAGTGCTATGGTATTACATGTATCTGTTTTATGTGACAAAAATTGTCCTCACTACTCGCAGTGTTATAGTATTACATGTATCTGTTCTATGTGACAAAAATTTTCCTCACTACTAGCAGTGTTATAGTATTACATGTATTTGTTCTATGTGACACAAATTGTCCTCACTACTCGCACTGTTATAGTATTACATGTATTTGTTCTATGTGACAAAACATTGTCCTCACTACTCGCAGTGTTATAGTATTACATGTATCTGTTCTATGTGACAAAAATTGTCCTCACTACTTACAGTGCTATGGTATTACATGTATCTGTTTTATGTGACAAAAATTGTCCTCACTACTCGCAGTGTTATAGTATTACATGTATCTGTTTTATGTGACAAAAATTGTCCTCACTACTAGCAGTGTTATAGTATTACATGTATTTGTTCTATGTGACAAAAATTGTCCTCACTACTCGCAGTGTTATAGTATTACATGTATCTGTTCTATATGACAAAAATTGTCCTCGCTACTCGCAGTGCTATAGTATTACATGTATCTGTTTTATGTGACAAAAATTGTCCTCGCTACTCGCAGTGCTATAGTATTACATGTATCTGTTCTATGTGACAAAAATTGTCCTTGCTACTCGCAGTGCTATAGTATTACATGTATCTGTTCTATGTGACAAAAATTGTCCTCACTACTCGCAGTGCTATAGTATTACATCTATCTGTTCTATGTGACAAAAACTGTCCTCACTACTTACAGTGCTATGGTATTACATGTATCTGTTTTATGTGACAAAAATTGTCCTCTCTACTAGCAGTGTTATAGTATTACATGTATCTGTTCTATCTGACAAAAATTGTCCTCGCTACTCGCAGTGTTATAGTATTACATCTATCTGTTCTATGTGACAAAAATTGTCCTCACTACTCGCAGTGCTATAGTATTACATGTATCTGTTTTATGTGACAAAAATTGTCCTTGCTACTCGCAGTGCTATAGTATTACATGTATCTGTTCTATGTGACAAAAATTGTCCTCGCTACTCGCAGTGCTATAGTATTACATGTATCTGTTCTATGTGACAAAAATTGTCCTCACTACTCGCAGTGTTATAGTATTACATGTATCTGTTTTATGTGACAAAAATTGTCCTCACTACTCGCAGTGCTATAGTATTACATGTATCTGTTCTATGTGACAAAAATTGTCCTCACTACTTACAGTGCTATGGTATTACATGTATCTGTTTTATGTGACAAAAATTGTCCTCACTACTCGCAGTGTTATAGTATTACATGTATCTATTTTATGTGACAAAAATTGTCCTCACTACTAGCAGTGTTATAGTATTACATGTATTTGTTCTATGTGACAAAAATTGTCCTCACTACTCGCAGTGTTATAGTATTACATGTATCTGTTCTATGTGACAAAAATTGTCCTCGCTACTCGCAGTGCTATAGTATTACATGTATCTGTTTTGTGTGACAAAAATTGTCCTCACTACTCGCAGTGCTATAGTATTACATGTATCTGTTCTATGTGACAAAAATTGTCCTTGCTACTCGCAGTGCTATAGTATTACATGTATTTGTTCTATGTGACAAAAATTGTCCTCACTACTCGCAGTGTTATAGTATTACATGTATTTGTTCTATGTGACAAAAATTGTCCTCACTACTCGCAGTACTATAGTATTACATGTATCTGTTTTATGTGACAAAAATTGTCCTCGCTACTCGCAGTGTTATAGTATTACATGTATCTGTTCTATGTGACAAAAATTGTCCTCACTACTTACAGTGCTATAGTATTACATGTATCTGTTCTATGTGACAAAAATTGTCCTCACTACTCGCAGTGCTATAGTATTACATGTATCTGTTCTATGTGACAAAAATTGTCCTCGCTACTCGCAGTGCTATAGTATTACATGTATCTGTTTTATGTGACAAAAATTGTCCTCACTACTTACAGTGCTATAGTATTACATGTATCTGTTCTATGTGACAAAAATTGTCCTCACTACTCGCAGTGTTATAGTATTACATGTATCTGTTCTATGTGACAAAAATTGTCCTCACTACTTACAGTGCTATGGTATTACATGTATCTGTTTTATGTGACAAAAATTGTCCTCACTACTAGCAGTGTTATAGTATTACATGTATCTATTCTATGTGACAAAAATTGTCCTCTCTACTAGCAGTGTTATAGTATTACATGTATCTGTTCTATCTGACAAAAATTGTCCTCGCTACTCGCAGTGTTATAGTATTACATGTATCTGTTCTATGTGACAAAAATTGTCCTCGCTACTTACAGTGCTATAGTATTACATGTATCTGTTCTATGTGACAAAAATTGTCCTCGCTACTCGCAGTGCTATAGTATTACATGTATCTGTTTTGTGTGACAAAAATTGTCCTCACTACTCGCAGTGCTATAGTATTACATGTATCTGTTCTATGTGACAAAAATTGTCCTTGCTACTCGCAGTGCTATAGTATTACATGTATCTGTTTTATGTGACAAAAATTGTCCTTGCTACTCGCAGTGCTATAGTATTACATGTATCTGTTTTATGTGACAAAAATTGTCCTCGCTACTCGCAGTGTTATAGTATTACATGTATCTGTTCTATGTGACAAAAATTGTCCTCACTACTTACAGTGCTATAGTATTACATGTATCTGTTCTATGTGACAAAAATTGTCCTCACTACTCGCAGTGTTATAGTATTACATGTATCTATTCTATGTGACAAAAATTGTCCTCACTACTTACAGTGCTATGGTATTACATGTATCTGTTTTATGTGACAAAAATTGTCCTCACTACTAGCAGTGTTATAGTATTACGTGTATCTATTCTATGTGACAAAAATTGTCCTCTCTACTAGCAGTGTTATAGTATTACATGTATCTGTTCTATCTGACAAAAATTGTCCTCGCTACTCGCAGTGTTATAGTATTACATGTATCTGTTCTATGTGTCAAAAATTGTCCTCGCTACTTACAGTGCTATAGTATTACATGTATCTGTTCTATGTGACAAAAATTGTCCTTGCTACTCGCAGTGCTATAGTATTACATGTATCTGTTCTATGTGACAAAAATTGTCCTTGCTACTCGCAGTGCTATAGTATTACATGTATCTGTTTTATGTGACAAAAATTGTCCTCGCTACTCGCAGTGTTATAGTATTACATGTATCTGTTTTATGTGACAAAAATTGTCCTCGCTACTCGCAGTGCTATAGTATTACATGTATCTGTTCTATGTGACAAAAATTGTCCTTGCTACTCGCAGTGCTATAGTATTACATGTATCTGTTCTATGTGACAAAAATTGTCCTCACTACTCGCAGTGCTATAGTATTACATGTATCTGTTCTATGTGACAAAAATTGTCCTCACTACTTACAGTGCTATGGTATTACATGTATCTGTTTTATGTGACAAAAATTGTTTTCACTACTAGCAGTGTTATAGTATTACATATATCTGTTATATGTGACAAAAATTGTCCTCTCTATTAGCAGTGTTATAGTATTACATGTATCTGTTCTATGTGACAAAAATTGTCCTCGCTACTAGCAGTGCTATAGTATTACATGTATCTGTTCTATGTGACAAAAATTGTCCTCGCTACTTACAGTGCTATAGTATTACATGTATCTGTTCTATGTGACAAAAATTGTCCTTGCTACTCGCAGTGCTATAGTATTACATGTATCTGTTTTATGTGACAAAAATTGTCCTCGCTACTCGCAGTGCTATAGTATTACATGTATCTGTTCTATGTGACAAAAATTGCCCTCACTACTCGCAGTGTTATAGTATTACATGTATCTGTTTTATGTGACACAAATTGTCCTCACTACTCGCAGTGTTATAGTATTACATGTATTTGTTCTATGTGACAAAACATTGTCCTCACTACTCGCAGTGTTATAGTATTACATGTATCTGTTCTATGTGACAAAAATTGTCCTCACTACTTACAGTGCTATGGTATTACATGTATCTGTTTTATGTGACAAAAATTGTCCTCACTACTCGCAGTGTTATAGTATTACATGTATCTGTTTTATGTGACAAAAATTGTCCTCACTACTAGCAGTGTTATAGTATTACATGTATTTGTTCTATGTGACAAAAATTGTCCTCACTACTCGCAGTGTTATAGTATTACATGTATCTGTTCTATATGACAAAAATTGTCCTCGCTACTCGCAGTGCTATAGTATTACATGTATCTGTTTTATGTGACAAAAATTGTCCTCGCTACTCGCAGTGCTATAGTATTACATGTATCTGTTCTATGTGACAAAAATTGTCCTTGCTACTCGCAGTGCTATAGTATTACATGTATCTGTTCTATGTGACAAAAATTGTCCTCACTACTCGCAGTGCTATAGTATTACATCTATCTGTTCTATGTGACAAAAACTGTCCTCACTACTTACAGTGCTATGGTATTACATGTATCTGTTTTATGTGACAAAAATTGTCCTCTCTACTAGCAGTGTTATAGTATTACATGTATCTGTTCTATCTGACAAAAATTGTCCTCGCTACTCGCAGTGTTATAGTATTACATCTATCTGTTCTATGTGACAAAAATTGTCCTCACTACTCGCAGTGCTATAGTATTACATGTATCTGTTTTATGTGACAAAAATTGTCCTTGCTACTCGCAGTGCTATAGTATTACATGTATCTGTTCTATGTGACAAAAATTGTCCTCGCTACTCGCAGTGCTATAGTATTACATGTATCTGTTCTATGTGACAAAAATTGTCCTCACTACTCGCAGTGTTATAGTATTACATGTATCTGTTTTATGTGACAAAAATTGTCCTCACTACTCGCAGTGCTATAGTATTACATGTATCTGTTCTATGTGACAAAAATTGTCCTCACTACTTACAGTGCTATGGTATTACATGTATCTGTTTTATGTGACAAAAATTGTCCTCACTACTCGCAGTGTTATAGTATTACATGTATCTATTTAATGTGACAAAAATTGTCCTCACTACTAGCAGTGTTATAGTATTACAGGTATTTGTTCTATGTGACAAAAATTGTCCTCACTACTCGCAGTGTTATAGTATTACATGTATCTGTTCTATGTGACAAAAATTGTCCTCGCTACTCGCAGTGCTATAGTATTACATGTATCTGTTTTGTGTGACAAAAATTGTCCTCACTACTCGCAGTGCTATAGTATTACATGTATCTGTTCTATGTGACAAAAATTGTCCTCACTACTCGCAGTACTATAGTATTACATGTATCTGTTTTATGTGACAAAAATTGTCCTCGCTACTCGCAGTGTTATAGTATTACATGTATCTGTTCTATGTGACAAAAATTGTCCTCACTACTTACAGTGCTATAGTATTACATGTATCTGTTCTATGTGACAAAAATTGTCCTCACTACTTGCAGTGCTATAGTATTACATGTATCTGTTCTATGTGACAAAAATTGTCCTCGCTACTCGCAGTGCTATAGTATTACATGTATCTGTTTTATGTGACAAAAATTGTCCTAACTACTTACAGTGCTATAGTATTACATGTATCTGTTCTATGTGACAAAAATTGTCCTCACTACTCGCAGTGTTATAGTATTACATGTATCTGTTCTATGTGACAAAAATTGTCCTCACTACTTACAGTGCTATGGTATTACATGTATCTGTTTTATGTGACAAAAATTGTCCTCACTACTAGCAGTGTTATAGTATTACATGTATCTATTCTATGTGACAAAAATTGTCCTCTCTACTAGCAGTGTTATAGTATTACATGTATCTGTTCTATCTGACAAAAATTGTCCTCGCTACTCGCAGTGTTATAGTATTACATGTATCTGTTCTATGTGACAAAAATTGTCCTCGCTACTTACAGTGCTATAGTATTACATGTATCTGTTCTATGTGACAAAAATTGTCCTCGCTACTCGCAGTGCTATAGTATTACATGTATCTGTTTTGTGTGACAAAAATTGTCCTCACTACTCGCAGTGCTATAGTATTACATGTATCTGTTCTATGTGACAAAAATTGTCCTTGCTACTCGCAGTGCTATAGTATTACATGTATCTGTTTTATGTGACAAAAATTGTCCTTGCTACTCGCAGTGCTATAGTATTACATGTATCTGTTTTATGTGACAAAAATTGTCCTCGCTACTCGCAGTGTTATAGTATTACATGTATCTGTTCTATGTGACAAAAATTGTCCTCACTACTTACAGTGCTATAGTATTACATGTATCTGTTCTATGTGACAAAAATTGTCCTCACTACTCGCAGTGTTATAGTATTACATGTATCTATTCTATGTGACAAAAATTGTCCTCACTACTTACAGTGCTATGGTATTACATGTATCTGTTTTATGTGACAAAAATTGTCCTCACTACTAGCAGTGTTATAGTATTACATGTATCTATTCTATGTGACAAAAATTGTCCTCTCTACTAGCAGTGTTATAGTATTACATGTATCTGTTCTATCTGACAAAAATTGTCCTCGCTACTCGCAGTGTTATAGTATTACATGTATCTGTTCTATGTGTCAAAAATTGTCCTCGCTACTTACAGTGCTATAGTATTACATGTATCTGTTCTATGTGACAAAAATTGTCCTTGCTACTCGCAGTGCTATAGTATTACATGTATCTGTTCTATGTGACAAAAATTGTCCTTGCTACTCGCAGTGCTATAGTATTACATGTATCTGTTTTATGTGACAAAAATTGTCCTCGCTACTCGCAGTGTTATAGTATTACATGTATCTGTTTTATGTGACAAAAATTGTCCTCGCTACTCGCAGTGCTATAGTATTACATGTATCTGTTCTATGTGACAAAAATTGTCCTTGCTACTCGCAGTGCTATAGTATTACATGTATCTGTTCTATGTGACAAAAATTGTCCTCACTACTCGCAGTGCTATAGTATTACATGTATCTGTTCTATGTGACAAAAATTGTCCTCACTACTTACAGTGCTATGGTATTACATGTATCTGTTTTATGTGACAAAAATTGTTTTCACTACTAGCAGTGTTATAGTATTACATATATCTGTTCTATGTGACAAAAATTGTCCTCTCTATTAGCAGTGTTATAGTATTACATGTATCTGTTCTATGTGACAAAAATTGTCCTCGCTACTTACAGTGCTATAGTATTACATGTATCTGTTCTATGTGACAAAAATTGTCCTTGCTACTCGCAGTGCTATAGTATTACATGTATCTGTTTTATGTGACAAAAATTGTCCTCGCTACTCGCAGTGCTATAGTATTACATGTATCTGTTCTATGTGACAAAAATTGCCCTCACTACTCGCAGTGTTATAGTATTACATGTATCTGTTTTATGTGACAAAAATTGTCCTCACTACTCGCAGTGCTATAGTATTACATGTATCTGTTCTATGTGACAAAAATTGTCCTCACTACTTACAGTGCTATGGTATTACATGTATCTGTTTTATGTGACAAAAATTGTCCTCACTACTCGCAGTGTTATAGTATTACATGTATCTATTTTATGTGACAAAATTTGTCCTCACTACTAGCAGTGTTATAGTATTACATGTATTTGTTCTATGTGACAAAAATTGTCCTCACTACTCGCAGTGTTATAGTATTACATGTATCTGTTCTATGTGACAAAAATTGTCCTCACTACTAGCAGTGTTATAGTATTACATGTATTTGTTCTATGTGACAAAAATTGTCCTTGCTACTCTCAGTGTTATAGTATTACATGTATCTGTTCTATGTGACAAAAATTGTCCTTGCTACTCTCAGTGCTATAGTATTACATGTATCTGTTCTATGTGACAAAAATTGTCCTCACTACTTACAGTGTTATAGTATTACATGTATCTGTTCTATGTGACAAAAATTGTCCTCGCTACTAGCAGTGTTATAGTATTACATGTATCTGTTCTATGTGACAAAAATTGTCCTCACTACTTACAGTGTTATAGTATTACATGTATCTGTTCTATGTGACAAAAATTGTCCTCACTACTCGCAGTGCTATAGTATTACATGTATCTGTTCTATCTGACAAAATTGTCCTCACTACTTACAGTGTTATAGTATTACATGTATCTGTTCTATGTGACAAAAATTGTCCTCGCTACTAGCAGTGTTATAGTATTACATGTATCTGTTCAATGTGACAAAAATTGTCCTCACTACTTACAGTGTTATAGTATTACAGGTATCTGTTCTATGTGACAAAAATTGTCCTCGCTACTTACAGTGCTATAGTATTACATGTATCTGTTCTATGTGACAAAATTGTCCTTGCTACTCGCAGTGCTATAGTATTACATGTATCTGTTCTATGTGACAAAAATTGTCCTCACTACTCGCAGTACTATAGTATTACATGTATCTGTTTTATGTGACAAAAATTGTCCTCGCTACTCGCAGTGTTATAGTATTACATGTATCTGTTCTATGTGACAAAAATTGTCCTCACTACTTACAGTGCTATAGTATTACATGTATCTGTTCTATGTGACAAAAATTGTCCTCACTACTCGCAGTGCTATAGTATTACATGTATCTGTTCTATGTGACAAAAATTGTCCTCGCTACTCGCAGTGCTATAGTATTACATGTATCTGTTTTATGTGACAAAAATTGTCCTCACTACTTACAGTGCTATAGTATTACATGTATCTGTTCTATGTGACAAAAATTGTCCTCACTACTCGCAGTGTTATAGTATTACATGTATCTGTTCTATGTGACAAAAATTGTCCTCACTACTTACAGTGCTATGGTATTACATGTATCTGTTTTATGTGACAAAAATTGTCCTCACTACTAGCAGTGTTATAGTATTACATGTATCTATTCTATGTGACAAAAATTGTCCTCTCTACTAGCAGTGTTATAGTATTACATGTATCTGTTCTATCTGACAAAAATTTTCCTCGCTACTCGCAGTGTTATAGTATTACATGTATCTGTTCTATGTGTCAAAAATTGTCCTCGCTACTTACAGTGCTATAGTATTACATGTATCTGTTCTATGTGACAAAAATTGTCCTTGCTACTCGCAGTGTTATAGTATTACATGTATTTGTTCTATGTGACAAAAATTGTCCTCACTACTCGCAGTGTTATAGTATTACATGTATCTGTTCTATGTGACAAAAATTGTCCTCGCTACTCGCAGTGCTATAGTATTACATGTATCTGTTTTGTGTGACAAAAATTGTCCTCACTACTCGCAGTGCTATAGTATTACATGTATCTGTTCTATGTGACAAAAATTGTCCTTGCTACTCGCAGTGCTATAGTATTACATGTATCTGTTTTATGTGACAAAAATTGTCCTTGCTACTCGCAGTGTTATAGTATTACATGTATCTGTTCTATGTGACAAAAATTGTCCTCACTACTTACAGTGTTATAGTATTACATGTATCTGTTTTATGTGACAAAAATTGTCCTCGCTACTCGCAGTGTTATAGTATTACATGTATCTGTTCTATGTGACAAAAATTGTCCTCACTACTTACAGTGCTATAGTATTACATGTATCTGTTCTATGTGACAAAAATTGTCCTCACTACTTACAGTGTAATAGTATTACATGTATCTGTTTTATGTGACAAAAATTGTCCTCGCTACTCGCAGTGTTATAGTATTACATGTATCTGTTCTATGTGACAAAAATTGTCCTCACTACTTACAGTGCTATAGTATTACATGTATCTGTTCTATGTGACAAAAATTGTCCTCACTACTCGCAGTGCTATAGTATTACATGTATCTGTTCTATGTGACAAAAATTGTCCTCGCTACTCGCAGTGCTATAGTATTACATGTATCTGTTTTATGTGACAAAAATTGTCCTCACTACTTACAGTGCTATAGTATTACATGTATCTGTTCTATGTGACAAAAATTGTCCTCACTACTTACAGTGCTATGGTATTACATGTATCTGTTTTATGTGACAAAAATTGTCCTCACTACTAGCAGTGTTATAGTATTACATGTATCTATTCTATGTGACAAAAATTGTCCTCTCTACTAGCAGTGTTATAGTATTACATGTATCTATTCTATCTGACAAAAATTGTCCTCGCTACTCGCAGTGTTATAGTATTACATGTATCTGTTCTATGTGACAAAAATTGTCCTCGCTACTTACAGTGCTATAGTATTACATGTATCTGTTCTATGTGACAAAAATTGTCCTCGCTACTCGCAGTGCTATAGTATTACATGTATCTGTTTTGTGTGACAAAAATTGTCCTCACTACTCGCAGTGCTATAGTATTACATGTATCTTTTCTATGTGACAAAAATTGTCCTTGCTACTCGCAGTGCTATAGTATTACATGTATCTGTTTTATGTGACAAAAATTGTCCTTGCTACTCGCAGTGCTATAGTATTACATGTATCTGTTTTATGTGACAAAAATTGTCCTCGCTACTCGCAGTGTTATAGTATTACATGTATCTGTTCTATGTGACAAAAATTGTCCTCACTACTTACAGTGCTATAGTATTACATGTATCTGTTCTATGTGACAAAAATTGTCCTCACTACTCGCAGTGTTATAGTATTACATGTATCTATTCTATGTGACAAAAATTGTCCTCACTACTTACAGTGCTATGGTATTACATGTATCTGTTTTATGTGACAAAAATTGTCCTCACTACTAGCAGTGTTATAGTATTACATGTATCTATTCTATGTGACAAAAATTGTCCTCTCTACTAGCAGTGTTATAGTATTACATGTATCTGTTCTATCTGACAAAAATTGTTCTCGCTACTCGCAGTGTTATAGTATTACATGTATCTGTTCTATGTGTCAAAAATTGTCCTCGCTACTTACAGTGCTATAGTATTACATGTATCTGTTCTATGTGACAAAAATTGTCCTTGCTACTCGCAGTGCTATAGTATTACATGTATCTGTTCTATGTGACAAAAATTGTCCTTGCTACTCGCAGTGCTATAGTATTACATGTATCTGTTTTATGTGACAAAAATTGTCCTCGCTACTCGCAGTGTTATAGTATTACATGTATCTGTTTTATGTGACAAAAATTGTCCTCGCTACTCGCAGTGCTATAGTATTACATGTATCTGTTCTATGTGACAAAAATTGTCCTTGCTACTCGCAGTGCTATAGTATTACATGTATCTGTTCTATGTGACAAAAATTGTCCTCACTACTCGCAGTGCTATAGTATTACATGTATCTGTTCTATGTGACAAAAATTGTCCTCACTACTTACAGTGCTATGGTATTACATGTATCTGTTTTATGTGACAAAAATTGTTTTCACTACTAGCAGTGTTATAGTATTACATATATCTGTTCTATGTGACAAAAATTGTCCTCTCTATTAGCAGTGTTATAGTATTACATGTATCTGTTCTATGTGACAAAAATTGTCCTCGCTACTTACAGTGCTATAGTATTACATGTATCTGTTCTATGTGACAAAAATTGTCCTTGCTACTCGCAGTGCTATAGTATTACATGTATCTGTTTTATGTGACAAAAATTGTCCTCGCTACTCGCAGTGCTATAGTATTACATGTATCTGTTCTATGTGACAAAAATTGCCCTCACTACTCGCAGTGTTATAGTATTACATGTATCTGTTTTATGTGACAAAAATTGTCCTCACTACTCGCAGTGCTATAGTATTACATGTATCTGTTCTATATGACAAAAATTGTCCTCACTACTTACAGTGCTATGGTATTACATGTATCTGTTTTATGTGACAAAAATTGTCCTCACTACTCGCAGTGTTATAGTATTACATGTATCTATTTTATGTGACAAAATTTGTACTCACTACTAGCAGTGTTATAGTATTACATGTATTTGTTCTATGTGACAAAAATTGTCCTCACTACTCGCAGTGTTATAGTATTACATGTATCTGTTCTATGTGACAAAAATTGTCCTCACTACTAGCAGTGTTATAGTATTACATGTATTTGTTCTATGTGACAAAAATTGTCCTTGCTACTCTCAGTGTTATAGTATTACATGTATCTGTTCTATGTGACAAAAATTGTCCTTGCTACTCTCAGTGCTATAGTATTACATGTATCTGTTCTATGTGACAAAAATTGTCCTCACTACTTACAGTGTTATAGTATTACATGTATCTGTTCTATGTGACAAAAATTGTCCTCGCTACTAGCAGTGTTATAGTATTACATGTATCTGTTCTATGTGACAAAAATTGTCCTCACTACTTACAGTGTTATAGTATTACATGTATCTGTTCTATGTGACAAAAATTGTCCTCACTACTCGCAGTGCTATAGTATTACATGTATCTGTTCTATCTGACAAAATTGTCCTCACTACTTACAGTGTTATAGTATTACATGTATCTGTTCTATGTGACAAAAATTGTCCTCGCTACTAGCAGTGTTATAGTATTACATGTATCTGTTCAATGTGACAAAAATTGTCCTCACTACTTACAGTGTTATAGTATTACAGGTATCTGTTCTATGTGACAAAAATTGTCCTCGCTACTTACAGTGCTATAGTATTACATGTATCTGTTCTATGTGACAAAATTGTCCTTGCTACTCGCAGTGCTATAGTATTACATGTATCTGTTCTATGTGACAAAAATTGTCCTCACTACTCGCAGTACTATAGTATTACATGTATCTGTTTTATGTGACAAAAATTGTCCTCACTACTAGCAGTGTTATAGTATTACATGTATCTATTCTATGTGACAAAAATTGTCCTCTCTACTAGCAGTGTTATAGTATTACATGTATCTGTTCTATCTGACAAAAATTGTCCTCGCTACTCGCAGTGTTATAGTATTACATGTATCTGTTCTATGTGTCAAAAATTGTCCTCGCTACTTACAGTGCTATAGTATTACATGTATCTGTTCTATGTGACAAAAATTTCCTTGCTACTCGCAGTGCTATAGTATTACATGTATCTGTTCTATGTGACAAAAATTGTCCTTGCTACTCGCAGTGCTATAGTATTACATGTATCTGTTTTATGTGACAAAAATTGTCCTCGCTACTCGCAGTGCTATAGTATTACATGTATCTGTTCTATGTGACAAAAATTGTCCTTGCTACTCGCAGTGCTATAGTATTACATGTATCTGTTCTATGTGACAAAAATTGTCCTCACTACTTACAGTGCTATGGTATTACATGTATCTGTTTTATGTGACAAAAATTGTTTTCACTACTAGCAGTGTTATAGTATTACATATATCTGTTCTATGTGACAAAAATTGTCCTCTCTATTAGCAGTGTTATAGTATTACATGTATCTGTTCTATGTGACAAAAATTGTCCTCGCTACTTACAGTGCTATAGTATTACATGTATCTGTTCTATGTGACAAAAATTGTCCTCACTACTTACAGTGCTATGGTATTACATGTATCTGTTTTATGTGACAAAAATTTTCCTCACTACTAGCAGTGTTATAGTATTACATGTATCTATTCTATGTGACAAAAATTGTCCTCTCTACTAGCAGTGTTATAGTATTACATGTATCTATTCTATCTGACAAAAATTGTCCTCGCTACTCGCAGTGTTATAGTATTACATGTATCTGTTCTATGTGACAAAAATTGTCCTCGCTACTTACAGTGCTATAGTATTACATGTATCTGTTCTATGTGACAAAAATTGTCCTCGCTACTCGCAGTGCTATAGTATTACATGTATCTGTTTTGTGTGACAAAAATTGTCCTCACTACTCGCAGTGCTATAGTATTACATGTATCTGTTCTATGTGACAAAAATTGTCCTTGCTACTCGCAGTGCTATAGTATTACATGTATCTGTTTTATGTGACAAAAATTGTCCTTGCTACTCGCAGTGCTATAGTATTACATGTATCTGTTTTATGTGACAAAAATTGTCCTCGCTACTCGCAGTGTTATAGTATTACATGTATCTGTTCTATGTGACAAAAATTGTCCTCACTACTTACAGTGCTATAGTATTACATGTATCTGTTCTATGTGACAAAAATTGTCCTCACTACTCGCAGTGTTATAGTATTACATGTATCTATTCTATGTGACAAAAATTGTCCTCACTACTTACAGTGCTATGGTATTACATGTATCTGTTTTATGTGACAAAAATTGTCCTCACTACTAGCAGTGTTATAGTATTACATGTATCTATTCTATGTGACAAAAATTGTCCTCTCTACTAGCAGTGTTATAGTATTACATGTATCTGTTCTATCTGACAAAAATTGTCCTCGCTACTCGCAGTGTTATAGTATTACATGTATCTGTTCTATGTGTCAAAAATTGTCCTCGCTACTTACAGTGCTATAGTATTACATGTATCTGTTCTATGTGACAAAAATTGTCCTTGCTACTCGCAGTGCTATAGTATTACATGTATCTGTTCTATGTGACAAAAATTGTCCTTGCTACTCGCAGTGCTATAGTATTACATGTATCTGTTTTATGTGACAAAAATTGTCCTCGCTACTCGCAGTGTTATAGTATTACATGTATCTGTTTTATGTGACAAAAATTGTCCTCGCTACTCGCAGTGCTATAGTATTACATGTATCTGTTCTATGTGATAAAAATTGTCCTTGCTACTCGCAGTGCTATAGTATTACATGTATCTGTTCTATGTGACAAAAATTGTCCTCACTACTCGCAGTGCTATAGTATTACATGTATCTGTTCTATGTGACAAAAATTGTCCTCACTACTTACAGTGCTATGGTATTACATGTATCTGTTTTATGTGACAAAAATTGTTTTCACTACTAGCAGTGTTATAGTATTACATATATCTGTTCTATGTGACAAAAATTGTCCTCTCTATTAGCAGTGTTATAGTATTACATGTATCTGTTCTATGTGACAAAAATTGTCCTCGCTACTTACAGTGCTATAGTATTACATGTATCTGTTCTATGTGACAAAAATTGTCCTTGCTACTCGCAGTGCTATAGTATTACATGTATCTGTTTTATGTGACAAAAATTGTCCTCGCTACTCGCAGTGCTATAGTATTACATGTATCTGTTCTATGTGACAAAAATTGCCCTCACTACTCGCAGTGTTATAGTATTACATGTATCTGTTTTATGTGACAAAAATTGTCCTCACTACTCGCAGTGCTATAGTATTACATGTATCTGTTCTATGTGACAAAAATTGTCCTCACTACTTACAGTGCTATGGTATTACATGTATCTGTTTTATGTGACAAAAATTGTCCTCACTACTCGCAGTGTTATAGTATTACATGTATCTATTTTATGTGACAAAATTTGTCCTCACTACTAGCAGTGTTATAGTATTACATGTATTTGTTCTATGTGACAAAAATTGTCCTCACTACTCGCAGTGTTATAGTATTACATGTATCTGTTCTATGTGACAAAAATTGTCCTCACTACTAGCAGTGTTATAGTATTACATGTATTTGTTCTATGTGACAAAAATTGTCCTTGCTACTCTCAGTGTTATAGTATTACATGTATCTGTTCTATGTGACAAAAATTGTCCTTGCTACTCTCAGTGCTATAGTATTACATGTATCTGTTCTATGTGACAAAAATTGTCCTCACTACTTACAGTGTTATAGTATTACATGTATCTGTTCTATGTGACAAAAATTGTCCTCGCTACTAGCAGTGTTATAGTATTACATGTATCTGTTCTATGTGACAAAAATTGTCCTCACTACTTACAGTGTTATAGTATTACATGTATCTGTTCTATGTGACAAAAATTGTCCTCACTACTCGCAGTGCTATAGTATTACATGTATCTGTTCTATCTGACAAAATTGTCCTCACTACTTACAGTGTTATAGTATTACATGTATCTGTTCTATGTGACAAAAATTGTCCTCGCTACTAGCAGTGTTATAGTATTACATGTATCTGTTCAATGTGACAAAAATTGTCCTCACTACTTACAGTGTTATAGTATTACAGGTATCTGTTCTATGTGACAAAAATTGTCCTCGCTACTTACAGTGCTATAGTATTACATGTATCTGTTCTATGTGACAAAATTGTCCTTGCTACTCGCAGTGCTATAGTATTACATGTATCTGTTCTATGTGACAAAAATTGTCCTCACTACTCGCAGTACTATAGTATTACATGTATCTGTTTTATGTGACAAAAATTGTCCTCACTACTAGCAGTGTTATAGTATTACATGTATCTATTCTATGTGACAAAAATTGTCCTCTCTACTAGCAGTGTTATAGTATTACATGTATCTGTTCTATCTGACAAAAATTGTCCTCGCTACTCGCAGTGTTATAGTATTACATGTATCTGTTCTATGTGTCAAAAATTGTCCTCGCTACTTACAGTGCTATAGTATTACATGTATCTGTTCTATGTGACAAAAATTTCCTTGCTACTCGCAGTGCTATAGTATTACATGTATCTGTTCTATGTGACAAAAATTGTCCTTGCTACTCGCAGTGCTATAGTATTACATGTATCTGTTTTATGTGACAAAAATTGTCCTCGCTACTCGCAGTGTTATAGTATTACATGTATCTGTTTTATGTGACAAAAATTGTCCTCGCTACTCGCAGTGCTATAGTATTACATGTATCTGTTCTATGTGACAAAAATTGTCCTTGCTACTCGCAGTGCTATAGTATTACATGTATCTGTTCTATGTGACAAAAATTGTCCTCACTACTTACAGTGCTATGGTATTACATGTATCTGTTTTATGTGACAAAAATTGTTTTCACTACTAGCAGTGTTATAGTATTACATATATCTGTTCTATGTGACAAAAATTGTCCTCTCTATTAGCAGTGTTATAGTATTACATGTATCTGTTCTATGTGACAAAAATTGTCCTCGCTACTTACAGTGCTATAGTATTACATGTATCTGTTCTATGTGACAAAAATTGTCCTTGCTACTCGCAGTGCTATAGTATTACATGTATCTGTTTTATGTGACAAAAATTGTCCTCGCTACTCGCAGTGCTATAGTATTACATGTATCTGTTCTATGTGACAAAAATTGCCCTCACTACTCGCAGTGTTATAGTATTACATGTATCTGTTTTATGTGACAAAAATTGTCCTCACTACTCGCAGTGCTATAGTATTACATGTATCTGTTCTATGTGACAAAAATTGTCCTCACTACTTACAGTGCTATGGTATTACATGTATCTGTTTTATGTGACAAAAATTGTCCTCACTACTCGCAGTGTTATAGTATTACATGTATCTATTTTATGTGACAAAATTTGTCCTCACTACTAGCAGTGTTATAGTATTACATGTATTTGTTCTATGTGACAAAAATTGTCCTCACTACTCGCAGTGTTATAGTATTACATGTATCTGTTCTATGTGACAAAAATTGTCCTCACTACTAGCAGTGTTATAGTATTACATGTATTTGTTCTATGTGACAAAAATTGTCCTTGCTACTCTCAGTGTTATAGTATTACATGTATCTGTTCTATGTGACAAAAATTGTCCTTGCTACTCTCAGTGCTATAGTATTACATGTATCTGTTCTATGTGACAAAAATTGTCCTCACTACTTACAGTGTTATAGTATTACATGTATCTGTTCTATGTGACAAAAATTGTCCTCGCTACTAGCAGTGTTATAGTATTACATGTATCTGTTCTATGTGACAAAAATTGTCCTCACTACTTACAGTGTTATAGTATTACATGTATCTGTTCTATGTGACAAAAATTGTCCTCACTACTCGCAGTGCTATAGTATTACATGTATCTGTTCTATCTGACAAAATTGTCCTCACTACTTACAGTGTTATAGTATTACATGTATCTGTTCTATGTGACAAAAATTGTCCTCGCTACTAGCAGTGTTATAGTATTACATGTATCTGTTCAATGTGACAAAAATTGTCCTCACTACTTACAGTGTAATAGTATTACAGGTATCTGTTCTATGTGACAAAAATTGTCCTCGCTACTTACAGTGCTATAGTATTACATGTATCTGTTCTATGTGACAAAATTGTCCTTGCTACTCGCAGTGCTATAGTATTACATGTATCTGTTCTATGTGACAAAAATTGTCCTCACTACTCGCAGTACTATAGTATTACATGTATCTGTTTTATGTGACAAAAATTGTCCTCACTACTAGCAGTGTTATAGTATTACATGTATCTATTCTATGTGACAAAAATTGTCCTCTCTACTAGCAGTGTTATAGTATTACATGTATCTGTTCTATCTGACAAAAATTGTCCTCGCTACTCGCAGTGTTATAGTATTACATGTATCTGTTCTATGTGTCAAAAATTGTCCTCGCTACTTACAGTGCTATAGTATTACATGTATCTGTTCTATGTGACAAAAATTTCCTTGCTACTCGCAGTGCTATAGTATTACATGTATCTGTTCTATGTGACAAAAATTGTCCTTGCTACTCGCAGTGCTATAGTATTACATGTATCTGTTTTATGTGACAAAAATTGTCCTCGCTACTCGCAGTGTTATAGTATTACATGTATCTGTTTTATGTGACAAAAATTGTCCTCGCTACTCGCAGTGCTATAGTATTACATGTATCTGTTCTATGTGACAAAAATTGTCCTTGCTACTCGCAGTGCTATAGTATTACATGTATCTGTTCTATGTGACAAAAATTGTCCTCACTACTCGCAGTGCTATAGTATTACATGTATCTGTTCTATGTGACAAAAATTGTCCTCACTACTTACAGTGCTATGGTATTACATGTATCTGTTTTATGTGACAAAAATTGTTTTCACTACTAGCAGTGTTATAGTATTACATATATCTGTTCTATGTGACAAAAATTGTCCTCTCTATTAGCAGTGTTATAGTATTACATGTATCTGTTCTATGTGACAAAAATTGTCCTCGCTACTTACAGTGCTATAGTATTACATGTATCTGTTCTATGTGACAAAAATTGTCCTTGCTACTCGCAGTGCTATAGTATTACATGTATCTGTTTTATGTGACAAAAATTGTCCTTGCTACTCGCAGTGCTATAGTATTACATGTATCTGTTTTATGTGACAAAAATTGTCCTCGCTACTCGCAGTGCTATAGTATTACATGTATCTGTTCTATGTGACAAAAATTGCCCTCACTACTCGCAGTGTTATAGTATTACATGTATCTGTTTTATGTGACAAAAATTGTCCTCACTACTCGCAGTGCTATAGTATTACATGTATCTGTTCTATGTGACAAAAATTGTCCTCACTACTTACAGTGCTATGGTATTACATGTATCTGTTTTATGTGACAAAAATTGTCCTCACTACTCGCAGTGTTATAGTATTACATGTATCTATTTTATGTGACAAAAATTGTCCTCACTACTAGCAGTGTTATAGTATTACATGTATTTGTTCTATGTGACAAAAATTATCCTCACTACTCGCAGTGTTATAGTATTACATGTATCTGTTCTATGTGACAAAAATTGTCCTCACTACTAGCAGTGTTATAGTATTACATGTATTTGTTCTATGTGACAAAAATTGTCCTTGCTACTCTCAGTGTTATAGTATTACATGTATCTGTTCTATGTGACAAAAATTGTCCTTGCTACTCTCAGTGCTATAGTATTACATGTATCTGTTCTATGTGACAAAAATTGTCCTCACTACTTACAGTGTTATAGTATTACATGTATCTGTTCTATGTGACAAAAATTGTCCTCACTACTCGCAGTGCTATAGTATTACATGTATCTGTTCTATCTGACAAAATTGTCCTCACTACTTACATTGTTATAGTATTACATGTATCTGTTCTATGTGACAAAAATTGTCCTCGCTACTAGCAGTGTTATAGTATTACATGTATCTGTTCAATGTGACAAAAATTGTCCTCACTACTTACAGTGTTATAGTATTACATGTATCTGTTCTATGTGACAAAAATTGTCCTCGCTACTGACAGTGCTATAGTATTACATGTATCTGTTCTATGTGACAAAAATTGTCCTTGCTACTCGCAGTGCTATAGTATTACATGTATCTGTTCTATGTGACAAAAATTGTCCTTGCTACTCGCAGTGCTATAGTATTACATGTATCTGTTTTATGTGACAAAAATTGTCCTCGCTACTCGCAGTGTTATAGTATTACATGTATCTGTTTTATGTGACAAAAATTGTCCTCGCTACTTGCAGTGCTATAGTATTACATGTATCTGTTCTATGTGACAAAAATTGTCCTTGCTACTCGCAGTGCTATAGTATTACATGTATCTGTTCTATGTGACAAAAATTGTCCTCACTACTCGCAGTGCTATAGTATTACATGTATCTGTTCTATGTGACAAAAATTGTCCTTGCTACTTGCAGTGCTATAGTATTACATGTATCTGTTCTATGTGACAAAAATTGTCCTCACTACTCGCAGTGCTATAGTATTACATGTATCTGTTCTATGTGACAAAAATTGTCCTCACTACTTACAGTGCTATGGTATTACATGTATTTGTTCTATGTGACAAAATTGTCCTCACTACTCGCAGTGTTATAGTATTACATGTATCTGTTCTATGTGACAAAAATTGTCCTCACTACTAGCAGTGTTATAGTATTACATGTATTTGTTCTATGTGACAAAAATTGTCCTTGCTACTCTCAGTGTTATAGTATTACATGTATCTGTTCTATGTGACAAAAATTGTCCTTGCTACTCTCAGTGTTATAGTATTACATGTATCTGTTCTATGTGACAAAAATTGTCCTTGCTACTCTCAGTGTTATAGTATTACATGTATCTGTTCTATGTGACAAAAATTGTCCTCGCTACTCTCAGTGCTATAGTATTACATGTATTTGTTCTATGTGACAAAAATTGTCCTTGCTACTCTCAGTGCTATAGTATTACATGTATCTGTTCTATGTGACAAAAATTGTCCTTGCTACTCTCAGTGCTATAGTATTACATGTATCTGTTCTATGTGACAAAAATTGTCCTCACTACTTACAGTGTTATAGTATTACATGTATCTGTTAAACGTGACAAAAATTGTCCTCACTACTAGCAGTGTTATAGTATTACATGTATCTGTTCTATCTGACAAAATTGTCCTCACTACTTACAGTGTTATAGTATTACATGTATCTGTTCTATGTGACAAAAATTGTCCTCGCTACTAGCAGTGTTATAGTATTACATGTATCTGTTCAATGTGACAAAAATTGTCCTCACTACTTACAGTGTTATAGTATTACATGTATCTGTTAAACGTGACAAAAATTGTCCTCACTACTAGCAGTGTTATAGTATTACATGTATCTGTTCTATGTGACAAAAATTGTCCTCACTACTAGCAGTGCTATAGTATTACATGTATCTGTTCTATGTGACAAAAATTGTCCTCACTACTAGCAGTGTTATAGTATTACATGTATCTGTTCTATGTGACAAAAATTGTCCTCACTACTAGCAGTGTTATAGTATTACATATATCTGTTCTATGAGACAAAAATTGTCCTCGCTACTCGCAGTGTTATAGTATTACATGTATCTGTTCTATGTGACAAAAATTGTCCTCACTACTAACAGTGTTATAGTATTACATATATCTGTTCTATGAGACAAAAATTGTCCTCGCTACTCGCAGTGTTATAGTATTACATGTATCTGTTCTATGTGACAAAAATTGTTCTCGCTACTAGCAGTGTTATAGTATTACATGTATCTGTTCTATGTGACAAAAATTGTCCTCGCTACTCTCAGTGTTATAGTATTACATGTATCTGTTCTATGTGACAAAAATGGTCTTGGCTACTCACAGTGCTATATATAGTATTACATGTATCTGTTCTATGTGACAAAAATTGTCCTCTCTACTAGCAGTGTTATAGTATTACAGGTATCTGTTCTATCTGACAAAAATTGTCCTCGCTACTCGCAGTGTTATAGTATTACATGTATCTGTTCTATGTGTCAAAAATTGTCCTCGCTACTTACAGTGCTATAGTATTACATGTATCTGTTCTATGTGACAAAAATTGTCCTTGCTACTCGCAGTGCTATAGTATTACATGTATCTGTTCTATGTGACAAAAATTGTCCTTGCTACTCGCAGTGCTATAGTATTACATGTATCTGTTTTATGTGACAAAAATTGTCCTCGCTACTCGCAGTTTTATAGTATTACATGTATCTGTTTTATGTGACAAAAATTGTCCTCGCTACTCGCAGTACTATAGTATTACATGTATCTGTTCTATGTGACAAAAATTGTCCTTGCTACTCGCAGTGCTATAGTATTACATGTATCTGTTTTATGTGACAAAAATTGTCCTCTCTATTAGCAGTGTTATAGTATTACATGTATCTGTTCTATGTGACAAAATTGTCCTCTCTATTAGCAGTGTTATAGTATTACATGTATCTGTTCTATGTGACAAAAATTGTCCTCACTACTAGCAGTGTTATAGTATTACATGTATTTGTTCTATGTGACAAAAATTATCCTCACTACTCGCAGTGTTATAGTATTACATGTATCTGTTCTATGTGACAAAAATTGTCCTCACTACTAGCAGTGTTATAGTATTACATGTATTTGTTCTATGTGACAAAAATTGTCCTTGCTACTCTCAGTGTTATAGTATTACATGTATCTGTTCTATGTGACAAAAATTGTCCTTGCTACTCTCAGTGCTATAGTATTACATGTATCTGTTCTATGTGACAAAAATTGTCCTCACTACTTACAGTGTTATAGTATTACATGTATCTGTTCTATGTGACAAAAATTGTCCTCACTACTCGCAGTGCTATAGTATTACATGTATCTGTTCTATCTGACAAAATTGTCCTCACTACTTACATTGTTATAGTATTACATGTATCTGTTCTATGTGACAAAAATTGTCCTCGCTACTAGCAGTGTTATAGTATTACATGTATCTGTTCAATGTGACAAAAATTGTCCTCACTACTTACAGTGTTATAGTATTACATGTATCTGTTCTATGTGACAAAAATTGTCCTCGCTACTGACAGTGCTATAGTATTACATGTATCTGTTCTATGTGACAAAAATTGTCCTTGCTACTCGCAGTGCTATAGTATTACATGTATCTGTTCTATGTGACAAAAATTGTCCTTGCTACTCGCAGTGCTATAGTATTACATGTATCTGTTTTATGTGACAAAAATTGTCCTCGCTACTCGCAGTGTTATAGTATTACATGTATCTGTTTTATGTGACAAAAATTGTCCTCGCTACTTGCAGTGCTATAGTATTACATGTATCTGTTCTATGTGACAAAAATTGTCCTTGCTACTCGCAGTGCTATAGTATTACATGTATCTGTTCTATGTGACAAAAATTGTCCTCACTACTCGCAGTGCTATAGTATTACATGTATCTGTTCTATGTGACAAAAATTGTCCTTGCTACTTGCAGTGCTATAGTATTACATGTATCTGTTCTATGTGACAAAAATTGTCCTCACTACTCGCAGTGCTATAGTATTACATGTATCTGTTCTATGTGACAAAAATTGTCCTCACTACTTACAGTGCTATGGTATTACATGTATTTGTTCTATGTGACAAAATTGTCCTCACTACTCGCAGTGTTATAGTATTACATGTATCTGTTCTATGTGACAAAAATTGTCCTCACTACTAGCAGTGTTATAGTATTACATGTATTTGTTCTATGTGACAAAAATTGTCCTTGCTACTCTCAGTGTTATAGTATTACATGTATCTGTTCTATGTGACAAAAATTGTCCTTGCTACTCTCAGTGTTATAGTATTACATGTATCTGTTCTATGTGACAAAAATTGTCCTTGCTACTCTCAGTGTTATAGTATTACATGTATCTGTTCTATGTGACAAAAATTGTCCTCGCTACTCTCAGTGCTATAGTATTACATGTATTTGTTCTATGTGACAAAAATTGTCCTTGCTACTCTCAGTGCTATAGTATTACATGTATCTGTTCTATGTGACAAAAATTGTCCTTGCTACTCTCAGTGCTATAGTATTACATGTATCTGTTCTATGTGACAAAAATTGTCCTCACTACTTACAGTGTTATAGTATTACATGTATCTGTTAAACGTGACAAAAATTGTCCTCACTACTAGCAGTGTTATAGTATTACATGTATCTGTTCTATCTGACAAAATTGTCCTCACTACTTACAGTGTTATAGTATTACATGTATCTGTTCTATGTGACAAAAATTGTCCTCGCTACTAGCAGTGTTATAGTATTACATGTATCTGTTCAATGTGACAAAAATTGTCCTCACTACTTACAGTGTTATAGTATTACATGTATCTGTTAAACGTGACAAAAATTGTCCTCACTACTAGCAGTGTTATAGTATTACATGTATCTGTTCTATGTGACAAAAATTGTCCTCACTACTAGCAGTGCTATAGTATTACATGTATCTGTTCTATGTGACAAAAATTGTCCTCACTACTAGCAGTGTTATAGTATTACATGTATCTGTTCTATGTGACAAAAATTGTCCTCACTACTAGCAGTGTTATAGTATTACATATATCTGTTCTATGAGACAAAAATTGTCCTCGCTACTCGCAGTGTTATAGTATTACATGTATCTGTTCTATGTGACAAAAATTGTCCTCACTACTAACAGTGTTATAGTATTACATATATCTGTTCTATGAGACAAAAATTGTCCTCGCTACTCGCAGTGTTATAGTATTACATGTATCTGTTCTATGTGACAAAAATTGTTCTCGCTACTAGCAGTGTTATAGTATTACATGTATCTGTTCTATGTGACAAAAATTGTCCTCGCTACTCTCAGTGTTATAGTATTACATGTATCTGTTCTATGTGACAAAAATGGTCTTGGCTACTCACAGTGCTATATATAGTATTACATGTATCTGTTCTATGTGACAAAAATTGTCCTCTCTACTAGCAGTGTTATAGTATTACAGGTATCTGTTCTATCTGACAAAAATTGTCCTCGCTACTCGCAGTGTTATAGTATTACATGTATCTGTTCTATGTGTCAAAAATTGTCCTCGCTACTTACAGTGCTATAGTATTACATGTATCTGTTCTATGTGACAAAAATTGTCCTTGCTACTCGCAGTGCTATAGTATTACATGTATCTGTTCTATGTGACAAAAATTGTCCTTGCTACTCGCAGTGCTATAGTATTACATGTATCTGTTTTATGTGACAAAAATTGTCCTCGCTACTCGCAGTTTTATAGTATTACATGTATCTGTTTTATGTGACAAAAATTGTCCTCGCTACTCGCAGTACTATAGTATTACATGTATCTGTTCTATGTGACAAAAATTGTCCTTGCTACTCGCAGTGCTATAGTATTACATGTATCTGTTCTATGTGACAAAAATTGTCCTCACTACTAGCAGTGTTATAGTATTACATGTATCTATTCTATGTGACAAAAATTGTCCTCTCTACTAGCAGTGTTATAGTATTACATGTATCTGTTCTATCTGACAAAAATTGTTCTCGCTACTCGCAGTGTTATAGTATTACATGTATCTGTTCTATGTGTCAAAAATTGTCCTCGCTACTTACAGTGCTATAGTATTACATGTATCTGTTCTATGTGACAAAAATTGTCCTTGCTACTCGCAGTGCTATAGTATTACATGTATCTGTTCTATGTGACAAAAATTGTCCTTGCTACTCGCAGTGCTATAGTATTACATGTATCTGTTTTATGTGACAAAAATTGTCCTCGCTACTCGCAGTGTTATAGTATTACATGTATCTGTTTTATGTGACAAAAATTGTCCTCGCTACTCGCAGTGCTATAGTATTACATGTATCTGTTCTATGTGACAAAAATTGTCCTTGCTACTCGCAGTGCTATAGTATTACATGTATCTGTTCTATGTGACAAAAATTGTCCTCACTACTCGCAGTGCTATAGTATTACATGTATCTGTTCTATGTGACAAAAATTGTCCTCACTACTTACAGTGCTATGGTATTACATGTATCTGTTTTATGTGACAAAAATTGTTTTCACTACTAGCAGTGTTATAGTATTACATATATCTGTTCTATGTGACAAAAATTGTCCTCTCTATTAGCAGTGTTATAGTATTACATGTATCTGTTCTATGTGACAAAAATTGTCCTCGCTACTTACAGTGCTATAGTATTACATGTATCTGTTCTATGTGACAAAAATTGTCCTTGCTACTCGCAGTGCTATAGTATTACATGTATCTGTTTTATGTGACAAAAATTGTCCTCGCTACTCGCAGTGCTATAGTATTACATGTATCTGTTCTATGTGACAAAAATTGCCCTCACTACTCGCAGTGTTATAGTATTACATGTATCTGTTTTATGTGACAAAAATTGTCCTCACTACTCGCAGTGCTATAGTATTACATGTATCTGTTCTATATGACAAAAATTGTCCTCACTACTTACAGTGCTATGGTATTACATGTATCTGTTTTATGTGACAAAAATTGTCCTCACTACTCGCAGTGTTATAGTATTACATGTATCTATTTTATGTGACAAAATTTGTACTCACTACTAGCAGTGTTATAGTATTACATGTATTTGTTCTATGTGACAAAAATTGTCCTCACTACTCGCAGTGTTATAGTATTACATGTATCTGTTCTATGTGACAAAAATTGTCCTCACTACTAGCAGTGTTATAGTATTACATGTATTTGTTCTATGTGACAAAAATTGTCCTTGCTACTCTCAGTGTTATAGTATTACATGTATCTGTTCTATGTGACAAAAATTGTCCTTGCTACTCTCAGTGCTATAGTATTACATGTATCTGTTCTATGTGACAAAAATTGTCCTCACTACTTACAGTGTTATAGTATTACATGTATCTGTTCTATGTGACAAAAATTGTCCTCGCTACTAGCAGTGTTATAGTACTACATGTATCTGTTCTATGTGACAAAAATTGTCCTCACTACTTACAGTGTTATAGTATTACATGTATCTGTTCTATGTGACAAAAATTGTCCTCACTACTCGCAGTGCTATAGTATTACATGTATCTGTTCTATCTGACAAAATTGTCCTCACTACTTACAGTGTTATAGTATTACATGTATCTGTTCTATGTGACAAAAATTGTCCTCGCTACTAGCAGTGTTATAGTATTACATGTATCTGTTCAATGTGACAAAAATTGTCCTCACTACTTACAGTGTTATAGTATTACAGGTATCTGTTCTATGTGACAAAAATTGTCCTCGCTACTTACAGTGCTATAGTATTACATGTATCTGTTCTATGTGACAAAATTGTCCTTGCTACTCGCAGTGCTATAGTATTACATGTATCTGTTCTATGTGACAAAAATTGTCCTCACTACTCGCAGTACTATAGTATTACATGTATCTGTTTTATGTGACAAAAATTGTCCTCACTACTAGCAGTGTTATAGTATTACATGTATCTATTCTATGTGACAAAAATTGTCCTCTCTACTAGCAGTGTTATAGTATTACATGTATCTGTTCTATCTGACAAAAATTGTCCTCGCTACTCGCAGTGTTATAGTATTACATGTATCTGTTCTATGTGTCAAAAATTGTCCTCGCTACTTACAGTGCTATAGTATTACATGTATCTGTTCTATGTGACAAAAATTTCCTTGCTACTCGCAGTGCTATAGTATTACATGTATCTGTTCTATGTGACAAAAATTGTCCTTGCTACTCGCAGTGCTATAGTATTACATGTATCTGTTTTATGTGACAAAAATTGTCCTCGCTACTCGCAGTGCTATAGTATTACATGTATCTGTTCTATGTGACAAAAATTGTCCTTGCTACTCGCAGTGCTATAGTATTACATGTATCTGTTCTATGTGACAAAAATTGTCCTCACTACTTACAGTGCTATGGTATTACATGTATCTGTTTTATGTGACAAAAATTGTTTTCACTACTAGCAGTGTTATAGTATTACATATATCTGTTCTATGTGACAAAAATTGTCCTCTCTATTAGCAGTGTTATAGTATTACATGTATCTGTTCTATGTGACAAAAATTGTCCTCGCTACTTACAGTGCTATAGTATTACATGTATCTGTTCTATGTGACAAAAATTGTCCTCACTACTTACAGTGCTATGGTATTACATGTATCTGTTTTATGTGACAAAAATTTTCCTCACTACTAGCAGTGTTATAGTATTACATGTATCTATTCTATGTGACAAAAATTGTCCTCTCTACTAGCAGTGTTATAGTATTACATGTATCTATTCTATCTGACAAAAATTGTCCTCGCTACTCGCAGTGTTATAGTATTACATGTATCTGTTCTATGTGACAAAAATTGTCCTCGCTACTTACAGTGCTATAGTATTACATGTATCTGTTCTATGTGACAAAAATTGTCCTCGCTACTCGCAGTGCTATAGTATTACATGTATCTGTTTTGTGTGACAAAAATTGTCCTCACTACTCGCAGTGCTATAGTATTACATGTATCTGTTCTATGTGACAAAAATTGTCCTTGCTACTCGCAGTGCTATAGTATTACATGTATCTGTTTTATGTGACAAAAATTGTCCTTGCTACTCGCAGTGCTATAGTATTACATGTATCTGTTTTATGTGACAAAAATTGTCCTCGCTACTCGCAGTGTTATAGTATTACATGTATCTGTTCTATGTGACAAAAATTGTCCTCACTACTTACAGTGCTATAGTATTACATGTATCTGTTCTATGTGACAAAAATTGTCCTCACTACTCGCAGTGTTATAGTATTACATGTATCTATTCTATGTGACAAAAATTGTCCTCACTACTTACAGTGCTATGGTATTACATGTATCTGTTTTATGTGACAAAAATTGTCCTCACTACTAGCAGTGTTATAGTATTACATGTATCTATTCTATGTGACAAAAATTGTCCTCTCTACTAGCAGTGTTATAGTATTACATGTATCTGTTCTATCTGACAAAAATTGTCCTCGCTACTCGCAGTGTTATAGTATTACATGTATCTGTTCTATGTGTCAAAAATTGTCCTCGCTACTTACAGTGCTATAGTATTACATGTATCTGTTCTATGTGACAAAAATTGTCCTTGCTACTCGCAGTGCTATAGTATTACATGTATCTGTTCTATGTGACAAAAATTGTCCTTGCTACTCGCAGTGCTATAGTATTACATGTATCTGTTTTATGTGACAAAAATTGTCCTCGCTACTCGCAGTGTTATAGTATTACATGTATCTGTTTTATGTGACAAAAATTGTCCTCGCTACTCGCAGTGCTATAGTATTACATGTATCTGTTCTATGTGATAAAAATTGTCCTTGCTACTCGCAGTGCTATAGTATTACATGTATCTGTTCTATGTGACAAAAATTGTCCTCACTACTCGCAGTGCTATAGTATTACATGTATCTGTTCTATGTGACAAAAATTGTCCTCACTACTTACAGTGCTATGGTATTACATGTATCTGTTTTATGTGACAAAAATTGTTTTCACTACTAGCAGTGTTATAGTATTACATATATCTGTTCTATGTGACAAAAATTGTCCTCTCTATTAGCAGTGTTATAGTATTACATGTATCTGTTCTATGTGACAAAAATTGTCCTCGCTACTTACAGTGCTATAGTATTACATGTATCTGTTCTATGTGACAAAAATTGTCCTTGCTACTCGCAGTGCTATAGTATTACATGTATCTGTTTTATGTGACAAAAATTGTCCTCGCTACTCGCAGTGCTATAGTATTACATGTATCTGTTCTATGTGACAAAAATTGCCCTCACTACTCGCAGTGTTATAGTATTACATGTATCTGTTTTATGTGACAAAAATTGTCCTCACTACTCGCAGTGCTATAGTATTACATGTATCTGTTCTATGTGACAAAAATTGTCCTCACTACTTACAGTGCTATGGTATTACATGTATCTGTTTTATGTGACAAAAATTGTCCTCACTACTCGCAGTGTTATAGTATTACATGTATCTATTTTATGTGACAAAATTTGTCCTCACTACTAGCAGTGTTATAGTATTACATGTATTTGTTCTATGTGACAAAAATTGTCCTCACTACTCGCAGTGTTATAGTATTACATGTATCTGTTCTATGTGACAAAAATTGTCCTCACTACTAGCAGTGTTATAGTATTACATGTATTTGTTCTATGTGACAAAAATTGTCCTTGCTACTCTCAGTGTTATAGTATTACATGTATCTGTTCTATGTGACAAAAATTGTCCTTGCTACTCTCAGTGCTATAGTATTACATGTATCTGTTCTATGTGACAAAAATTGTCCTCACTACTTACAGTGTTATAGTATTACATGTATCTGTTCTATGTGACAAAAATTGTCCTCGCTACTAGCAGTGTTATAGTATTACATGTATCTGTTCTATGTGACAAAAATTGTCCTCACTACTTACAGTGTTATAGTATTACATGTATCTGTTCTATGTGACAAAAATTGTCCTCACTACTCGCAGTGCTATAGTATTACATGTATCTGTTCTATCTGACAAAATTGTCCTCACTACTTACAGTGTTATAGTATTACATGTATCTGTTCTATGTGACAAAAATTGTCCTCGCTACTAGCAGTGTTATAGTATTACATGTATCTGTTCAATGTGACAAAAATTGTCCTCACTACTTACAGTGTTATAGTATTACAGGTATCTGTTCTATGTGACAAAAATTGTCCTCGCTACTTACAGTGCTATAGTATTACATGTATCTGTTCTATGTGACAAAATTGTCCTTGCTACTCGCAGTGCTATAGTATTACATGTATCTGTTCTATGTGACAAAAATTGTCCTCACTACTCGCAGTACTATAGTATTACATGTATCTGTTTTATGTGACAAAAATTGTCCTCACTACTAGCAGTGTTATAGTATTACATGTATCTATTCTATGTGACAAAAATTGTCCTCTCTACTAGCAGTGTTATAGTATTACATGTATCTGTTCTATCTGACAAAAATTGTCCTCGCTACTCGCAGTGTTATAGTATTACATGTATCTGTTCTATGTGTCAAAAATTGTCCTCGCTACTTACAGTGCTATAGTATTACATGTATCTGTTCTATGTGACAAAAATTTCCTTGCTACTCGCAGTGCTATAGTATTACATGTATCTGTTCTATGTGACAAAAATTGTCCTTGCTACTCGCAGTGCTATAGTATTACATGTATCTGTTTTATGTGACAAAAATTGTCCTCGCTACTCGCAGTGTTATAGTATTACATGTATCTGTTTTATGTGACAAAAATTGTCCTCGCTACTCGCAGTGCTATAGTATTACATGTATCTGTTCTATGTGACAAAAATTGTCCTTGCTACTCGCAGTGCTATAGTATTACATGTATCTGTTCTATGTGACAAAAATTGTCCTCACTACTTACAGTGCTATGGTATTACATGTATCTGTTTTATGTGACAAAAATTGTTTTCACTACTAGCAGTGTTATAGTATTACATATATCTGTTCTATGTGACAAAAATTGTCCTCTCTATTAGCAGTGTTATAGTATTACATGTATCTGTTCTATGTGACAAAAATTGTCCTCGCTACTTACAGTGCTATAGTATTACATGTATCTGTTCTATGTGACAAAAATTGTCCTTGCTACTCGCAGTGCTATAGTATTACATGTATCTGTTTTATGTGACAAAAATTGTCCTCGCTACTCGCAGTGCTATAGTATTACATGTATCTGTTCTATGTGACAAAAATTGCCCTCACTACTCGCAGTGTTATAGTATTACATGTATCTGTTTTATGTGACAAAAATTGTCCTCACTACTCGCAGTGCTATAGTATTACATGTATCTGTTCTATGTGACAAAAATTGTCCTCACTACTTACAGTGCTATGGTATTACATGTATCTGTTTTATGTGACAAAAATTGTCCTCACTACTCGCAGTGTTATAGTATTACATGTATCTATTTTATGTGACAAAATTTGTCCTCACTACTAGCAGTGTTATAGTATTACATGTATTTGTTCTATGTGACAAAAATTGTCCTCACTACTCGCAGTGTTATAGTATTACATGTATCTGTTCTATGTGACAAAAATTGTCCTCACTACTCGCAGTGTTATAGTATTACATGTATCTGTTTTATGTGACAAAAATTGTCCTCGCTACTCGCAGTGTTATAGTATTACATGTATCTGTTTTATGTGACAAAAATTGTCCTCGCTACTCGCAGTGCTATAGTATTACATGTATCTGTTCTATGTGACAAAAATTGTCCTTGCTACTCGCAGTGCTATAGTATTACATGTATCTGTTCTATGTGACAAAAATTGTCCTCACTACTTACAGTGCTATGGTATTACATGTATCTGTTTTATGTGACAAAAATTGTTTTCACTACTAGCAGTGTTATAGTATTACATATATCTGTTCTATGTGACAAAAATTGTCCTCTCTATTAGCAGTGTTATAGTATTACATGTATCTGTTCTATGTGACAAAAATTGTCCTCGCTACTTACAGTGCTATAGTATTACATGTATCTGTTCTATGTGACAAAAATTGTCCTTGCTACTCGCAGTGCTATAGTATTACATGTATCTGTTTTATGTGACAAAAATTGTCCTCGCTACTCGCAGTGCTATAGTATTACATGTATCTGTTCTATGTGACAAAAATTGCCCTCACTACTCGCAGTGTTATAGTATTACATGTATCTGTTTTATGTGACAAAAATTGTCCTCACTACTCGCAGTGCTATAGTATTACATGTATCTGTTCTATGTGACAAAAATTGTCCTCACTACTTACAGTGCTATGGTATTACATGTATCTGTTTTATGTGACAAAAATTGTCCTCACTACTCGCAGTGTTATAGTATTACATGTATCTATTTTATGTGACAAAATTTGTCCTCACTACTAGCAGTGTTATAGTATTACATGTATTTGTTCTATGTGACAAAAATTGTCCTCACTACTCGCAGTGTTATAGTATTACATGTATCTGTTCTATGTGACAAAAATTGTCCTCACTACTAGCAGTGTTATAGTATTACATGTATTTGTTCTATGTGACAAAAATTGTCCTTGCTACTCTCAGTGTTATAGTATTACATGTATCTGTTCTATGTGACAAAAATTGTCCTTGCTACTCTCAGTGCTATAGTATTACATGTATCTGTTCTATGTGACAAAAATTGTCCTCACTACTTACAGTGTTATAGTATTACATGTATCTGTTCTATGTGACAAAAATTGTCCTCGCTACTAGCAGTGTTATAGTATTACATGTATCTGTTCTATGTGACAAAAATTGTCCTCACTACTTACAGTGTTATAGTATTACATGTATCTGTTCTATGTGACAAAAATTGTCCTCACTACTCGCAGTGCTATAGTATTACATGTATCTGTTCTATCTGACAAAATTGTCCTCACTACTTACAGTGTTATAGTATTACATGTATCTGTTCTATGTGACAAAAATTGTCCTCGCTACTAGCAGTGTTATAGTATTACATGTTATCTGTCAATGTGACAAAAATTGTCCTCACTACTTACAGTGTAATAGTATTACAGGTATCTGTTCTATGTGACAAAAATTGTCCTCGCTACTTACAGTGCTATAGTATTACATGTATCTGTTCTATGTGACAAAATTGTCCTTGCTACTCGCAGTGCTATAGTATTACATGTATCTGTTCTATGTGACAAAAATTGTCCTCACTACTCGCAGTACTATAGTATTACATGTATCTGTTTTATGTGACAAAAATTGTCCTCACTACTAGCAGTGTTATAGTATTACATGTATCTATTCTATGTGACAAAAATTGTCCTCTCTACTAGCAGTGTTATAGTATTACATGTATCTGTTCTATCTGACAAAAATTGTCCTCGCTACTCGCAGTGTTATAGTATTACATGTATCTGTTCTATGTGTCAAAAATTGTCCTCGCTACTTACAGTGCTATAGTATTACATGTATCTGTTCTATGTGACAAAAATTTCCTTGCTACTCGCAGTGCTATAGTATTACATGTATCTGTTCTATGTGACAAAAATTGTCCTTGCTACTCGCAGTGCTATAGTATTACATGTATCTGTTTTATGTGACAAAAATTGTCCTCGCTACTCGCAGTGTTATAGTATTACATGTATCTGTTTTATGTGACAAAAATTGTCCTCGCTACTCGCAGTGCTATAGTATTACATGTATCTGTTCTATGTGACAAAAATTGTCCTTGCTACTCGCAGTGCTATAGTATTACATGTATCTGTTCTATGTGACAAAAATTGTCCTCACTACTCGCAGTGCTATAGTATTACATGTATCTGTTCTATGTGACAAAAATTGTCCTCACTACTTACAGTGCTATGGTATTACATGTATCTGTTTTATGTGACAAAAATTGTTTTCACTACTAGCAGTGTTATAGTATTACATATATCTGTTCTATGTGACAAAAATTGTCCTCTCTATTAGCAGTGTTATAGTATTACATGTATCTGTTCTATGTGACAAAAATTGTCCTCGCTACTTACAGTGCTATAGTATTACATGTATCTGTTCTATGTGACAAAAATTGTCCTTGCTACTCGCAGTGCTATAGTATTACATGTATCTGTTTTATGTGACAAAAATTGTCCTTGCTACTCGCAGTGCTATAGTATTACATGTATCTGTTTTATGTGACAAAAATTGTCCTCGCTACTCGCAGTGCTATAGTATTACATGTATCTGTTCTATGTGACAAAAATTGCCCTCACTACTCGCAGTGTTATAGTATTACATGTATCTGTTTTATGTGACAAAAATTGTCCTCACTACTCGCAGTGCTATAGTATTACATGTATCTGTTCTATGTGACAAAAATTGTCCTCACTACTTACAGTGCTATGGTATTACATGTATCTGTTTTATGTGACAAAAATTGTCCTCACTACTCGCAGTGTTATAGTATTACATGTATCTATTTTATGTGACAAAAATTGTCCTCACTACTAGCAGTGTTATAGTATTACATGTATTTGTTCTATGTGACAAAAATTATCCTCACTACTCGCAGTGTTATAGTATTACATGTATCTGTTCTATGTGACAAAAATTGTCCTCACTACTAGCAGTGTTATAGTATTACATGTATTTGTTCTATGTGACAAAAATTGTCCTTGCTACTCTCAGTGTTATAGTATTACATGTATCTGTTCTATGTGACAAAAATTGTCCTTGCTACTCTCAGTGCTATAGTATTACATGTATCTGTTCTATGTGACAAAAATTGTCCTCACTACTTACAGTGTTATAGTATTACATGTATCTGTTCTATGTGACAAAAATTGTCCTCACTACTCGCAGTGCTATAGTATTACATGTATCTGTTCTATCTGACAAAATTGTCCTCACTACTTACATTGTTATAGTATTACATGTATCTGTTCTATGTGACAAAAATTGTCCTCGCTACTAGCAGTGTTATAGTATTACATGTATCTGTTCAATGTGACAAAAATTGTCCTCACTACTTACAGTGTTATAGTATTACATGTATCTGTTCTATGTGACAAAAATTGTCCTCGCTACTGACAGTGCTATAGTATTACATGTATCTGTTCTATGTGACAAAAATTGTCCTTGCTACTCGCAGTGCTATAGTATTACATGTATCTGTTCTATGTGACAAAAATTGTCCTTGCTACTCGCAGTGCTATAGTATTACATGTATCTGTTTTATGTGACAAAAATTGTCCTCGCTACTCGCAGTGTTATAGTATTACATGTATCTGTTTTATGTGACAAAAATTGTCCTCGCTACTTGCAGTGCTATAGTATTACATGTATCTGTTCTATGTGACAAAAATTGTCCTTGCTACTCGCAGTGCTATAGTATTACATGTATCTGTTCTATGTGACAAAAATTGTCCTCACTACTCGCAGTGCTATAGTATTACATGTATCTGTTCTATGTGACAAAAATTGTCCTTGCTACTTGCAGTGCTATAGTATTACATGTATCTGTTCTATGTGACAAAAATTGTCCTCACTACTCGCAGTGCTATAGTATTACATGTATCTGTTCTATGTGACAAAAATTGTCCTCACTACTTACAGTGCTATGGTATTACATGTATTTGTTCTATGTGACAAAATTGTCCTCACTACTCGCAGTGTTATAGTATTACATGTATCTGTTCTATGTGACAAAAATTGTCCTCACTACTAGCAGTGTTATAGTATTACATGTATTTGTTCTATGTGACAAAAATTGTCCTTGCTACTCTCAGTGTTATAGTATTACATGTATCTGTTCTATGTGACAAAAATTGTCCTTGCTACTCTCAGTGTTATAGTATTACATGTATCTGTTCTATGTGACAAAAATTGTCCTTGCTACTCTCAGTGTTATAGTATTACATGTATCTGTTCTATGTGACAAAAATTGTCCTCGCTACTCTCAGTGCTATAGTATTACATGTATTTGTTCTATGTGACAAAAATTGTCCTTGCTACTCTCAGTGCTATAGTATTACATGTATCTGTTCTATGTGACAAAAATTGTCCTTGCTACTCTCAGTGCTATAGTATTACATGTATCTGTTCTATGTGACAAAAATTGTCCTCACTACTTACAGTGTTATAGTATTACATGTATCTGTTAAACGTGACAAAAATTGTCCTCACTACTAGCAGTGTTATAGTATTACATGTATCTGTTCTATCTGACAAAATTGTCCTCACTACTTACAGTGTTATAGTATTACATGTATCTGTTCTATGTGACAAAAATTGTCCTCGCTACTAGCAGTGTTATAGTATTACATGTATCTGTTCAATGTGACAAAAATTGTCCTCACTACTTACAGTGTTATAGTATTACATGTATCTGTTAAACGTGACAAAAATTGTCCTCACTACTAGCAGTGTTATAGTATTACATGTATCTGTTCTATGTGACAAAAATTGTCCTCACTACTAGCAGTGCTATAGTATTACATGTATCTGTTCTATGTGACAAAAATTGTCCTCACTACTAGCAGTGTTATAGTATTACATGTATCTGTTCTATGTGACAAAAATTGTCCTCACTACTAGCAGTGTTATAGTATTACATATATCTGTTCTATGAGACAAAAATTGTCCTCGCTACTCGCAGTGTTATAGTATTACATGTATCTGTTCTATGTGACAAAAATTGTCCTCACTACTAACAGTGTTATAGTATTACATATATCTGTTCTATGAGACAAAAATTGTCCTCGCTACTCGCAGTGTTATAGTATTACATGTATCTGTTCTATGTGACAAAAATTGTTCTCGCTACTAGCAGTGTTATAGTATTACATGTATCTGTTCTATGTGACAAAAATTGTCCTCGCTACTCTCAGTGTTATAGTATTACATGTATCTGTTCTATGTGACAAAAATGGTCTTGGCTACTCACAGTGCTATATATAGTATTACATGTATCTGTTCTATGTGACAAAAATTGTCCTCTCTACTAGCAGTGTTATAGTATTACAGGTATCTGTTCTATCTGACAAAAATTGTCCTCGCTACTCGCAGTGTTATAGTATTACATGTATCTGTTCTATGTGTCAAAAATTGTCCTCGCTACTTACAGTGCTATAGTATTACATGTATCTGTTCTATGTGACAAAAATTGTCCTTGCTACTCGCAGTGCTATAGTATTACATGTATCTGTTCTATGTGACAAAAATTGTCCTTGCTACTCGCAGTGCTATAGTATTACATGTATCTGTTTTATGTGACAAAAATTGTCCTCGCTACTCGCAGTTTTATAGTATTACATGTATCTGTTTTATGTGACAAAAATTGTCCTCGCTACTCGCAGTACTATAGTATTACATGTATCTGTTCTATGTGACAAAAATTGTCCTTGCTACTCGCAGTGCTATAGTATTACATGTATCTGTTTTATGTGACAAAAATTGTCCTCTCTATTAGCAGTGTTATAGTATTACATGTATCTGTTCTATGTGACAAAATTGTCCTCTCTATTAGCAGTGTTATAGTATTACATGTATCTGTTCTATGTGACAAAAATTGTCCTCTCTATTAGCAGTGTTATAGTATTACATGTATCTGTTCTATGTGACAAAAATTGTCCTCGCTACTTACAGTGCTATAGTATTACATGTATCTGTTCTATGTGACAAAAATTGTCCTCTCTATTAGCAGTGTGATAGTATTACATGTATCTGTTCTATGTGACAAAAATTGTCCTCGCTACTTACAGTGCTATAGTATTACATGTATCTGTTCTATGCGACAAAAATTGTCCTTGCTACTCGCAGTGCTATAGTATTACATGTATCTGTTTTATGTGACAAAAATTGTCCTTGCTACTTGCAGTGCTATAGTATTACATGTATCTGTTTTATGTGACAAAAATTGTCCTCGCTACTCGCAATGCTATAGTATTACATGTATCTGTTCTATGTGACAAAAATTGCCCTCACTACTCGCAGTGTTATAGTATTACATGTATCTGTTTTATGTGACAAAAATTGTCCTCACTACTCGCAGTGCTATAGTATTACATGTATCTGTTCTATGTGACAAAAATTGTCCTCACTACTTACAGTGCTATGGTATTACATGTATCTGTTTTATGTGACAAAAATTGTCCTCACTACTCGCAGTGTTATAGTATTACATGTATCTATTTGATGTGACAAAAATTGTCCTCACTACTAGCAGTGTTATAGTATTACATGTATTTGTTCTATGTGACAAAAATTGTCCTCACTACTCGCAGTGTTATAGTATTACATGTATCTGTTCTATGTGACAAAAATTGTCCTCACTACTAGCAGTGTTATAGTATTACATGTATTTGTTCTATGTGACAAAAATTGTCCTTGCTACTCTCAGTGTTATAGTATTACATGTATCTGTTCTATGTGACAAAAATTGTCCTTGCTACTCTCAGTGCTATAGTATTACATGTATCAGTTCTATGTGACAAAAATTGTCCTTGCTACTCGCAGTGCTATAGTATTACATGTATCTGTTTTATGTGACAAAAATTGTCCTCGCTACTCGCAGTACTATAGTATTACATGTATCTGTTCTATGTGACAAAAATTGTCCTTGCTACTCGCAGTGCTATAGTATTACATGTATCTGTTTTATGTGACAAAAATTGTCCTCTCTATTAGCAGTGTTATAGTATTACATGTATCTGTTCTATGTGACAAAAATTGTCCTCTCTATTAGCAGTGTTATAGTATTACATGTATCTGTTCTATGTGACAAAAATTGTCCTCTCTATTAGCAGTGTTATAGTATTACATGTATCTGTTCTATGTGACAAAAATTGTCCTCGCTACTTACAGTGCTATAGTATTACATGTATCTGTTCTATGTGACAAAAATTGTCCTCTCTATTAGCAGTGTTATAGTATTACATGTATCTGTTCTATGTGACAAAAATTGTCCTCGCTACTTACAGTGCTATAGTATTACATGTATCTGTTCTATGTGACAAAAATTGTCCTTGCTACTCGCAGTGCTATAGTATTACATGTATCTGTTTTATGTGACAAAAATTGTCCTTGCTACTCGCAGTGCTATAGTATTACATGTATCTGTTTTATGTGACAAAAATTGTCCTCGCTACTCGCAATGCTATAGTATTACATGTATCTGTTCTATGTGACAAAAATTACCCTCACTACTCGCAGTGTTATAGTATTACATGTATCTGTTTTATGTGACAAAAATTGTCCTCACTACTCGCAGTGCTATAGTATTACATGTATCTGTTCTATGTGACAAAAATTGTCCTCACTACTTACAGTGCTATGGTATTACATGTATCTGTTTTATGTGACAAAAATTGTCCTCACTACTCGCAGTGTTATAGTATTACATGTATCTATTTTATGTGACAAAAATTGTCCTCACTACTAGCAGTGTTATAGTATTACATGTATTTGTTCTATGTGACAAAAATTGTCCTCACTACTCGCAGTGTTATAGTATTACATGTATCTGTTCTATGTGACAAAAATTGTCCTCACTACTAGCAGTGTTATAGTATTACATGTATTTGTTCTATGTGACAAAAATTGTCCTTGCTACTCTCAGTGTTATAGTATTACATGTATCTGTTCTATGTGACAAAAATTGTCCTTGCTACTCTCAGTGCTATAGTATTACATGTATTTGTTCTATGTGACAAAAATTGTCCTTGCTACTCTCAGTGCTATAGTATTACATGTATCTGTTCTATGTGACAAAAATTGTCCTTGCTACTCTCAGTGCTATAGTATTACATGTATCTGTTCTATGTGAAAAAAATTGTCCTTGCTACTCTCAGTGCTATAGTATTACATGTATCTGTTCTATGTGACAAAAATTGTCCTCACTACTACCAGTGTTATAGTATTACATGTATCTGTTCTATGTGACAAAAATTGTCCTCACTACTAGCAGTGTTATAGTATTACATATATCTGTTCTATGAGACAAAAATTGTCCTCGCTACTCGCAGTGTTATAGTATTACATGTATCTGTTCTATGTGACAAAAATTGTTCTCGCTACTAGCAGTGTTATAGTATTACATGTATCTGTTCTATGTGACAAAAATTGTCCTCGCTACTCTCAGTGTTATAGTATTACATGTATCTGTTCTATGTGACAAAAATGGTCTTGGCTACTCACAGTGCTATATATAGTATTACATGTATCTGTTCTATGTGACAAAAATTGTCCTCTCTACTAGCAGTGTTATAGTATTACAGGTATCTGTTCTATCTGACAAAAATTGTCCTCGCTACTCGCAGTGTTATAGTATTACATGTATCTGTTCTATGTGTCAAAAATTGTCCTCGCTACTTACAGTGCTATAGTATTACATGTATCTGTTCTATGTGACAAAAATTGTCCTTGCTACTCGCAGTGCTATAGTATTACATGTATCTGTTCTATGTGACAAAAATTGTCCTTGCTACTCGCAGTGCTATAGTATTACATGTATCTGTTTTATGTGACAAAAATTGTCCTCGCTACTCGCAGTTTTATAGTATTACATGTATCTGTTTTATGTGACAAAAATTGTCCTCGCTACTCGCAGTACTATAGTATTACATGTATCTGTTCTATGTGACAAAAATTGTCCTTGCTACTCGCAGTGCTATAGTATTACATGTATCTGTTTTATGTGACAAAAATTGTCCTCTCTATTAGCAGTGTTATAGTATTACATGTATCTGTTCTATGTGACAAAATTGTCCTCTCTATTAGCAGTGTTATAGTATTACATGTATCTGTTCTATGTGACAAAAATTGTCCTCTCTATTAGCAGTGTTATAGTATTACATGTATCTGTTCTATGTGACAAAAATTGTCCTCGCTACTTACAGTGCTATAGTATTACATGTATCTGTTCTATGTGACAAAAATTGTCCTCTCTATTAGCAGTGTGATAGTATTACATGTATCTGTTCTATGTGACAAAAATTGTCCTCGCTACTTACAGTGCTATAGTATTACATGTATCTGTTCTATGCGACAAAAATTGTCCTTGCTACTCGCAGTGCTATAGTATTACATGTATCTGTTTTATGTGACAAAAATTGTCCTTGCTACTTGCAGTGCTATAGTATTACATGTATCTGTTTTATGTGACAAAAATTGTCCTCGCTACTCGCAATGCTATAGTATTACATGTATCTGTTCTATGTGACAAAAATTGCCCTCACTACTCGCAGTGTTATAGTATTACATGTATCTGTTTTATGTGACAAAAATTGTCCTCACTACTCGCAGTGCTATAGTATTACATGTATCTGTTCTATGTGACAAAAATTGTCCTCACTACTTACAGTGCTATGGTATTACATGTATCTGTTTTATGTGACAAAAATTGTCCTCACTACTCGCAGTGTTATAGTATTACATGTATCTATTTTATGTGACAAAAATTGTCCTCACTACTAGCAGTGTTATAGTATTACATGTATTTGTTCTATGTGACAAAAATTGTCCTCACTACTCGCAGTGTTATAGTATTACATGTATCTGTTCTATGTGACAAAAATTGTCCTCACTACTAGCAGTGTTATAGTATTACATGTATTTGTTCTATGTGACAAAAATTGTCCTTGCTACTCTCAGTGTTATAGTATTACATGTATCTGTTCTATGTGACAAAAATTGTCCTTGCTACTCTCAGTGCTATAGTATTACATGTATCAGTTCTATGTGACAAAAATTGTCCTTGCTACTCGCAGTGCTATAGTATTACATGTATCTGTTTTATGTGACAAAAATTGTCCTCGCTACTCGCAGTACTATAGTATTACATGTATCTGTTCTATGTGACAAAAATTGTCCTTGCTACTCGCAGTGCTATAGTATTACATGTATCTGTTTTATGTGACAAAAATTGTCCTCTCTATTAGCAGTGTTATAGTATTACATGTATCTGTTCTATGTGACAAAAATTGTCCTCTCTATTAGCAGTGTTATAGTATTACATGTATCTGTTCTATGTGACAAAAATTGTCCTCTCTATTAGCAGTGTTATAGTATTACATGTATCTGTTCTATGTGACAAAAATTGTCCTCGCTACTTACAGTGCTATAGTATTACATGTATCTGTTCTATGTGACAAAAATTGTCCTCTCTATTAGCAGTGTTATAGTATTACATGTATCTGTTCTATGTGACAAAAATTGTCCTCGCTACTTACAGTGCTATAGTATTACATGTATCTGTTCTATGTGACAAAAATTGTCCTTGCTACTCGCAGTGCTATAGTATTACATGTATCTGTTTTATGTGACAAAAATTGTCCTTGCTACTCGCAGTGCTATAGTATTACATGTATCTGTTTTATGTGACAAAAATTGTCCTCGCTACTCGCAATGCTATAGTATTACATGTATCTGTTCTATGTGACAAAAATTACCCTCACTACTCGCAGTGTTATAGTATTACATGTATCTGTTTTATGTGACAAAAATTGTCCTCACTACTCGCAGTGCTATAGTATTACATGTATCTGTTCTATGTGACAAAAATTGTCCTCACTACTTACAGTGCTATGGTATTACATGTATCTGTTTTATGTGACAAAAATTGTCCTCACTACTCGCAGTGTTATAGTATTACATGTATCTATTTTATGTGACAAAAATTGTCCTCACTACTAGCAGTGTTATAGTATTACATGTATTTGTTCTATGTGACAAAAATTGTCCTCACTACTCGCAGTGTTATAGTATTACATGTATCTGTTCTATGTGACAAAAATTGTCCTCACTACTAGCAGTGTTATAGTATTACATGTATTTGTTCTATGTGACAAAAATTGTCCTTGCTACTCTCAGTGTTATAGTATTACATGTATCTGTTCTATGTGACAAAAATTGTCCTTGCTACTCTCAGTGCTATAGTATTACATGTATTTGTTCTATGTGACAAAAATTGTCCTTGCTACTCTCAGTGCTATAGTATTACATGTATCTGTTCTATGTGACAAAAATTGTCCTTGCTACTCTCAGTGCTATAGTATTACATGTATCTGTTCTATGTGACAAAAATTGTCCTTGCTACTCTCAGTGCTATAGTATTACATGTATCTGTTCTATGTGACAAAAATTGTCCTCACTACTACCAGTGTTATAGTATTACATGTATCTGTTCTATGTGACAAAAATTGTCCTCACTACTAGCAGTGTTATAGTATTACATATATCTGTTCTATGAGACAAAAATTGTCCTCGCTACTCGCAGTGTTATAGTATTACATGTATCTGTTCTATGTGACAAAAATTGTCCTCACTACTAGCAGTGTTATAGTATTACATGTATCTATTTTATGTGACAAAAATTGTCCTCACTACTAGCAGTGTTATAGTATTACATGTATTTGTTCTATGTGACAAAAATTGTCCTCACTACTCGCAGTGTTATAGTATTACATGTATCTGTTCTATGTGACAAAAATTGTCCTCACTACTAGCAGTGTTATAGTATTACATGTATTTGTTCTATGTGACAAAAATTGTCCTTGCTACTCTCAGTGTTATAGTATTACATGTATCTGTTCTATGTGACAAAAATTGTCCTTGCTACTCTCAGTGCTATAGTATTACATGTATTTGTTCTATGTGACAAAAATTGTCCTTGCTACTCTCAGTGCTATAGTATTACATGTATCTGTTCTATGTGACAAAAATTGTCCTTGCTACTCTCAGTGCTATAGTATTACATGTATCTGTTCTATGTGACAAAAATTGTCCTTGCTACTCTCAGTGTTATAGTATTACATGTATCTGTTCTATCTGACAAAATTGTCCTCACTACTTACAGTGCTATAGTATTACATGTATCTGTTTTATGTGACAAAAATTGTCCTCACTACTAGCAGTGTTATAGTATTACATGTATCTGTTCTATCTGACAAAATTGTCCTCACTACTTACAGTGTTATAGTATTACATGTATCTGTTCTATGTGACAAAAATTGTCCTCGCTACTAGCAGTGTTATAGTATTACATGTATCTGTTCAATGTGACAAAAATTGTCCTCACTACTTACAGTGTTATAGTATTACATGTATCTGTTCTATGTGACAAAAATTGTCCTCGCTACTTACAGTGCTATAGTATTACATGTATCTGTTCTATGTGACAAAAATTGTCCTTGCTACTCGCAGTGCTATAGTATTACATGTATCTGTTCTATGTGACAAAAATTGTCCTTGCTACTCTCAGTGCTATAGTATTACATGTATCTGTTCTATGTGACAAAAATTGTCCTTGCTACTCTCAGTGCTATAGTATTACATGTATCTGTTCTATGTGACAAAAATTGTCCTTGCTACTCTCAGTGCTATAGTATTACATGTATCTGTTCAATGTGACAAAAATTGTCCTCACTACTTACAGTGTTATAGTATTACATGTATCTGTTCTATGTGACAAAAATTGTCCTTGCTACTCTCAGTGCTATAGTATTACATGTATTTGTTCTATGTGACAATAATTGTCCTTGCTACTCTCAGTGCTATAGTATTACATGTATCTGTTCTATGTGACAAAAATTGTCATCGCTACTAGCAGTGCTATAGTATTACATGTATCTGTTCTATGTGACAAAAATTGTCCTCGCTACTCGCAGTGCTATAGTATTACATGTATCTGTTCTATGTGACAAAAATTGTCCTCACTACTCGCAGTGTTATAGTATTACATGTATCTGTTCTATGTGACAAAAATTGTCATCGCTACTAGCAGTGCTATAGTATTACATGTATCTGTTCTATCTGACAAAATTGTCCTCACTACTTAAAGTGTTATAGTATTACATGTATCTGTTCTATGTGACAAAAATTGTCCTCGCTACTAGCAGTGTTATAGTATTACATGTATCTGTTCAATGTGACAAAAATTGTCCTCACTACTTACAGTGTTATAGTATTACATGTATCTGTTCTATGTGACAAAAATTGTCCTCGCTACTTACAGTGCTATAGTATTACATGTATCTGTTCTATGTGACAAAAATTGTCCTTGCTACTCGCAGTGCTATAGTATTACATGTATCTGTTCTATGTGACAAAAATTGTCCTTGCTACTCGCAGTGCTATAGTATTACATGTATCTGTTTTATGTGACAAAAATTGTCCTCGCTACTCGCAGTGTTATAGTATTACATGTATCTGTTTTATCTGACAAAAATTGTCCTCGCTACTCGCAGTGCTATAGTATTACATGTATCTGTTCTATGTGACAAAAATTGTCCTTGCTACTCGCAGTGCTATAGTATTACATGTATCTGTTCTATGTGACAAAAATTGTCCTCACTACTCGCAGTGCTATAGTATTACATGTATCTGTTCTATGTGACAAAAATTGTCCTCACTACTTACAGTGCTATGGTATTACATGTATCTGTTTTATGTGACAAAAATTGTTTTCACTACTAGCAGTGTTATAGTATTACATATATCTGTTCTATGTGACAAAAATTGTCCTCTCTATTAGCAGTGTTATAGTATTACATGTATCTGTTCTATGTGACAAAAATTGTCCTCGCTACTTACAGTGCTATAGTATTACATGTATCTGTTCTATGTGACAAAAATTGTCCTTGCTACTCGCAGTGCTATAGTATTACATGTATCTGTTTTATGTGACAAATATTGTCCTTGCTACTCGCAGTGCTATAGTATTACATGTATCTGTTTTATGTGACAAAAATTGTCCTCGCTACTCGCAGTGCTATAGTATTACACGTATCTGTTCTATGTGACAAAAATTGACCTCACTACTCGCAGTGTTATAGTATTACATGTATCTGTTTTATGTGACAAAAATTGTCCTCACTACTCGCAGTGTTATAGTATTACATGTATCTATTTTATGTGACAAAAATTGTCCTCACTACTAGCAGTGTTATAGTATTACATGTATTTGTTCTATGTGACAAAAATTGTCCTCACTACTCGCAGTGTTATAGTATTACATGTATCTGTTCTATGTGACAAAAATTGTCCTCACTACTAGCAGTGTTATAGTATTACATGTATTTGTTCTATGTGACAAAAATTGTCCTTGCTACTCTCAGTGTTATAGTATTACATGTATCTGTTCTATGTGACAAAAATTGTCCTTGCTACTCTCAGTGCTATAGTATTACATGTATCTGTTCTATGTGACAAAAATTGTCCTGGCTCACTCGCAGTGCTATAGTATTACATGTATCTGTTCTATCTGACAAAATTGTCCTCACTACTTACAGTGTTATAGTATTACATGTATCTGTTCTATGTGACAAAAATTGTCCTCGCTACTAGCAGTGTTATAGTATTACATGTATCTGTTCAATGTGACAAAAATTGTCCTCACTACTTACAGTGTTATAGTATTACATGTATCTGTTCTATGTGACAAAAATTGTCCTCGCTACTTACAGTGCTATAGTATTACATGTATCTGTTCTATGTGACAAAAATTGTCCTTGCTACTCGCAGTGCTATAGTATTACATGTATCTGTTCTATGTGACAAAAATTGTCCTTGCTACTCGCAGTGCTATAGTATTACATGTATCTGTTTTATGTGACAAAAATTGTCCTCGCTACTCGCAGTGTTATAGTATTACATGTATCTGTTTTATGTGACAAAAATTGTCCTCGCTACTCGCAGTGCTATAGTATTACATGTATCTGTTCTATGTGACAAAAATTGTCCTTGCTACTCGCAGTGCTATAGTATTACATGTATCTGTTCTATGTGACAAAAATTGTCCTCACTACTCGCAGTGCTATAGTATTACATGTATCTGTTCTATGTGACAAAAATTGTCCTCACTACTTACAGTGCTATGGTATTACATGTATCTGTTTTATGTGACAAAAATTGTTTTCACTACTAGCAGTGTTATAGTATTACATATATCTGTTCTATGTGACAAAAATTGTCCTCTCTATTAGCAGTGTTATAGTATTACATGTATCTGTTCTATGTGACAAAAATTGTCCTTGCTACTCGCAGTGCTATAGTATTACATGTATCTGTTTTATGTGACAAAAATTGTCCTTGCTACTCGCAGTGCTATAGTATTACATGTATCTGTTTTATGTGACAAAAATTGTCCTCGCTACTCGCAGTGCTATAGTATTACACGTATCTGTTCTATGTGACAAAAATTGCCCTCACTACTCGCAGTGTTATAGTATTACATGTATCTGTTTTATGTGACAAAAATTGTCCTCACTACTCGCAGTGCTATAGTATTACATGTATCTGTTCTATGTGACAAAAATTGTCCTCACTACTTACAGTGCTATGGTATTACATGTATCTGTTTTATGTGACAAAAATTGTCCTCACTACTCGCAGTGTTATAGTATTACATGTATCTATTTTATGTGACAAAAATTGTCCTCACTACTAGCAGTGTTATAGTATTACATGTATTTGTTCTATGTGACAAAAATTGTCCTCACTACTCGCAGTGTTATAGTATTACATGTATCTGTTCTATGTGACAAAAATTGTCCTCACTACTAGCAGTGTTATAGTATTACATGTATTTGTTCTATGTGACAAAAATTGTCCTTGCTACTCTCAGTGTTATAGTATTACATGTATCTGTTCTATGTGACAAAAATTGTCCTTGCTACTCTCAGTGCTATAGTATTACATGTATCTGTTCTATGTGACAAAAATTGTCCTCACTACTAGCAGTGTTATAGTATTACATGTATTTGTTCTATGTGACAAAAATTGTCCTTGCTACTCTCAGTGTTATAGTATTACATGTATCTGTTCTATGTGACAAAAATTGTCCTCACTACTTACAGTGTTATAGTATTACATGTATCTGTTCTATGTGACAAAAATTGTCCTCGCTACTAGCAGTGTTATAGTATTACATGTATCTGTTCAATGTGACAAAAATTGTCCTCACTACTTACAGTGTTATAGTATTACATGTATCTGTTCAACGTGACAAAAATTGTCCTCATTACTAGCAGTGTTATAGTATTACATTTATCTGTTCTATGTGACAAAAATTGTCCTCACTACTCACAGTGCTATAGTATTACATGTATCTGTTCTATGTGACAAAAATTGTCCTCACTACTAGCAGTGCTATAGTATTACATGTATCTGTTCTATGTGACAAAAATTGTCCTCACTACTAGCAGTGTTATAGTATTACATGTATCTGTTCTATGTGACAAAAATTGTCCTCACTACTAGCAGTGTTATAGTATTACATATATCTGTTCTATGAGACAAAAATTGTCTTCGCTACTCGCAGTGTTATAGTATTACATGTATCTGTTCTATGTGACAAAAATTGTCCTCACTACTAGCAGTGTTATAGTATTACATATATCTGTTCTATGAGACAAAAATTGTCCTCGCTACTCGCAGTGTTATAGTATTACATGTATCTGTTCTATGTGACAAAAATTGTCCTCACTACTAGCAGTGCTATAGTATTACATATATCTGTTCTACGAGACAAAAATTGTCCTCGCTACTCGCAGTGTTATAGTATTACATGTATCTGTTCTATGTGACAAAAATTGTTCTCACTACTAGCAGTGTTATAGTATTACATGTATCTGTTCTATGTGACAAAAATTGTCCTCGCTACTCTCAGTGTTATAGTATTACATGTATCTGTTCTATGTGACAAAAATGGTCTTGGCTACTCACAGAGCTATATATAGTATTACATGTATCTGTTCTATGTGACAAAAATTGTCCCCTCTACTAGCAGTGTTATAGTATAACATGTATCTGTTCTATCTGACAAAAATTGTCCTCGCTACTCGCAGTGTTATAGTATTACATGTATCTGTTCTATGTGACAAAAATTGTCCTCACTACTTACAGTGCTATGGTATTACATGTATCTGTTCTATGTGACAAAAATTGTCCTTGCTACTCGCAGTGCTATAGTATTACATGTATCTGTTCTATGTGACAAAAATTGTCCTTGCTACTCGCAGTGTTATAGTATTACATGTATCTGTTCTATGTGACAAAAATTGTCCTCGCTACTTACAGTGCTATAGTATTACATGTATCTGTTCTATGTGACAAAAATTGTCCTCGCTACTTACAGTGCTGTAGTATTACATGTATCTGTTCTATGTGACAAAAATTGTCCTCACTACTAGCAGTGTTATAGTATTACATGTATCTGTTCAATGTGACAAAAATTGTCCTCACTACTTACAGTGTTATAGTATTACATGTATCTGTTCAACGTGACAAAAATTGTCCTCATTACTAGCAGTGTTATAGTATTACATTTATCTGTTCTATGTTACAAAAATTGTCCTCACTACTCGCAGTGCTATAGTATTACATGTATCTGTTCTATGTGACAAAAATTGTCCTCACTACTAGCAGTGCTATAGTATTACATGTATCTGTTCTATGTGACAAAAATTGTCCTCACTACTAGCAGTGTTATAGTATTACATGTATCTGTTCTATGTGACAAAAATTGTCCTCACTACTAGCAGTGTTATAGTATTACATATATCTGTTCTATGAGACAAAAATTGTCCTCGCTACTTGCAGTGTTATAGTATTACATGTATCTGTTCTATGTGACAAAAATTGTCCTCACTACTAGCAGTGTTATAGTATTACATATATCTGTTCTATGAGACAAAAATTGTCCTCGCTACTCGCAGTGTTATAGTATTACATGTATCTGTTCTATGTGACAAAAATTGTTCTCACTACTAGCAGTGTTATAGTATTACATGTATCTGTTCTATGTGACAAAAATTGTCCTCGCTACTCTCAGTGTTATAGTATTACATGTATCTGTTCTATGTGATAAAAATGGTCTTGGCTACTCACAGTGCTATATATAGTATTACATGTATCTGTTCTATGTGACAAAAATTGTCCTCTCTACTAGCAGTGTTATAGTATTACATGTATCTGTTCTATCTGACAAAAATTGTCCTCGCTACTCGCAGTGTTATAGTATCACATGTATCTGTTCTATGTGACAAAAATTGTCCTCACTACTTACAGTGCTATGGTATTACATGTATCTGTTCTATGTGACAAAAATTGTCCTTGCTACTCGCAGTGCTATAGTATTACATGTATCTGTTCTATGTGACAAAAATTGTCCTTGCTACTCGCAGTGTTATAGTATTACATGTATCTGTTCTATGTGACAAAAATTGTCCTCGCTACTTACAGTGCTATAGTATTACATGTATCTGTTCTATGTGACAAAAATTGTCCTCGCTACTTACAGTGCTGTAGTATTACATGTATCTGTTCTATGTGACAAAAATTGTCCTCACTACTAGCAGTGTTATAGTATTACATGTATCTGTTTTATGCGACAAAAATTGTCCTCGCTACTCGCAGTGCTATAGTACTAGATGTATTTGTTCTATGTGACAAAAATTGTCCTCACTACTCGCAGTGTTATAGTATTACATGTATCTGTTCTATGTGACAAAATTGTCCTCGCTACTTACAGTGCTATGGTATTACATGTATCTGTTTTATGTGACAAAAATTGTCCTCACTACTCGCAGTGTTATAGTATTACATGTATCTATTTTATGTGACAAAATTGTCCTCACTACTCGTAGTGCTATAGTATTACATGTATCTGTTCTATGTGACAAAAATTGTCCTCGCTACTCGCAGTGCTATAGTATTACATGTATCTGTTCTATGTGACAAAAATTGTCCTCGCTACTCGCAGTGCTATATATAGTATTACATGTATCTGTTTTATGTGACAAAAATTGTCCTCGCTACTCGCAGTGCTATAGTATTACATGTATCTGTTTTATGTGACAAAAATTGTCCTTGCTACTCGCAGTCCTATAGTATTACATGTATCTGTTCTATGTGACAAAAATTGTCCTCGTTACTAGCAGTGTTATAGTATTACATGTATCTGTTCTATGTGACAAAAATTGTCCTCACTACTCGCAGTGTTATAGTATTACATGTATCTGTTCTATGTGACAAAAATTGTCCTCGCTACTAGCAGTGTTATAGTATTACATGTATCTGTTCTATGTGACAAAAATTGTCCTCACTACTTACAGTGTTATAGTATTACATGTATCTGTTCTATGTGACAAAAATTGTCCTCACTACTAGCAGTGTTATAGTATTACATGTATCTGTTTTATGCGACAAAAATTGTCCTCGCTACTCGCAGTGTTATAGTATTACATGTATCTGTTCTATGTGACAAAAATTGTCCTGACTACTCGCAGTGTTATAGTATTACATGTATCTGTTCTATGTGACAAAAATTGTCCTCGCTACTATCAGTGTTATAGTATTACATGTATCTGTTCTATGTGACAAAAATTGTCTTCACTACTAGCAGTGCTATAGTATTACATGTATCTGTTCTATGTGACAAAAATTGTCTTCACTACTCGCAGTGTTATAGTATTACATGTATCTGTTCTATGTGACAAAAATTGTCCTCACTACTCGCAGTGCTATATATAGTATTACATGTATTTGTTCTATGTGACAAAAATTGTCCTCACTACTTACAGTGTTATAGTATTACATGTATCTGTTCTATGTGACAAAAACTGTCCTCACTACTAGCAGTGCTATAGTATTACATGTATCTGTTCTATGTGACAAAAATTGTCTTCACTACTCGCAGTGTTATAGTATTACATGTATCTGTTCTATGTGACAAAAATTGTCCTCACTACTCGCAGTGCTATATATAGTATTACAAATATCTGTTCTATGTGACAAAAATTGTCCTCACTACTTACAGTGTTATAGTATTACATGTATCTGTTCTATGTGACAAAAATTGTCCTCACTACTCGCAGTGTTATAGTATTACATGTATCTGTTCTATGTGACAAAAATTGTCCTCGCTACTTACAGTGTAATAGTATTACATGTATCTGTTCTATGTGACAAAAATTGTCCTCACTACTAGCAGTGTTATAGTATTACATGTATCTATTCTATGTGACACAAATTGTCCTCACTACTCGCAGTGCTATAGTATTACATGTATCTGTTCTGTGACAAAAATTGTCATCACTACTAGCAGTGTTATAGTATTACATGTATCTGTTCTATGTGACAAAAATTGTCCTCACTATTTACAGTGTTATAGTATTACATGTATCTGTTCTATGTGACAAAAATTGTCCTCACTACTAGCAGTGTTATAGTATTACATGTATCTATTCTATGTGACACAAATTGTCCTCACTACTCGCAGTGCTATAGTATTACATGTATCTGTTCTGTGACAAAAATTGTCATCACTACTAGCAGTGTTATAGTATTACATGTATCTGTTCTATGTGACAAAAATTGTCCTCACTACTAGCAGTGTTATAGTATTACATGTATCTGTTCTATGTGACAAAAATTGTCCTCGTTACTAGCAGTGTTATAGTATTACATGTATCTGTTCTATGTGACAAAAATTGTCCTCACTACTCGCAGTGTTATAGTATTATATGTATCTGTTCTATGTGACAAAAATTGTCCTCGTTACTAGCAGTGTTATAGTATTACATGTATCTGTTCTATGTGACAAAAATTGTCCTCACTACTTACAGTGCTATGGTATTACATGTATCTGTTCTATGTGACAAAAATTGTCCTCACTACTCGCAGTGTTATAGTATTACATGTATCTGTTCTATGTGACAAAAATTGTCCTCACTACTAGCAGTGTTATAGTATTACATGTATCTGTTTTAGGCGACTAAAATTGTCCTCGCTACTCGCAGTGTTATAGTATTACATGTATTTGTTCTATGTGACAAAAATTGTCCTGACTACTCGCAGTGTTATAGTATTACATGTATCTGTTCTATGTGACAAAAATTGTCCTGACTACTCGCAGTGTTATAGTATTACATGTATCTGTTCTATGTGACAAAAATTGTCCTCGCTACTATCAGTGTTATAGTATTACATGTATCTGTTCTATGTGACAAAAATTGTCTTCACTACTAGCAGTGCTATAGTATTACATGTATCTGTTCTATGTGACAAAAATTGTCTTCACTACTCGCAGTGTTATAGTATTACATGTATCTGTTCTATGTGACAAAAATTGTCCTCACTACTCGCAGTGCTATATATAGTATTACATGTATTTGTTCTATGTGACAAAAATTGTCCTCACTACTTACAGTGTTATAGTATTACATATATCTGTTCTATGTGACAAAAATTGTCCTCACTACTTACAGTGTTATAGTATTACATGTATCTGTTCTATGTGACAAAAATTGTCCTCGCTACTAGCAGTGTTATAGTATTACATGTATCTGTTCTATGTGACAAAAATTGTCCTCACTACTCGCAGTGTTATAGTATTACATGTATCTGTTCTATGTGACAAAAATTGTCCTCACTACTCGCAGTGTTATAGTATTACATGTATCTGTTCTATGTGACAAAAATTGTCCTCGCTATTTACAGTGTTATAGTATTACATGTATCTGTTCTATGTGACAAAAATTGTCCTCACTACTAGCAGTGTTATAGTATTACATGTATCTATTCTATGTGACACAAATTGTCCTCACTACTCGCAGTGCTATAGTATTACATGTATCTGTTCTATGTGACAAAAATTGTCCTCACTACTAGCAGTGTTATAGTATTACATGTGTGTTATAGTATTACATGTATCTGTTCTATGTGACAAAAATTGTCCTCACTACTAGCAGTGTTATAGTATTACATGTATCTGTTCTATGTGACAAAAATTGTCCTCGCTACTTACAGTGCTATGGTATTACATGTATCTGTTTTATGTGACAAAAATTGTCCACACTACTAGCAGTGCTATAGTATTACATGTATCTGTTCTATGTGACAAAAATTGTCTTCACTACTCGCAGTGTTATAGTATTACATGTATCTGTTCTATGTGACAAAAATTGTCCTCACTACTCGCAGTGCTATATATAGTATTACATGTATTTGTTCTATGTGACAAAAATTGTCCTCACTACTTACAGTGTTATAGTATTACATGTATCTGTTCTATGTGACAAAAACTGTCCTCACTACTAGCAGTGCTATAGTATTACATGTATCTGTTCTATGTGACAAAAATTGTCTTCACTACTCGCAGTGTTATAGTATTACATGTATCTGTTCTATGTGACAAAAATTGTCCTCACTACTCGCAGTGCTATATATAGTATTACAAATATCTGTTCTATGTGACAAAAATTGTCCTCACTACTTACAGTGTTATAGTATTACATGTATCTGTTCTATGTGACAAAAATTGTCCTCACTACTCGCAGTGTTATAGTATTACATGTATCTGTTCTATGTGACAAAAATTGTCCTCGCTACTTACAGTGTAATAGTATTACATGTATCTGTTCTATGTGACAAAAATTGTCCTCACTACTAGCAGTGTTATAGTATTACATGTATCTATTCTATGTGACACAAATTGTCCTCACTACTCGCAGTGCTATAGTATTACATGTATCTGTTCTGTGACAAAAATTGTCATCACTACTAGCAGTGTTATAGTATTACATGTATCTGTTCTATGTGACAAAAATTGTCCTCACTATTTACAGTGTTATAGTATTACATGTATCTGTTCTATGTGACAAAAATTGTCCTCACTACTCGCAGTGTTATAGTATTACATGTATCTATTCTATGTGACACAAATTGTCCTCACTACTCGCAGTGCTATAGTATTACATGTATCTGTTCTGTGACAAAAATTGTCATCACTACTAGCAGTGTTATAGTATTACATGTATCTGTTCTATGTGACAAAAATTGTCCTCACTACTAGCAGTGTTATAGTATTACATGTATCTGTTCTATGTGACAAAAATTGTCCTCGTTACTAGCAGTGTTATAGTATTACATGTATCTGTTCTATGTGACAAAAATTGTCCTCACTACTCGCAGTGTTATAGTATTATATGTATCTGTTCTATGTGACAAAAATTGTCCTCGTTACTAGCAGTGTTATAGTATTACATGTATCTGTTCTATGTGACAAAAATTGTCCTCACTACTTACAGTGCTATGGTATTACATGTATCTGTTCTATGTGACAAAAATTGTCCTCACTACTCGCAGTGTTATAGTATTACATGTATCTGTTCTATGTGACAAAAATTGTCCTCACTACTAGCAGTGTTATAGTATTACATGTATCTGTTTTAGGCGACTAAAATTGTCCTCGCTACTCGCAGTGTTATAGTATTACATGTATTTGTTCTATGTGACAAAAATTGTCCTGACTACTCGCAGTGTTATAGTATTACATGTATCTGTTCTATGTGACAAAAATTGTCCTGACTACTCGCAGTGTTATAGTATTACATGTATCTGTTCTATGTGACAAAAATTGTCCTCGCTACTATCAGTGTTATAGTATTACATGTATCTGTTCTATGTGACAAAAATTGTCTTCACTACTAGCAGTGCTATAGTATTACATGTATCTGTTCTATGTGACAAAAATTGTCTTCACTACTCGCAGTGTTATAGTATTACATGTATCTGTTCTATGTGACAAAAATTGTCCTCACTACTCGCAGTGCTATATATAGTATTACATGTATTTGTTCTATGTGACAAAAATTGTCCTCACTACTTACAGTGTTATAGTATTACATATATCTGTTCTATGTGACAAAAATTGTCCTCACTACTTACAGTGTTATAGTATTACATGTATCTGTTCTATGTGACAAAAATTGTCCTCGCTACTAGCAGTGTTATAGTATTACATGTATCTGTTCTATGTGACAAAAATTGTCCTCACTACTCGCAGTGTTATAGTATTACATGTATCTGTTCTATGTGACAAAAATTGTCCTCACTACTCGCAGTGTTATAGTATTACATGTATCTGTTCTATGTGACAAAAATTGTCCTCGCTATTTACAGTGTTATAGTATTACATGTATCTGTTCTATGTGACAAAAATTGTCCTCACTACTAGCAGTGTTATAGTATTACATGTATCTATTCTATGTGACACAAATTGTCCTCACTACTCGCAGTGCTATAGTATTACATGTATCTGTTCTATGTGACAAAAATTGTCCTCACTACTAGCAGTGTTATAGTATTACATGTATCTGTTCTATGTGACAAAAATTGTCCTCACTACTAGCAGTGTTATAGTATTACATGTATCTGTTCTATGTGACAAAAATTGTCCTCGCTACTCGCAGTGCTATAGTATTACATGTATCTGTTCTATGTGACAAAAATTGTCCTCACTACTTACAGTGTTATAGTATTACATGTATCTGTTCTGTGACAAAAATTGTCCTCACTACTTACAGTGTTATAGTATTACATGTATCTGTTCTGTGATAAAAATTGTCCTCACTACTTAGTGTTATAGTATTACATGTATCTGTTCTATGTGACAAAAATTGTCCTCACTACTAGCAGTGTTATAGTATTACATGTATCTATTCTATGTGACACAAATTGTCCTCACTACTCGCAGTGCTATAGTATTACATGTATCTGTTCTGTGACAAAAATTGTCATCACTACTAGCAGTGTTATAGTATTACATGTATCTGTTCTATGTGACAAAAATTGTCCTCACTATTTACAGTGTTATAGTATTACATGTATCTGTTCTATGTGACAAAAATTGTCCTCACTACTAGCAGTGTTATAGTATTACATGTATCTATTCTATGTGACACAAATTGTCCTCACTACTCGCAGTGCTATAGTATTACATGTATCTGTTCTGTGACAAAAATTGTCATCACTACTAGCAGTGTTATAGTATTACATGTATCTGTTCTATGTGACAAAAATTGTCCTCACTACTAGCAGTGTTATAGTATTACATGTATCTGTTCTATGTGACAAAAATTGTCCTCGTTACTAGCAGTGTTATAGTATTACATGTATCTGTTCTATGTGACAAAAATTGTCCTCACTACTCGCAGTGTTATAGTATTATATGTATCTGTTCTATGTGACAAAAATTGTCCTCGTTACTAGCAGTGTTATAGTATTACATGTATCTGTTCTATGTGACAAAAATTGTCCTCACTACTTACAGTGCTATGGTATTACATGTATCTGTTCTATGTGACAAAAATTGTCCTCACTACTCGCAGTGTTATAGTATTACATGTATCTGTTCTATGTGACAAAAATTGTCCTCACTACTAGCAGTGTTATAGTATTACATGTATCTGTTTTAGGCGACTAAAATTGTCCTCGCTACTCGCAGTGTTATAGTATTACATGTATTTGTTCTATGTGACAAAAATTGTCCTGACTACTCGCAGTGTTATAGTATTACATGTATCTGTTCTATGTGACAAAAATTGTCCTGACTACTCGCAGTGTTATAGCATTACATGTATCTGTTCTATGTGACAAAAATTGTCCTCGCTACTATCAGTGTTATAGTATTACATGTATCTGTTCTATGTGACAAAAATTGTCTTCACTACTAGCAGTGCTATAGTATTACATGTATCTGTTCTATGTGACAAAAATTGTCTTCACTACTCGCAGTGTTATAGTATTACATGTATCTGTTCTATGTGACAAAAATTGTCCTCACTACTCGCAGTGCTATATATAGTATTACATGTATTTGTTCTATGTGACAAAAATTGTCCTCACTACTTACAGTGTTATAGTATTACATATATCTGTTCTATGTGACAAAAATTGTCCTCACTACTTACAGTGTTATAGTATTACATGTATCTGTTCTATGTGACAAAAATTGTCCTCGCTACTAGCAGTGTTATAGTATTACATGTATCTGTTCTATGTGACAAAAATTGTCCTCACTACTCGCAGTGTTATAGTATTACATGTATCTGTTCTATGTGACAAAAATTGTCCTCACTACTCGCAGTGTTATAGTATTACATGTATCTGTTCTATGTGACAAAAATTGTCCTCGCTATTTACAGTGTTATAGTATTACATGTATCTGTTCTATGTGACAAAAATTGTCCTCACTACTAGCAGTGTTATAGTATTACATGTATCTATTCTATGTGACACAAATTGTCCTCACTACTCGCAGTGCTATAGTATTACATGTATCTGTTCTATGTGACAAAAATTGTCCTCACTACTAGCAGTGTTATAGTATTACATGTATCTGTTCTATGTGACAAAAATTGTCCTCACTACTAGCAGTGTTATAGTATTACATGTATCTGTTCTATGTGACAAAAATTGTCCTCGCTACTCGCAGTGCTATAGTATTACATGTATCTGTTCTATGTGACAAAAATTGTCCTCACTACTTACAGTGTTATAGTATTACATGTATCTATTCTGTGACAAAAATTGTCCTCACTACTTACAGTGTTATAGTATTACATGTATCTGTTCTGTGATAAAAATTGTCCTCACTACTTACAGTGTTATAGTATTACATGTATCTGTTCTGTGACAAAAATTGTCCTCGCTACTTACAGTGTTATAGTATTACATGTATCTGTTATATGTGACAAAAATTGTCCTCACTACTAGCAGTGTTATAGTATTACATGTATCTGTTATATGTGACAAAAATTGTCCTCACTACTAGCAGTGCTATAGTATTACATGTATCTGTTATATGTGACAAAAATTGTCCTCACTACTCGCAGTGCTATAGTATTACATGTATCTGTTATATGTGACAAAAATTGTCCTCACTACTCGCAGTGCTATAGTATTACATGTATCTGTTCTATGTGACAAAAATTGTCCTCACTACTTACAGTGTTATAGTATTACATGTATCTGTTCTATGTGACAAAAATTGTCCTCGCTACTAGCAGTGTTATATTATTACATGTATCTGTTCTATGTGACAAAAATTGTCCTCACTACTTACAGTGTTATAGTATTACATGTATCTGTTCTATGTGACAACAATTGTCCTCACTACTTACAGTGTTATAGTATTACATGTATCTGTTCTATGTGACAAAAATTGTCCTCGCTACTAGCAGTGTTATATTATTACATGTATCTGTTTTATGTGACAAAAATTGTCCTCACTACTCGCAGTGCTATAGTATTACATGTATCTGTTCTATGTGACAAAAATTGTCCTCACTACTTACAGTGTTATAGTATTACATGTATCTGTTCTATGTGACAAAAATTGTCCTCACTACTCGCAGTGCTATAGTATTACATGTATCTGTTCTATGTGACAACAATTGTCCTCACTACTTACAGTGCTATGGTATTACATGTATCTGTTTTATGTGACAAAAATTGTCCTCGCTACTAGCAGTGTTATAGTATTACATGTATCTGTTCTATGTGACAAAAATTGTCCTCGCTACTTACAGTGCTATGGTATTACATGTATCTGTTTTATGTGACAAAAATTGTCCACACTACTAGCAGTGTTATAGTATTACATGTATCTGTTCTATGTGACAAAAATTGTCCTCACTACTTACAGTGCTATGGTATTACATGTATCTGTTTTATGTGACAAAAATTGTCCTCGCTACTAGCAGTGCTATAGTATTACATGTATCTGTTCTATGTGACAAAAATTGTCCTCGCTACTCGCAGTGCTATATATAGTATTACATGTATCTGTTCTATGTGACAAAAATTGTCCTCACTACTCGCAGTGTTATAGTATTACATGTATCTGTTCTATGTGACAAAAATTGTCCTCACTACTCGCAGTGTTATAGTATTACATGTATCTGTTCTATGTGACAAAAATTGTCCTCGCTACTCGCAGTGTTATTAATTATTTAGAGTTAAATAAATTAAAAATCTTTAAATGGAAACTTATTCACTTCATATTACCATGCAAAGAATTGTTAAAACAATGGAGAATAGTAAATAATAGTGACTGTCTGGTATGTAAAGAAAAAGAAAATTACAAACATTTTTACTTTGATTGTAAATATTACAAAAAATATTGGCAAGAGGTGAAAAAAATTACAAGAAATCTTTATATAGGAGATCATGTTTTTAACCTGGAATCTCTGGTTTTTGGCTACAAAATATATGACCAGTCATATTTTGATCTTAACCTGCTTAGAACCTTAATATTTTTTTTCTATATATAAAGCCTATTATATTTCAAATCAAAAACAAAAAAAAGTAGATACCTTGTATATTTAATTTTTTTAAGGATGAGGTAAATAATGTGTTTGATACAAATATTTTTAGACAAGTCAAAACAGGAAATTTCATATAAGCAAAGCACGTGTATACCTAAACAGCCGATATATTGTATAGTATCCGGGATTCGATAGTAACCTCGATTTCGATAGGTCGGTATGTTTAGCTGTCATTCGGAACACCGTGACGTCCCCAACCGGAAATCATCGATAGTAAAGCGTCTGTAGTTACTGACTTGAGAATACTACAAAAGTTCAACAAAAATGCCATTCAGAGAGGTAAGCAATAAAATTACTACAAACAACTGCCCAAAATGCCTTTTTCACTATTCCCATTTCTGTCTCCACATAATTGTTATTTTTCTTAGCAAATACAACATCGTACTCGACTCCAAATCCCTGTATTTGTCGTCTGTTACATGGTCTGCAAATATCTAAAAATAGAAGCATAGGGACTTCCATACTGGGGAAAAAATCTATCGAAAGCCAGTAGTGACACATTATACCATGTTTTAAAAAATGATTAAAAAGTATTTGATTAATTTTTTAACATTTAAAATTCTATTAAAAAAATGTGATATATACTCCTTTCCTATGGTACCGCGGGTTCTATGATACCGCGGTATTTATTTTGTCTGTTCCTATGCACTGCAGAACGTCTGGTCATTCTGTCTAAATGCCTTGAATTTTTGTAAGTACACGTATTTTTATCTTTTCCTTAGAAATAGCGGACATTTTTATTTTACCCTGATCCCATGCTTTGTAAAAAGTCCAATAATTAAACCATAATTGTCATAATTCGTCTGCTATTTTTTTAGAAATGTCGTCCGTTTGTTTACGTTTCATTTCAACCCGATTTGGGATTTTTGGTGCTATTTTTTAGTTACTTTCTAGACCGACAAAGTTGATGGGAAAATTAAGCTATGAAAACATATTAACCAACATAACGTTACATCAAATTGACTCAACTTCGTTACATTTGTTATTTCAAAGAAACTTTACTTTATTAAATGTGATAAATTATCAAGATTTTCTTTATGGTATAAGTTTGCCAGATATTCACCTTGATTTAGTATTTATAAACGATGTCTTGATTTATCAAACATTGTGTCCCATAACATTAATTTTGCAATTACCGCGATATCATAGGAAACCATTTATGGGAGGTACATCGGCGTTGTCATAGAGAAAAGTGGCGACGTATTTTTAAACAAATTCAAAGAATAAAATGAATTGTGGGGGAAAATAGGTTTCTATATCGGGGAATAAAATATAACATTTTTGGATTAATTCTGAAAATTAGTTACGTTACACAGACGTTAAACATTAAGTACCGCGGTACCATAGAACCCCGGGCTATTTATAGCTATTCACCCAGAAATTAAGAAAAAGAAAGACATTCAATTACAAGTTGTCAACTATAAGAAATTATATATCTATCTGCTGATTAAAAAATAAAATAAAAATTATATATCTATCTGCTGATTAAAAAATAAAATAAAAATTATATATCTATCTGCTGATTAAAAAATAAAATAAAAATTATATATCTATCTGCTGATTAAAAAATAAAATAAAAATTATATATCTATCTGCTGATTAAAAAATAAAATAAAAATTATATATCTATCTGCTGATTAAAAAATAAAATAAAAATTATATATGGTAAAATTTCTGTTAAATTTTCATGTAAAAAAAATATATCTTTTTTTGTTGACAGTTTTTAATCAAAGTTTTTCTGACCGTTTCTGTGTTTTAATGAATTTAATTTTGAACAAATATTATGGTAAAGATATTGTATAATGAAACATTAGGTGGACCACAGCAAATTGTTTTCCTGGCTTACCATAAATCGAAACTATCAACGGAGATATCTCCCCTATCGAATCGAGGTTACCCTGTTTCTGGTTCAGTTGAGATTATTACCAAATTTGAAAGGTATCGTCACGGTATGTGTTTTCGTGTGTCATCTGTTTTCGTTTTATCCATTTTATTTTGATTTCCACAGTGAACGCATTATTTTTGACGTGTCCTCAGGTTTCTATTTATGGAACGTAAACAGGACTACAACGTGTCATCTGTAAAAAATGTTAAAGTTTGCTTTTAAAGACATAAGTACCAAAAACAGTGAACCTACCTACTGAACCATACTTTTTGTAATGCTAAAAATTTACTTCATTTATAAAGTAGCTGGAAAAAAATCCAGAAGGTCCTTTTGGGTTTTTTTAAGATATGACAGACTATCTATGAATAATCTTGGCTGAAGTCTGTAAACTGAAATATTCAATAAAGAAATTGGGGGGAAAAATCCAGGCATTTTGCATGGTCTTCACTCTTGGTGAAATCTGAACTATAAAGTTAATGGGATTTTTCTTTCAAAAACACTTAATGTTTTGCAGTCTCTGAAGTACTTTTTTGGTCCACAAAATGCTAGATTTCAGGAGCTTTCGCTCCCTGGACCCCTTATGGCCCTCAGCCTAATTTTTGGGTATCTCCTAAAATTTAAGAAGTACCTCCTATTATAAAAAACTTTGAAACCCCTGTGAAATGTGCCTGTTTCTTATATAAAATACATGTCACTTTGCAGTGCATTGTGGTTTCAGCTCTAAAAAAACATCTAAAGTAAACACAATTTTGAAAGTGGTCATTTTCAAACATTCTGTTATTTTATTTAGATGTAGTATGATTTGTAGATGGCCAGAACCATGAAATTTTAAAACCAGCCATATCCGGATTATATATTCGTTTCCATCCCGTATATCGGCCTTGTTTTTACTTCGCACGAAAACAGATGACGCCATTTTACTGACAACAAAAGTTGCCAGATAAGAATAAGAAGAATAAGAAAACTTTATTTGAATTCGGTTTTTGTATAGCAATAAACACAAGCTCTCAGGAGCTTTTTACCGAATATACATATATAGTAGCACAAGATACATACAAATATTAACATAATCACATAAACACACATAAAGCACATACAGTTAGCAAATGCAACATAAAAAGCACAAAAATGGAAGACATACTAAAACATGCTGAAGCAATATCAAGCAAACATAAAATAACTAAGCAGCATTAAAACTTGGAAAAAGCACTAGAAATAAAACAGAAAGCTGTACCTGCCGAAAAGAATGGCTTAATAGATTTCCAAAAGTCGCCCGATTTTGTTCCCCCAGAGCAACGTTCTAAAAAGTATGTTTTCATTGATTTTCTTTTCAATTTGGTTACAAAATTTCTTTGCTTTCTGAATTTTTCCCAATTTTTGTTGCTCTAACATTTTGTAAATTGAGAATATAGCATTTGTTTTCTGTATACAGCTCTTCTGAGCTCCTGATTCATACATGGTAATGTTTTTTTTCTTTGATATCTAGATTTAATTGGAGCATGTTTGTTTAACACATTGATAAAATCTTTTTCATATTCATTATAAACAGAATCTACTTCATGACATGTTTGATTGATCTTAATTTGTTCTATATCATCATTGAAATTTTCAATATCAAAACTCTTGTAACTTCTATAATACGTGAGCTTTTTTGGTTCGTGAAGAACTTCACCTTTGATAACAGTACTTATAATGTTATGGCAGCAGTCAGATAATCGAGAGTATATTAAAATACAAGAATGGCTTAAAAAACAATCTTATGTACAAAGAAATATTTAACTAGCCATTCTTTGAAAATTCCAATCGTCATATGAATGAAGGGTTAACACTGTAAATCGCTATATCGGAAAATCGATAATAGCACGAAAACCGATAACACGATGCTACTGTAAGCCATTTATTTATTTCTTATCAGAATTCTTTGAAAAATTGATATGTTTTAATTTAATACATGTGTTTTAATATAATGTTAACTTTTCTTTATTTAAGTCTCGTATATTATCACAAATATTATCCGTTACGCTATCGAATCCCGGACACGCCAGGATATCACATGACTTGAAAATCCCATCTATCGGGATAAAAGAACAAGCATACTTCACTCTTGCATGCCCACTAGTAGAATATGCTAGTACAGTCTGGGACCCATATACACAAGCTGATATAAACAAGGTGGAGGCAGTGCAGAGAAGAGCGGCTAGATATGTAGCAAACAATCACAGAAATAGATCTAGTGTAAGTAACATCATACAAAGACTAAAATGGAAACCACTTGCAGACAGAAGAAAGGACGCTAGACTTGTGATGCTATATAAAATCCATAGAGAACTTGTAGTCATCAACAAGGAAAACAGGCTAATTCCAACAGGCCGAAAAACCAGAAAATCACACAACAGGTCATTCCAGATACCATCCTCCCGTATTGACACCAGGAAAATGTCATTCTTTCCAAGAACGGTACGAGACTGGAACCTACTAGCTCCAGACATTGTTGAATTGGACACACCTGAGGCCTTTAAGGCAAGGATCGTGTCCCTATAGTCCAGACAGTGACAACTGTATATAGTTTTAATTGTAAATTCAATTTGGTTATTATTACTTATTATCATCTACTTGGAAACTTATTTAAACTTTGGCTTCACTATTCATTGGGCATGCCGCACAAAAATCTAAATTGCATAATCTTCAATATGATGAAGGAGGCAATCATATGGCAGAAACAGAAACAGGGAGACTTCAGAATTCTTGTAATGTCACGTGATTTCACATGTGGGGGGGGGGGGGGGGGGGGAAATCAATAAGAGGAAACTTGTCTTCATCGCTTATATTGTAGTAAACTCAATACTTACATGTCACAAATAAAACATTTTACAGCGGACAGAAATAATCCTTTCACTCATAGATATCATATTCTAACAATTAGAAAATAAAGCGAACTACCATCAAAATAGGAAAAAGCAACACCACAATCGTGCATGTAATTCACGTGCATGAACAATTAACCTTTCGACCGTGGTCGGTTTGAAAGTGTCAAATATCCGGATATTGTCAACAAAAAGCATGTGAAATCACCATAGACAGCTATTATATATTTGGGTGATTCTCCGACAACTGTAGCCAATTTAGATTTTTTCAATAAATATATCGTGTATCCTTCTATGAACTAAAACTTTCGCATTCTTTTCCTTAAATTTTCTGCTGCAAGAAGATGTTACATGCAGTGCTGACGAACATTGCATTGCTTGCACATAAGTGTGTTAATTACAGCACTTGCAGTTAAATGATCTCTACCGTCACGAATTCGGATAATCCATTTTTTAAACATCCATGAGATTTTTTGTAGAAATCAAATATTCATCTGTTTAAGAATTACGAGATGATCATGCAATATTAAGATTTTAGTAAAATAACGTAAGACTTGCTAAACAGATGGTCTTCATAGTATATATATTATGAATTTCTCATACAACGGCATCAGACTTTGTCTAATAGGATGGAATTTGCGTTAATCTCAGTCTTTTTTGTTGAAGTACTTGATTGTTATAATATTTTGCATGAATATAAAGAAATCCTAAGGCTTTACGAAAACAATTAAGTGTGTTGATTACAAATTTGTGCTTGTGACGGTAACTATAGCCATGTGACGGTAAAGAAGTGCACGTTATTTCTATTGTAAAAACATCTTTAAATTGATTTCCAGGATATGCGCGTGTGTGTGTGTTTGTGTTTTGACAGGATTATTTTCCATTAATAACGATCTTGTTTTGTGCTATATGAGCCTTACTGCCTGAGTGGCCTACATGTGATCATCTACGGTATTTTATTTCACTTTGGTCACTGCAAACTGGCTGGGTGCACTCGAATGTATCGGTATATGATAAAGCTGACAATTACATCATGAGTCAGTTTTTTTTCTCCTTGCACTTCGAAAAAAAGAACGAATATGGGGAAATATACCAACAAAAGAAACTTTAGAAATATTCATTCAGAGGTCACTACGAGGTCTTCAACATGTGGAACCCACACCCATCAGCGAGTTTTGAATGACTCCGACAAAAATAAGTAATCAATCCATGATCACAGCACAATGGCAATTCATCATAAGGTTAACTGAAAATTCTAACGAGACAAAGACACATCAATGACCATCAGTTCCTGACTATGGACAGGCGCATAAAACCTACAGTGGGGATAAACTAGTTTTAGGTACCTAACCATCGTCAAAGATGAAACTAAAAGAACGAGTAAACACACTGTAAAAATCAATCCATAATACACTCAATTCAGCCAAGAAATACCTCAACATAAAACATGAAATACAAAAAAGAGGCATGCCATACAATGAATGCTCGCAGTCACTGAAAGCAAGCTCATGATGTAAAATGGAATGACGAAAGCAACAAGTTTACCAACAGTAGAAACGTAATATAACTAATGAAACGGTTAGCGGGTTTAACATATTAACTTCTACACCACATACCCCTTTTTTACATGTGCTATATAGCGTATTACATCTACGGTATTTTTTGCAGTGACCAGAGTCAAAAATATCGTAGATGTAATACGCTGATATAGATCACATGTGAAAAGGGGTATGTGGTGTAGAATCATTCATTTCGTCTAACCGTTTCATTAGTATATTACGATGCGCATGATAATTGTTCAAGAAAGTAAACCAACACAGATATTTGCATACTAAAACATTTTCCTAACTTTAAATGAACAAAACTGTAATTGAACATTAAACACAGAACAGAACATATTTGGATTCAAAACAGTTAATATCTAGAACGTAATAAACTCACAACCATGACTCATGTCAAACAGTAACATTCTAAAGCAAACAATTATCATAAATCGACTGAATGCAACAAAAAGGGGTATGTGGTGTAGAAGTTAATATGTTAATCATTGTCCATGAACCTCTCCAAAGACTTCCATATATCTGGGTCAATTTGTTTGTGCCTATTTGTCACATTCTTTGGTTCCGGAATAAGCGATAACACATCCTCCAATTTATACCAAATACAGTCTTCCACTAATCCCCAGAAAAATCGGTTATTTCCAATGGAGCACATGCAATTAACTTCAGCTGACTCATTGTCAATATCCTGGATAATTCCAGGATAGACGGATTTATCATAATGAATTACGCACCACTGACCAATTAAATCTGGGTCTGGTATTACAGCATTTAATTCGAACTCCTCGGTGCAACGAGATTCTGTTATTGATGACTCCCCTTGATTTTGTAGAAGTTCACCTGCTTCTGTGTCATTTTGACGCACTGTTTCTGTTTCAATAGTTTCTCTCCGCTGACCTTCTATATCTGGGAATCTATGACTTGCTGGATCACTTTTGAAACAATCACAGGCGTCTGGCCACTTGCAAAAGCAACTCAGTACAGACAAAAATATTTCATTGGTGGTAAAACTAATTATCTGATGTAAACCCATTGTGCCCTTAATGGATTTAAGAGAAATTGGAAATGTAATTGATTCTGTGTGTGTGTGTGCGTGTGCGTGCGTGCGTGACGTTATATGGCTATATGAGAGTTCCCACAAAAACAAGTTTCCTTTCGTTCCTTACCGTCACGTATTATTCTCTACCGTCACACTCTATTCCGTGACGATAGAGAATGTGACGGTGGAGAATTTTTACGGAATTTCCGAAATTGGCTTTGGTATTTACAATAAGAGTTTGTTGACCTTCAAACGTACTCGTAGCTTATACTCAGTTTTATATATTCTGAAAAGTTTCGATGACTAAAAAAGTAACATTTATTATCTATATCATGTTCGGTAAAGAATGTTAATTTTCATACTATTTCTTAAGTTGGTACTTACCATCAAAATAATGCTTTCCATTTGTATTGATTCAAAGAGTTAGAACGTGTCACGTCGAAGAAATATATGGCGTGTAAAGTGACGTCACAATAGCAGCGTCATCTATCAAGGGCATTTAACTGTGATACTAAGTAGAAATGTTACGGTAAAGAATATTAAAAGGGGGACACTTTTTTTTGTTATGATTAACAACAATAATATTGTTTTCCTTCTGAAAAGGAAGTTAAACTCTCAAGCCGTAAAAAATAAATATAATATTCAATCGATTCTCATTGGTCCGATGTTAATAAAACTCATGATTGTCTTTCAAAACAATAAATTATATTTGTAACTCATTGTGGGGACATCTACCGTCACGTGTATAATCTTATATATGTGACGGTAATTTCTCATAAGAAAATCCTTTGTTTTTAAATTGTCAAATAGGATATGAAAACATTTATATAGGGATAAATTATGTCTTTAAATATCATTTCATAATATGTCACTCTTTTCTGTTATGACAACTCGTTTGAAAGATATGACATCAGGACAGATTACCATATGATTGGTTTCAGTTGTCAGATATTAACCCATTTATTACATGTCAGAATTACAATATATATATATATACTGCATATTAACTGTATAAGTGTATTAACAACATTTATTTTTTACTAAGCTTCACTAAATAGCAAATCCCTTACTATTTAATGATTAACAACTAGGGATACTAGGTAAAAGCTGCATATCTAGTAAATTGTTAACAGCAATTAGTGCAATAAAATCTGTGATTAAATTTTTTTTAAATAATCACACAGAACATCACATAACTAGAGAAAAAAAAAATCATGTTGAAAAGTAAATTTCTCTAAATCTTGTTCAATTTTCACACTGACTTCTCAACCCGTGTGAGAAGAAATCGATAATCAACGTGTGGATCACTTTGTTCTCAGTCACTGATTGGTCAATCAGTTACGCAATTATGTCTCAACCCGTGGGTGAGATAAGAATTTCACGCTACTTTTCCCGTAAAAATGTTACGTTTCGCAAAATGTCATTGGGTCAATAAAATCGTTTAATTAACCGTAACTAACCGTAATTAACCGTACCGCCATCAAGAACCCCTCATCTAGAATATTGCCCCTTCTCCATCATTGCTTGAAAAACATTCCTTAACGGGTGTGACGTCAATTGAAGTATACGTCAGTGACGTCATTGAACGTCGATTTGAGAAAGTGAAAAACGGCCATATACTTTGTTAAATTAGTGAGTAAAAGAATCAAGCACATTTTTAGTGGTTCATTAGAGAAACAATCTCTAACATTGTTTCCCGTTTATTATGATAATATTTCAAATCTCGATAATTAAATTTTTACATTTTAAAGTTCTCGGTAAACCTCGAACTTTAAAATGTCAAAATTTAACTATCTTGATTTGAGAAATTATCGTAATAAACGGGAAACAATGTTAGAGACTATATAAACATCATTCTAATTTGATAATCGGTTCATTTTAGTTATTATTATTTAATTTGGTAGATAATTTTGTCTCGTTATGTGTATTTAATATCTATTTATGTTAAACTGACAAATTCTCTGTACCACTGTTTAAACTATGGTTTTATGAGAAATAAAGAATCTTGAATCTTGAAAAAAAAAAAAGTTTACCAGTTGAAGCCCATGGTCAGTGGTTCTCCTTTGGGTACTCCGGCTTCTTCCACCACTAAAACTGGTCGCCATGATATAGCTGAAATATTGCAGAAAGTGGCATTAAACACAATAAAACCAAATCAAATCTTACGAAAATAGCTGTTTTGAAAAAAAAGAACATTATTATATTACATTTTGTTTCTTATTACAACCAATTATTAATTATGCACTTTATCTTAGGGAAAAACAGAGTTTGAAGATACCTAAGGATTAATCAGAATCAGTAAATCGAAGGACAGTCAACACCATTGCCAAAAGAAAAAGGACAACGATCTCCAAAATATACACAGAAAACTGAAGATCGTGCAACACACCAACTCTACTAAAAACAGAGATGATTGTTTGGGTCATTCTCCGACAACTTTTCCAAATACCGAGTTGTGTCAATATGAAAGGAAAGTTTGTCGCAAGCGTTTCATTTTTTACCGTAACAATACCTTAAACGCACATGTTCTTAATTTTTCTTCAACATCAACCATAAAAACCGATATGAATATAAACGAATAATTTGTTCTGTTGTTATATGTGGAATTACTTATGATAATTTTTTCTTATCTTCTGATTTAAGTTTGTTGATTTTCTGTAATATTAATGGGACACAATTGTAATCTTTACCTTCACAATTGGCAAAGTTGTTAGAGAATGACCCGTTTATTGCTTAGCATCAATTGAGCATTTCTGCACCACAATTCAAGACAATATAATACAATAAATCAGGTAACGAGAAGGTTATTGGATGGGGAAGCATATGACTTTCTAAAAAAAAAATCCATAGGTTAAATTAGTACCCGATTGCACGCCTAAGCTTACGTTTTGCAAGATTTATTGCAAATGTTTAAATTTCCTCTAAAGGAAGGTGTTCTGTATGATTGTTTTTGGAGATCTAGATATATGTACTTTATATCTAAACGTTTCATAAACGTTGCAGTTTTTATGTTTGTATGTTTTGTGCTTTGTTTTATTATTATTGATTTTACACAATTCATATAATCTGGAAAGGTATAAACCCACACAGAGCAGTGGGTGGCATTGGATATCTAAATAATATAACCTGTTGCATTATCAAACAATCACAAAAGAGTATACTCTCTTCTGTCAACTATATGATATCAGGGCCGTAAATTGGTTCAAGTTTAAGAGAAGGCAGTGAAATAGACGGGGGGTCCGGGGCCGCCTAGGCCCCCTGAAGCTGAATAGTTTTTCATGCTTTTTCCTGCTTTTTTGGCTTTTCCCGAGCTATTTTGACTTGGTTTCAGAGAAACACTTTTCTAACCTAAGTCTCACCCATATGTGTCTGTCTGTCATTCTAGTTTCTTGCACCATTGGACTTCATGATATGACATACATATACTGTCTGTATCAATGAAAACAATGAGGGCATATCAACATACCATAATTAAGATCTATTTAGTCCACACCCTCTTTATCATAGTGCACCATGCTTTTCTTCTCACTTTGTACATTAAATTGCACATCTAAATCGTGGTCACGAATCCCTTAGGATGGTGTGTTGCATCATGATTACATTGTTGCACTAGGCAATCCTTGCATCCCTCAACTCTTGATATTCACACAAGTATACTATGAAACCCCTCCTTGGTGTATGATGACCTTTACGTGCTGTAGAGATTTCCTGAGGATTTCCTAATCAACAGGATGGTAGTGGTATCGGTAGGAGTGACTAGGGTTTGTAACGCTGACATCAGATTTCTTGGAGGAATGAGTGTAGAGAGCCCACGCTGAGTGCCCTGCAGTAACAAGTTCTGATTCATCATTGTTCAATGTTTCAGCATATTGCATCCCTAACTTTGAAGATATGTGTAAAAACACCGATGTTCGTTTTCCATGATGTCATTCGAATGAGTTATCTGGGCAAATTGGGGTTTCTCGAATATTAAGTAATTGTAGAAGTTGCTCTCCTAACATTCTCTAATTATACCACATAAAACATCGCACAGTTTTTTCAGTTGAAGTACTTTATTTGAAGATGACTGGAAATGAGTGATTTTCACGTTATATGCGAATGCGAGTAAGAGATCATACATATTCTCAAACTCACTCTGAAAATGTATAATCTGGTCAGAAAATAATTCGAATTAGCATTCGAAACGACAGATAATCTAGTCAGTCTAGGAGAACACTGAAAAAGGGGGAACCTCTGTTACTTGGTGTCTCGACCCATATCAGCTTAATGATATTTGCGTACATATTGTATTTGTTCTCTCACACGCACAGTAACAAAGATATGCTCGAATATTTTAATACAGGTCCTTGGATTAATTTGTCAAAATATTCAAAATATATCTATGCCAAACAGTAAATGACGATTCATATTAGATGTTTTGCTTGGTCTTGCTAAACCGCCCAAAACTATCCTTATCGAACTTGGTTTTTTCAGACACTGCAAAATAAAATAAAAACAGCTATATGTTTATATATAAAAATAACAATAAGCTTGATATATCAATATAATTGAACGGCACCGGTGGCGTAATGGTAAGCGTACTCGCCTCGAGTACGGTAGACCGAGTGTTCAAGCCCAGGTCGGGTCAAACCAAAGACCATAAAATTGGTTTATGTTGCTTCTACGCTAAGCACGCAACATTAAAGAAAAAGAGCAAATACTGGTTGGCTCAGTATCAGGATAATGTGTCGAAGTGGGGTGACATGTCTACCCACGGACCTTTGCTTCAGTGAGCCAGCACTATAAAAACTCAGCGTGTTGGTCTAGAACAAAGCGGAACTGATCATCATCTCATTGAAAAATAACTTATTTTCGTTAAGTAACAATCCCTCACTCACTCAATATAATTGATTCAGTGGTTGTTAATGTGCCCAGAATATTCATACTCGTCTTAAATATTAGGCATCTTTTCGTCACAAAAAAAAAGAAAAAAAGACAACGACGGAATTAATTGGTATATATATTTGATAGTTGTTGATTACATTTGAAAGTTTAAAATTATAAAATTATAATACATTGTACATGTATCTTGTTTTCTCTTTGTTTATCTAATGTCATTTTATTAATAAGGTTTTTGAATTGAATGTACTGGTTGGTTTATAGTATGTCTTACCTGCTTTTTCAATGTTCATACAATTTTGTTGTTTAATTTAATTTAATTTACTAATTTTAAAGCTACTTGTGTATACCAGTAGTTTGATTTAGGTGCTCGTAATTGTTTAGCTATATCCTCAAGCATGTTTTTCGTCTTGTAAATTGACTATGCTTTGCTTATGCCAAAATGCCTACACGGTCAATATATGTTTCCTATTAGTACTAATTTTATGCTTTCCATTTAAAAACAGTTACCTCTGCTTCTCTTTCTCGGCATAATTTTGCTACCTACTTCTAGTAATTGCCCACCCCAATGTGTCTATCTCACTGGTTCCGCTGCCTATTGTTTCAAGTAATTTGTGTTATTCACTCAATAATAAGACAATAATTACAAGATTCCGAGAGATATTCGAATAAAGGGACGATCCATATTTTAAAAAACATAAAAAACAAAAACAAAACATTAGGTAAAAACACTTAAGGTAAAGGGTAAAGGTCAACTCCAAAAATCAGATAAATAGATTAATGACATATATATATATATGTTGTTATTTCCTAATTCATGCATGCAATATGTACATCATATTCAGTACAAATATTTGCTAAATAACCAAAGGGATCTTTGTCATTTTATATTTTATTCTGAAATCTTTCAATTGTCGGGTTAAGACGATGTTAATATTATTCCCATATCGCTTACTCTGCGTGAATGTCTATAAATGTCAAATTACTGTAATATAGCCTTGATAAATAATTACACTGACTGACTGCACCTTTATTGTCGTGTCTTATCGTCAAACAAAATATTAGCATGATTACGTAATGCATACTATTGGTTTTATGTATATTTTACTATGGTAAGCAACTTAAACTAGGTCACTAAAGTATGTATTTACGCTTTAGTTGTTATTATTTACAATAGCCATATATAGCATGACCACGTCATGTGTCAAACAGCAAATCAAATTCAAGTGTAACTGATACCTCTAGCTACTAAAAACGTTATATTTCGTGTTAAAAACGAATAATCGTATTTACAAATAGATAAAGAAAATTACACTGCTTGTAGTACGACAGAAAATTAGGAAAAAACACGATTTACGTGTAGCATCATTTTCAGCAAAATATATTATCCAAATAAGAAATATAAAAATTGCGTTTGTGTAACTATATCCACAACAAGCATCTTTTGATGAAGGCTAATATAACACGATTTGACTTTTAAGTTGAAAAATCTCAGTAACCGCTGAAAATATCCAGCTAAGTAGAAATTATGTACTAGATTACTATCCCCTCTACTTCCAACCGCTTTCTATAAGCTATTAAACATACGTAAATTGTTATTAAATGACTTTGAAATTTAGGACGAAACGATTTTTTTCGCCCAAATAAAAATGTCGCCCAAACCCATATAAAATATACCACAAATTTCGCCCCAACCACCCGTGTGTGTGTGTGTGTGTGTGTGTGTGCTTTTAATGTATGCTTATGCTACTGCTGTGTTGTAATTGCTTTCGTATTTTAGTTTGGTTTTAAATTTAATGGAAATATTTTTAAATATCACAGTGCTTTTTAGAAATATTGTGTGCATGTTTTGTTTTATTGTATGTACATGCATATTCTTATGTTAGATTCAAAAAGCTCACTAGAGCTTGTGCTATTATTGTTTGATTCTTTCCGACTTTAAATAAACTTATTGTATTGTATTGTATTGTATTATATTACAACTGAGTAAGAGAACACACAAAGCAAATGAGATCACATAAGCACAACTAAATAAAGGCACAGATAAAGAAGAAAGACTATACCGGCCTGATATGTACTAATCTCGTTGAGATTAGACTTCCGAAGAAATTTTCTGTCAGTATCTCCATCCTAATATCGTCACAAGCCCTATCAATTTTTTTCTGGAAATTTCAAATTTGACCCCTGGTGCATTCCGATGTATTTTCTGGCATGGACGGATTGTTTCAGATAAGGTGCAGGTGATATTTCATATATAGACACATTTCCTAGATTAAATTAAATCTGCAAAAATAATGCATGAGTGTATGTCTTTTGATGATCCAAGTTGTGGGAAATCGTAAATGTTTTGCTTGAGAGCAAGTTTAAGTAATTTTCCAATTTATTATGATTAGGCTAAAGATATTAACCGTGCACTTGTCACAAAATTGGGTCAAATTACCATAAACTCGCTTATTAGTACAGTGACGTGTACCTGGCATTAGAGGCCACATTTACAATAACATTGCTGGGGGTTTTATTGTACAATATACAATACACGATTTCTTAATTTGCAATACTACTATAAATATTTCGACAGTCTCCGAAAAATGCAATGTCTCCAATGGGATTGGATCCCAGGACCTATCACATTGTTAGCCACAGCACTATCAGCTGAGTTAATGGAGATCTCCACTAACATAGTTAGCAGAGGAGATTACGAACCTATTACAGTTCTTATTACCTTAGTACAGCAGGACCTATCACATTGTAAGCCACAGCTGAGTTAATGGAGTTCTCCAGTAACACAGTTAGCAGAGGTGATTACGAACCTATTACAGTTCATATTACCTTAGTACAGCAGGACCTATCACATTGTAAGCCACAGCTGAGTTAATGGGGTTCTACACTAACACAGTTAGCAGAGGTGATTACGAACCTATTACAGTTCCTATTACCTTAGTACAGCAGGACCTATCACATTGTATGCCGCAGCTGAGTTAATGGAGTTCTCCACTAACACAGTTAGCAGACGTGATTACGAACCTATTACAGTTCTTATTACCTTAGTACAGCAGGACCTATCACATTGTAAGCCACAGCTGAGTTAATGGAGATCTCCACTAACACAGTTAGCAGAGGTGATTACGAACCTATTACAGTTCCTATTACCTTAGTACAGCAGGACCTATCACATTGTATGCCGCAGCTGAGTTAATGGAGTTCTCCACTAACACAGTTAGCAGAGGTGATTACGAACCTATTACAGTTCCTATTACCTTAGTACAGCAGGACCTATCACATTGTATGTCACAGCTGAGTTAATGGAATTCTCCACTAACACAGTTAGCAGAGGTGATTACGAACCTATTACAGTTCCTATTACCTTAGTACAGCAGGACCTATCACATTGTATGTCACAGCTGAGTTAATGGAATTCTCCACTAACACAGTTAGCAGAGGTGATTACGAACCTATTACAGTTCCTATTACCTTAGTACAGCAGGACCTATCACATTGTATGTCACAGCTGAGTTAATGGAATTCTCCACTAACACAGTTAGCAGAGGTGATTACGAACCTATTACAGTTCCTATTACATTAGTACAGCAGGACCTATCACATTGTAAGCCACAGCTGAGTTATTGGAGATCTCCAGTAACACAGTTAGCAGAGGTGATTATCAACCTATTACAGTTCCTATTACCTTAGGTGGTGAAGCATACCAGTTACAATATAATATGCCTTATCCAGTTATATAATAGCGACCATTCGAAACGTGTGATATATTCTTCCCAAATTAAAACGGTTATCTCCCTTGGATCGATGGTTGTTACAATTAGAAAACAAACGTGGAATAGTAGAAATGTGTGCTTCTGGTGTTTTTACACACACTTATTGTAGTTGTTGCGTATTGATTCTAACTAGCAAAGACGAATACACAAATATAAATACGACAAAGAAAGTTATAGCAGCTCCTGAGAATGGCGATAATATTTACAATCCTTCTGTTGTGGAGCGCACCGCTATTGAGCATTAAAATCAATGACCAATCAAATCGCATGTAGGAATTTTGTACAGCGCTCTTCTGTAAACAGTATGGTCGGAGGTTTCATTGCCTGCAAATCCTGTGAAACATTGCTTAAAAGTTGCAGATAGGTAAAGATGATGACAAAAAGGAATAGAAATAAAAAATTATTATGCTTCAAAGTGATACCAATATTATGGCGAATCAGGTCAAAACACAAATATAAAACTATTTTGAAAAAGTGGGGTATGAAAATTTGACATGGGAGATTCCTTCCTCCCTTGTGGTTTTCTTAGAAGTATCAGTCGAGGGATAAAAATAATTCGTAGCAAGCCCAAGTGCTACCAGCAACAAAACTAATAGAACATTTCAGGATATTTGGCAAAAGAAATTATCCTTGCTGCTGACTGTTGTATAATGCCAGCGACAACAAAATAACGTGTAAATATTTACGATTTTTCTTCTAGACATATCTAAATATACGATATACGCAATGACTCAATACAAATTCTTTACTAGGTGAGTGAGTCTCTAGTTTTTTTAAATTTTTTCATTAAAATTTAGAATTATGTTTCAGAAATATTTGGAAGGAGAATAATGATTGACTTAATAGACTGCAAGAAACAATCACATGATACAACTAGCTCTACAGAACATCAAATTTTAGATCAGTGCAAAACAAAAAGAACTGAAAACTTCTTCAAATGTTGTGAAGGATATAATTTAAATAATAGGAGATCACCTACTGAAGATGAGTTGCAGTCTTTTGATGTTTTTGGTAAACATTTAACAACCAGTGATATATTTCAAAACTATGATAGGAAAGACGCATGTGATAAACCTTATAAATGTGATATATGTGATGAAGTCAGATTTCTAACTTACAGAATCACATTAGAACACATACTGGTAGGGCTGTTCCATTTAAAAATACATAATACGAAGGGACGGCACTTGGACAGTACTGGATGACCAGCCATAATATGTTCTTTTTTTTCTTTTGCCTTTAACTCATCTGACCCAAATGATCGTATTGTCAACATTTTGTATCCGTGATCTGTACACTTTTCACATTTTAATCTTCTCCAAAACCACTTGGCCAATTGGATCCAAGCTTAGCAGTGATGTTCATTGGAATGTGCTCTCTCAATAAAAACTGTGTGATTTGTTTTTTTGATCAGAAATCCACGAAAGAACATGAGGCCTAAGGTGATCATAAAGGGTGTCGTCTGTTTTTATAGGGAACTCGGTATTTATTTTTAAACCCAATTTCATGATTTTTTTCTTAATGTCCTGATACAATTCTCTTTATGCAATGTCTAACATATTTAATGGCTTTTACAATTTGAAAGATATAAGGGGTCAACATGGGGTCAACAAAGCCAAAATTTAATTTTTTTATTTTAAGTCTGATTTTGATAGTTTATCTTCTCTAGATTCCATATGGAATTTCCTGAATGCATCTGGAAACATATTTAACTGAGCTCTTATGATTTTCGAGATTAAAGCGGTCAAAGACACGAACACGCAATTGTCAAAATGATAACATTTTTTTTATTTGAAGTCCACACCTCCTTAGGCAGGCCCTGCATGTATATTTGTCATACATTTTGTTATAGGAGTAAAATGAATATGCAACTTGGCTAATACTATCTGTGATTTTTCCCCTGCAAACTCATCCAGAAATCTCAAGTTGAACAGATAAAACACCTAGATTTGTACCTTGCATATATATGTATATACCTTTAATTTTGCTTACAAGTTCATCACAGGTAATGATGAGCAGATGTTTACAATTTTATTGAATTCTCCTTTAGTGCTCATTTAATCAAACTGTTTTTTTGGAAATACATGTAACTGGACATCTAAGATCAACTTCGCCTTGAAATAGTTTAATAAGGTACTATGAAAAATAGTTAAAATGACATTTCACCTAAATTAAAATGAAGATGTACATGAATGATCCTTGGGTGGTCTTGTTTGATCTGTAACATGAATGCTTTCAGGGGCGTAGCTACGTTATTATATATATAAATTAGGTTCAAGTAGGCACGTGCCTATGCATAAATCTGAAAAAATATAAATCACTGCTTCGTTTTCCTACTGGATTCATACGCATGTAGATATGTTCCATAATTAAATCTATAAAGTGTATAATGTAAATGTACAGATTTTAAATACAAAACGTATAATAAGGCACCGACGGTTCAACGAAATAGCAGCTGTCTTTAATTAAGAATTAATATTCGACCAACGTAGCGTAACTATGTTGTTTTTCAAAGCTTCATTGTAAGGTGAATAATATTTGTATATACCCAAGAAGGTATGCAATATGATAGCAGATCTTTAAAATGATATATATTTTTAATTGCATGCAAAATATTTGAAAGCCATTGTAATAAAATCGTAGATATCAGATTTAAATGTAAGTAGGTCCTCAGTTTTGATCGTATCACGCGATCTTTAAACCACCAATGTATCATATTAACTATACAAGTCATTTAAAGTAGCGTCAGTTAAAACATATCCATTGCTATGTACTATTAAAATGTCCTCGATCTGAAACGTTTTAAGATAGAAAAGGAGGGACTTCTCATGTATATTAAAACAATTCTGCTGTTCTGTTCTGAATATTAGAATAAAAAGAAGAAAAAACAAAACACAAGATACCACACCGTCGGAAAAATTCAAAAATCAAATATCAAAGTCGTAGAAAGAAACAAAATCGATACCCCTAACACACAAAATACATGACCAACAATTCATAACATGAGACATCTTAAGATTTGGTGTACTGCATTTACGATATAGATTAATTTTAATTGTAGGACTTTTGTCCTGTACGTCAATGTTTTTTTTAGCTCACCTTGTCAAAGGCCATGTGAGCTTTTGTCATCACTTGGCGTCCGTCGTCCGTCGTCTGTCGTCCGATAACTTTTCACATTTTAATCTTCTCCTCTGAAACCCCTCATCCAAATGAAGTGAAACTTGGTAGGAAGCATCTATGGAAGATCCTCCCTAAAGATTGCTCATTTAGTACCGATCTGTTAACAAACATGGCCGCCACAGGCAATTCTTGTTTCTGATTGGCTGATTTCTAAAATATCGTCTCCTCTGAAACCGATTTGCCAAATGAATAGAAATTTGGTAGGAAGCATCCTTGAAAGGTCATCTATAAAGATTGCTCATTTAGTTCCGATCCGTTAGCAAACATGGCCGCCATAGGCAATTGTTGTTTCTGATTGCTTAACTTCTAAAAAAATCTTCTCCTCTGAAACAGCTTGGCCAAATGAAGCGACACTTGGTAGGAAGCCTCCTTGGAAGACCCTCTATAAAGATTGTCATTTACTTCCGATCCGTTAACAAACATTGCCGCCATAGAAAATTATTGTTGATGATTGGCTGATTTCTAAAGTATCGTCTCCTTTAAAACCGCTTTGCAAAATGAATAGAAACTTGGTAGGAAGCATCTTTGGAAGGTCCTCTATAAAGAGTGCTCATTTAGTTCCGACCCGTTAACAAATATGGCCGCCACAGGCAATTCTTGTTTCTAATTGCTTAATTTCTAATACAAATCTTCTCCTCTGAAACCGCTTGGCCAAATGAATTGGAACTTGGTAGGAAATCTCCTTGGAAGGTCCTCTGTAAAGATTGCTCATTTAGTTCCGATCCGTTAGCAAACATGGCCACCATAGGCAATTCTTGATTCTGATTGGCCGATTTTTTTAAATCTTCTCCTCTGCAACCGACTTGCCAAATAAACCGAAACTTGGTAGGAAGCATCTACATGTATTGCAGATCCACTATGAAGATTGCTCATTTCGTTCCGATTCGTTAGCAAACATGGCCTCCACAGGCAATTCTTGTTTCTGATTAGTTGATTTCTAAAGAATATTCTCCTCTGTAACCGATTGGCCAAATGAATCGAAATTAGGTAGAAAGCATCCTTGGAAGGTCCTCTATAAAGATTGCTCATTTATTTACGATCCGTTAACAAACATGGCCGCCACAGGCAATTGTTGTTTCTCATTGGTTGATTACTAAAAAATCGTCTCCTCTGAAACCGCTTGGCCAAATGAGTCACAACTTGGTAGGAAGTATCCTTGGAAAGTCCGCTATGAGGATTGCTAATTTAGTTCAGATCCATTAACAAACATGGCCGCCAAAGGCAATTCTTGTTTCTGATTGGTTGATATGTAAAACATATTTTTCTCTGAATCCGCTTTGCGAAATGAATCAAAACTTGGTAGGAAGCATCCCTGGAAGGTTATCTATACAGATTGCACTTGTAGTTCCCATGTGTTCATAGACATGTCCGCCACAGGACATTCTTTTTTCTGATTGGTCGATTTCTAAGAATCTGCTTCTCTGTAATTGTTTAGCCAAATGAACCGAAACTTGGTGAGAAGCACATATGGAAGGTTCTGTATTAAGTTTCCTCAAAGCAGAATGAAAGGTGAGTGACACAGGCTCAGCCCACTGAGCCTCTAGTTTTTACATCTCCTTACATTGGTGTGTCTAATTTGTCTGCGTGTTCAATATCATGATTATACTCTTGATCAAGGTTTTGTAACAACAATGAAGATTGAATTGCATTAGAAAAGCCATTCCCTTTTATTGGTAACGTATCGGTGTTCTAATGATTAGCGTGTTAGCCTTCTTGACTCTCCGTATAGCACGCACCATTCAAGTTAAAGACCAAAGACTGGTTGGCCCGGAATCAGGATAATGTGTCAGAGAGGAACGGCATGTATATTCTGCGGACTCTTCTTTCGGTGAGCTAGCACTAGAAAGATCCAAGTTAATACACTGATCTAGTACAAAGCTGACATTATCATATTCATCATCATTGCATTGAATCTAACTTGTTCTCGCCATGGCAGGGCTAAGCAATTACTAATTCATTTAGTTTATGATGATTTTATTTGTTAAATTAACAAAAGGGATGGGACACAAGTTTTACCAACTTATGAAGTCTTCTCCCATTTATACAATAAATTCACATAGTATAATGATCATTCTGAGCATGCATATAATACATATAGAAATATATTGTAAATAATTAACGAATTAATAAAAAGGTTGTGTTGGATGGATGCGAGGTTGGAGAGTAGATAATTATCGAGTAATTATACTACAAGGAATCTTTTTGAAGATTTAATCAAATTGAAAACGTGTTTGATGATATTGGTATTTTCTTCGTATGTTAAATCATCGGACCCACAGGTTAGTAGATTCAAATCGCTTGTCTGTACTCAATTTAAGTTGTTCATCATAATAAGTCTTATTTCAGTATAGTTATGACAGGTAAGCAAATAATGGAATGCATCTTCCCGTGGAGCTCCACATGAACAAGCAGCATCATTTACCGTACTATATTAACCTTTGATAGATCGTAATTTAGAAAGGAATACGAGTTACGAAGTTGAGTAAGAATAATGTTAAGTTTTCTGGGACCATAATAGAAATGTTTCGGGATACGCTTTGTGTTATCTGACTTCCTTTCGAATGGCTTTTTTGAATTTAGTTAATGTGTCAAGATTACGATCAAATTGATCTAGCCGGTTCCAGAGTTTAACAGTAGATGGAATAAAAGATTCAGTGTGTAATCGAGAGTCTACAAAAAGGTATTATTAAATCCGAACCATTTCTTAAGGGGTAAATAGTTGTGCTTTGTACAGTAGGAGGAATAAGTTCTCTAAGATAATTTTGTGCATGTCCATTCTTTATATTATAAAATAACTGGAGTTTCCTATTATGCCTTCTACTAGATAGAGTAGTCCACCCTGTTTCTGAGTATAATTTATCTGTTTTTGTGAAAATTGGTAATCCAGTTACAATCCTTGCAGCATCTAGTTGCAATTTTTCAAGTTTAGTTGAATAACACACTCCAGAATTATCCCATATTTCACAGGCATATTCAAAAATTGGGCGGATATATACTAAGTACAGTTTTTCTAGATTTTGTCTACTTAACCTATATTTTAATTTTCGCAGAATACCTACATGTCTTGATACGCTTAAGATTATATTTTCAATGTGGTTATTCCATTTAGCATCGCTTGACAAGGTTACACCCAAGTGTTTATGGCTCATTGTTATAGGGATATTGTTTCCATTAAATGTGAAATTAAAATTATATCTAACGTCTGTATTTAGGTATTTAGTTCACACAAGTCATGATTTATAACATTTTCAATTTCAACAACATTTTGACTTGAATAACCTAAAGAAATATCATCTGCAAAGAGTCTACTGAGAGAGGGGAGCTTCTCTCCAATATCATTTATATAAGTTAAAAATAGCAAAGGGTCTAAAACTGACCCTTGGGGGACTCCAGCAGAGACTTCACAAACAGTTGATGATGCTGCCCTGTTAGTCACTTTTTGTTTTCTTTGATACACATACTTTTCAAACCATTTGATTAAAGGACCTTTCATACCATAAGAATTCATTTTATGTATAAAACCCCTGTGCCAAACTTTATCGAAAGCTTTGGAAAAGTCACAGAATAAAAAACAACTAAATTTTTTTTTATCTAGTGAATTGAGTATAGAGTTGTATAGTTCTAACAACTGGTGGATAGTAGAATGTTCCGGAAGAAAGCCAGACTGATACTCATATATAAGTTTGTTTCTAACAAGATAATTATAAACATTTTTATAAACTACTCTCTCCATAATTTTACCAACACAACTTATCAAAGATATCGGATGGTCATTTGAAGGCAAAGAGGCATCACCTTTTTTTAAAATAGCTATCACGTGTGCAATTTTCCAGCTTGAAGGATACTTGCCTTGTCGTAAAGATTTGTTAAAGATAATTTGAAGTGGTTCGGCAATTTTTTCTGGGGCTATTTTGAGCATTTCATGGCTGATTTTGTCAGGACCGGACGCTTTTTTTAGGTCTAATATTTGAATGAAATCTACAATTTCACTAGCAGTCACAAAAATGTCGGTAATTGAGTCATTAGTTTTACTTTCTAAGGGGGGTACTGGTATATTTTCTTCCTCCAACTTAGATACTAAACTAAAATATTTATCTAATAGTTCACATTTGTTGTCGTCGTCATATACCATTTCATCTAAATGTTCATCATTAATTGTGTTTCGAAGCGGAGGGATACAGTTACTTCCCTTGTTAGATTTAATTAGCATTTTCATTATTTTCCAGTAAGTTGTAGGGTTCGTCGAATTATCTAATAATATATTGTCTAAGTCACTTTCAAAATTTTCTTTTGCTTTCTTTTTCATATTATTGACCTTGTTCCTTTGTTTTTTATATTTTAAAGTATCACTTTCCCTCCCAAATTTGAAAACATTTTTTTCTCAGGCGATCGCGTAGTCGAATTTCTTTTCCAATTTCGTTATTAAACCATGGTTTGTCATAACCCCGTACAGTTATAGTTTTCGTTGGAATACATTGCCTTGCTATGCCCCAAAATAATTTTGTAAATTCTTCAACCATGTCATCTACGTCGTTTAAAAAGCCTATCATTTCATTCCAGTTAATTTCGTTCATTTTGTTATTAAAGAGTTCTAAAACTATATTCTCATACTGCCAAATTTCTCTGGTAAATGAACCCTAATTCATTTTGTCTTGTACCTCCAATACATTAACTACTGTAAATTCAGAAATTATTACGATGTTTTTATTATTGCGAAGCATGTGACTGATGTGAAATCGCAATGATTAAACCTTGCATTTCGGAATCATAAGTATCCATTTGTACTGGAGGACTTCATGCTTCGCAATAATAAAAATTGCAATCTGTGAAAATTTTCGAAAATCGCAATAATATCCGAATTTACAGTATTTCACACTACAAAGGACCATTTTATTAACTCCTACTGAAGACCGTTTTGTTATCTCCTACAGCAGACCGTTTCGTTAAATCCTACAGAAGACCATTTTATTAACTCATATTGGAGACCATTTTGTTAACTCCTACAGAAGACCATTTTGCTAACTCCTGCAAAAGACCGTTTTGTTAAATCCTACTGGAGACCATATTGTTAACTCCTACAGAAGACCATGTTGATAACTCTTACATAAGAGCGTTTTGTTAACTCCTACAGAAGACTGGTTTTTTAACTGCTACAGAAGACCGTTTTGTTAACTCCTACCAAAGAGCATTTTGTTAACTCCTACAGAAGACCGTTTTGTTAACTCTTACAAAAGACCGTTGTGTTAACTCCTACAGAAGTGCGCTTTGTTAACTCCTACATAAGACAATATTGGTAACTCTTACAAAAGACTGCCTTGTTAACTCCTACATAAGACAACAGAAGACAATTTTGTTAACTCCTACAGGAGACCATTTTGTTAACTCCTACAGAAGACCATTTTGCTAACTCTTACAAAAGATCGTTTTGCTAACCCCTACAGAGGACTGTTTTTTTAATTCCTACAGAAGACCATTTTGTTAACTCCTACCAAAGAGCATTTTGTTAACTCCTACAGAAGACCGTTTTGTTAACTCCTACAGAAGACCGTTTTGTTAACTCCTACAGAAGACATTTTTGTTAACTCCTACAGAAGACCGTTTTATTAACTCCTTCAGAGGACCACAGGCACTCGTGGCACGGAATTACTAACTGTTAGCATATTTATTGTCAATAAAATTTCTTTATTTCTTTATTATTTCATCACTTTTTCCTTATTTTAACTTGTTCGTGTCAATATTCATACAATCTTATGTTCACAGCAGTTTGCATGTGTTGGCCCAATATATACTAATAATCCACAAGGTAAGAAACTCCGCAAGTTTAAAAATCGTACACCTGCTCGCTTCGAGTACATGTATTGCACCTTATTTCCATTATGTCATCCAAACTAGGATATGTATCCATTTCTAAAAGACGCATCACTTCGCCCCTGTTATTGTTTTGTGCATGCGATAAATCAGTTCTCCAGAATTTAAGATTTTCACACATTTATTGCCAAATTTTTCGTATAGTACCCTTCGTTGACGGAAGTAGATATACCAACGATTTAAATTCAACGGACCGTTACAACCACTTAATTCTAAATGTATTACTTCAACCATAGGGTCAGAAAAGTTCCAATCTCTTCTCCGGATTTTATTTTGGCGCAATATTTTGAAATTATGACAAAGAGGAAAAGAAACTTTCATTCCACAGATATAGTTACATGGTAACATATTTAATTAAGTTTGTAGTTATCATTAACAGGTGATGAGACATACTGATGCTTAGTGGTTTTCGGGGTATATTTTGAATATTTGTTGTGACAATTTTAGGGGGGTTGGGGGGAGAGGGGCGTAGGATATTGTCTTGGCTTCATTTGTAATTTCAGAAGCTTAGGTTCTGGTGCAAGGGGGACTATTTGTTCTTGCCTCCTTCACCATTATTATGGGGCAAAATTAAGAAAACGCATGAATGAAACAAACATTTTACAGTTTATTCAAGCTTTATATTATATGGTATACTTTGAAGCCAAATGTTTTGTTTATTATATTTTTTGTTTGCTTTCTTGGCAGTTTCAGAAACTTCTCACCTCCATATCCATTCCGGCGCTCACCAAACTGTCTGATCCACTATTAAAACTCCAACCTCCTCACCACACACATCCTGTCTGGTCCACTCCAACATGATATTTGCCTTCTTTATTAAGAGTGAGTGAGTCATTGTTGTTAAATGCCTAATGAGCAATTTATCAGGTATATCATGGTGAGAACAAGTCACATATTTGATTTCAATGAAATGATGTTGGTGTCTTCTTTGTACTAGACTAATAAGCTTAGTTGGATTTCTATAATGCTAGCTCACTTAAGCAACAGTCCACAGGCAGACAGGTCGCTACACTCTGACACAACAGTCCACAGGTAGACAGGTAGATACACTCTGACACAACAGTCCACAGGTAGACAGGTCGCTACACCCTGACACAACAGTCCACAGGTAGACAGGTAGCTACACTCTGACACAACAGTCCACAGGTAGACAGGTCGCTACACCCTGACACAACAGTCCACAGGTAGACAGGTCGCTACACTCTGACACAACAGCCCACAGGTAGCTACACTCTGACACAACAGTCCACAGGTAGACAGGTCGCTACACCCTGACACAACAGTCCACAGGTAGACAGGTCACTACACCCTGACACAACAGTCCATATGTAGACAGGTAGCTACACCATGACACAACAGTCCACAGGTAGACAGGTAGCTACACCATGACACAACAGTCCACAGGTAGACAGGTCGCTACACTCTGACACAACAGTCCACAGGTAGACAGGTAGCTACACCATGACACAACACTCCACAGGTAGACAGGTAGCTACACCATGACACAACAGTCCACAGGTAGACAGGTCGCTACACTCTGACACAACAGTCCACAGGTAGACAGGTAGCTACACCATGACACAACAGTCCACAGGTAGACAGGTAGCTACACCATGACACAACAGTCCACATGTAGACAGGTAGCTACACTCTGACACAACAGTCCACAGGTAGACAGGTAGCTACACCATGACACAACAGTCCACAGGTAGACAGGTAGCTACACCATGACACAAGTCCACAGGTAGACAGGTAGCTACACCATGACACAACACTCCACAGGTAGACAGGTCGCTACACTCTGACACAACAGTCCACAGGTAGACAGGTAGCTACACCATGACACAACAGTCCACAGGTAGACAGGTAGCTACACCATGACACAACAGTCCACAGGTAGACAGGTAGCTACACCATGACACAACAGTCCACAGGTAGACAGGTAGCTACACCATGACACAACAGTCCACAGGTAGACAGGTAGCTACACCATGACACAACAGTCCACAGGTAGACAGGTCGCTACACTCTGACACAACAGTCCACAGGTAGACAGGTAGCTACACCATGACACAACAGTCCACAGGTAGACAGGTAGCTACACCATGACACAACAGTCCACAGGTAGACAGGTAGCTACACCATGACACAATAGTTCACAGGTAGACAGGTAGCTACACTGACACAACACTCTACAGGTAGACAGGTAGCTACACCCTGACACAACAGTCCACAGGTAGACAGGTAGCTACACCATGACACAATAGTTCACAGGTAGACAGGTAGCTACACTGACACAACACTCTACAGGTAGACAGGTAGCTACACCATGACACAACAGTCCACAGGTAGACAGGTCGCTACACTCTGACACAACAATCCACAGGTAGAAAGGTAGCTACACCATGACACAACAGTCCACAGGTAGACAGGTAGCTACACCATGACAACCGTTCACAGGTAGACAGGTAGCTACACTCTGACACAACACTCTACAGATAGACAGGTAGCTACACCCTGACACAACAGTCCACAGGTAGACAGGTAGCTACACTCTGACACAACAGTCCACAGGTAGACAGGTAGCTACACCCTGACACAACACTCCACAGGTAGACAGGTAGCTACACTCTGACACAACAGTCCACAGGTAGACAGGTAGCTACACTCTGACACAACAGTCCACAGGTAGACAGGTAGCTACACCCTGACACAACAGTCCACAGGTAGACAGGTAGCTACACCCTGACACAACACTCTACAGGTTGACAGGTAGCTACACCCTGACACAACAGTCCACAGGTAGACAGGTAGCTACACTCTGACACAACAGTCCACAGGTAGACAGGTAGCTACACCATGACACAACAGTCCACAGGTAGACAGGTAGCTACACCATGACACAAGTCCACAGGTAGACAGGTAGCTACACCATGACACAACACTCCACAGGTAGACAGGTAGCTACACTCTGACACAAGTCCACAGGTAGACAGGTAGCTACACCATGACACAACAGTCCACAGGTAGACAGGTAGCTACACCATGACACAACAGTCCACAGGTAGACAGGTAGCTACACCATGACACAACAGTCCACAGGTAGACAGGTCGCTACACCATGACACAACAGTCCACAGGTAGACAGGTAGCTACACCATGACACAACAGTCCACAGGTAGACAGGTAGCTACACCATGACACAACAGTCCACAGGTAGACAGGTCGCTACACCATTACACAACAGTCCACAGGTAGACAGGTAGCTACACCATGACACAACAGTTCACAGGTAGACAGGTAGCTACACTCTGACACAACACTCTACAGTTAGACAGGTAGCTACACCCTGACACAACAGACCACAGGTAGACAGGTAGCTACACCATGACACAACAGTTCACAGGTAGACAGGTAGCTACACTCTGACACAACACTCTACAGGTAGACAGGTAGCTACACCATGACACAACAGTCCACAGGTAGACAGGTCGCTACACTCTGACACAACAGTCCACAGGTAGACAGGTAGCTACACCATGACACAACAGTCCACAGGTAGACAGGTAGCTACACCATGACACAACCGTTCACAGGTAGACAGGTAGCTACACTCTGATACAACACTCTACAGATAGACAGGTAGCTACACCCTGACACAACAGTCCACAGGTAGACAGGTAGCTACACTCTGACACAACAGTCCACAGGTAGACAGGTAGCTACACCCTGACACAACAGTCCATAGGTAGACAGGTAACTACACTCTGACACAACAGTCCACAGGTAGACAGGTAGCTACACTCTGACACAACAGTCCACAGGTAGACAGGTAGCTACACCCTGACACAACAGTCCACAGGTAGACAGGTAGCTACACCCTGACACAACACTCTACAGGTTGACAGGTAGCTACACCCTGACACAACAGTCCACAGGTAGACAGGTAGCTACACTCTGACACAACAGTCCACAGGTAGACAGGTAGCTACACCCTGACACAACACTCTACAGGTAGACAGGTAGCTACACCCTGACACAACAGTCCACAGGTAGACAGGTAGCTACACTCTGACACATTATCCTGATTCAGAACCAAACTGTTTTTGCTCTTACTCCTTAATGGTGTTTACTTAGTGGAGAAACAACAAATACCAATTTTATAGATAGTTTTTGTTTTTTTACCTGACCGGGCTCGAACTCACAATCTATTTACTACATTCCATGGGGAGCTTGCACCACCGATACGGTTTACTTATTATAAAATACCAAATATTTAATCAATGGAACATGGGATTCCTTAGATTATTTCCAGATATATTTGATGTAAAAAAAATTAGGGACATGGGATATCAGTCATAGGGACTTGTTTTTATGTGCAATACAATACGATACAATACAATAAGCTTATTTCAAGTCGAAAAGAATCAAACGATTATAACACAAGATTTAGTCAGCTTTTAAATCCGACATAAGAATATGCATATACAATAATAAAACAAAACATGCACACAATATTTCTAAAAAGCACTGTCATATTTAAAAATCTTTCCATGAAATTTAAGACCAAGCTAAAATATCAAAGCAATTAAAACACATCAGTAGCACAAGCATGATTTAAAAGCATATATATTGATGTGAGTAAACAAAAAGTATGGATATAAATAAGACACATCGAAACTAGCAACATTTAAGATTATAAATTTTAATCTATGTCATAAAAAATATTATTAAAAAATGACTCCCCTACTATACTGTTGGATTAGTATAGTAGAGGAGTCATTGTTTTGTGAAGTTTTTAATATGACATAAAAACAAGTCCTTGTGATACCAGGTATAACATGTACACCATTCCCTTCCTCTCTCAATTTTACAAAGCATCAATTTAGCAGTTTGTCACTTTGTGTTCCATCTAGTCTAGATTTTGATCAGTCCTATTTTTATTTATATTCAATTTGGGTTCTATGTTCAAGTCCAACACATTAAAATAAAACTGAAAATGGAAATTTGGAGTGATGGCCCCATTTTGACCCCTTTTTAATTTTTGAAACAATAAGAGATGTTCATAATACATGGGAATGGGAACCATAGAACAAAAGGGGGAGGAGCGCAACAAACATGATTAAACCCACGCTGTATATGAAGTGTTATTGGATGGTCCCTTACACATTTCTTTCATAGATTGGAAATACAATACTGCCGCTTACACAGTACTTAGTTTTTAACAAAGGAATCCGTGGGAAAATAAATGAAAGATTTTTCTTAGAAACTACAAAAATACTTTGTCAGTGTATAAGAATGATAATCAGATGAGCCTGAGTTCAATGTTCTAACAAAATAAGGGCCGTCGTGGTCGTATGGTAGTTAGATTTATAACTACCTATCACCACTATAATATTGTGAGTTCAAATCTTACTTATTGTGAGGTGTACTCAATATAACATCATGTGATAAAGTTTGTCAGTGACCTATGGTAGGTCGGTGGTTTTCTCAAGGTACTCCGGTTTCCTCCACAAGTAAAACTGACTGCCACTTTATAACTGAACTATTGTTGAAAGAGACGTTAATATCGCGGGCTCAGTTCTTAGTGTATCGTAATAACAATTTAAAAAAAATGCAATGAACATGTAGTTTTAATTTGATTCCTAACAAAATAGGGCGTTGTGGTGATCGTATGGTAGTTGGATTTACAATTACCTACACAATTAGTGCCAATCACCACTAAAGCTGCGAGTTCGAATCCCGCTCATGGCGAGGTGTACTTGATACAACTTTATGTGATTAAGTTTGTCAGTGACTTACGACAGGTCGATATATTGGAAAGCTAAATCATTTAAAAGTGTTTGGGAGCAATAAACCATAGAGTGTAAACAGGGTAGCCTAAGTCAGGTAATATCACCTATATCTGAGGTACAATAAACCATAGAGTGTAAACAGGGTAGCCTAAGTCAGGTAATATCACCTATATCTGGTGTACTGTAAATAAACCATAGAGTGTAAACAGGGTAGCCTAAGTCAGGTAATATCACCTATATCTGGTGTACTGTAAATAAACCATAGAGTGTAAACAGGGTAGCCTAAGTCAGGTAATATCACCTATATCTGGGGTACTGTAAATAAACCATAGAGTGTAAACAGGGTAGCCTAAGTCAGGTAATATCACCTATATCTGGGGTACTGTAAATTTATATAATAAAGATATATAATAGACAATGTCAGTGCCAAATTACAGGCTAATGGGCAGGTGATACCCTCGGGATTATTAGTCCTAAGTGGAAGTATGTGTTTTTAGAATATGCTTTTCCCATTAATATTTGAATGAATAACATACTGTGATGTGTACAGAGATTTGGTAGTTGGATTACAACTATCTGTGCAATTAGAGCCTGTCGCCACTAAAGTTTTGGGTTCGAATCCTAATGTGTACATATAATCGTATAAATGGTGCATTCGACTTGTATACGTTTACTAAAATATATTTATAAAAAAATATTTGTATTTACATGTAATACACAGGAATATTTTATGTGCGTTCAAATGATATCATATCATTCTTAATGGTAGATGGGTTGCGTTCTAATGTTGTCATAACATTCTTAATGGGAGATCAAAATACGAATGAACCTGTTGTTATGTGGACTCTGTCATAAAAGAATGTATAAAGCCTTTACAAATGCTTGTGACAAGGGCCTATCGTATCATTTGAAGTACATATTGTGAAGAGAATCTCTGCAAGTCTTATTCGACTTCTGGTCATAAATCAGTTAACCCCGTTATCAATTCGGTCTCTCACTCCCTCCCCTACATAACATTCGCATGAGTAAGATAATAAGTTTGTGGTTTAAACGTGCAGTACAATCAACAAAAACTATAAAATATGTCTGACTGAATTAAGCACTATATCACCATAAACAATACTTTTGTTATATTCTTTTGTTTATTAAAGAGATATCATTCATCTCTCACAATAACACTTTTTAAATGTTTATTTACACTCCGTTGGTCCTACATAGTTTGATGTATATTTGATACTGCAGTTAAAGGTTTAAACAATTGATACCTTGACGAAATCAGTAAATCTAGTCATATTAAATGAATGTAAACACATTTTAAGTCCAGTAAACAAAGCAACAATTAAAAAAAAGAAAAACAATTGTAAATCTTTTAAATGATGCATTCCTATAAATTATAAAAGAATAAAAAAGTGCTAAGTAAAATTACAAACATGTTGGTGTATGTTTGCGTAATTGAGAGAATCTTCAGTTAGTTGAAGATGGCCTCTTATGAAGTAGAAGTAGAAAAGTAGAAGTACATTTGTAGAAGCGTATATTGATGTTCAACATTTTGCTCTATTAAATTAATTCAAATCTCTCTTCAATTATGTTCTGAGTTCAGTGTTGTGATGTCCGCTACAGTTACCGCATAAAGACGATGTTCGGTTCGTCTTTACCTCCAGTTTATTGTAGGAGGGCTCATGTCTTGTTTACGTTATTTGTGCTTGCCTCCGCATAGTGGTGTCCAACACATATTGTGTAGAGTGTCCTTTGTTTTGTCTGTCATCTTATACTGCTCTTCAAAATTGTCAATGACCTGGTGGCCATCCCAACCGATGACATCACCTTTAACAGCAGACCAAGCAGAAATTCAAATAACAGACAGACAAACACTGATATATATATATAAAAACTCTTATTTTCCTAAAACAATCAAAGATTGGAACAACCTATCAGACAGTGCTGTACATTGCAAAACTGTAACAGCATTCAAGACGGCCTTAACATCGTCTCGCGAGTAAACAACCTAGCGCACACACTCCCCGGATAAGCTATACTCATTACCTGAGCTCATTTCCGGTACCATACAGATACAGATTGTCTTGTGTCTAATTTACGCAATGTTGCTAGTTTCAGTTTCAGTACATTCTTTATTGCCCCTTCGGTTTTCTCCAATGTTTAATAGTTTGCTACATTACTTTAAACGTTCAACATTACCATTTACACTATTATGGCGAGGTGTACTCGATAAAACAATATGTAATAAAGTTTACCAATGACTTGCGACAGGTCGGTGGTTTTCTTTCACCAATAGAATTGACCCCCACGGTGTAACTGAAATATTGTTGAAAGTGGCGTTAAACATAATAACACTAACCTTAATTCCATTACACTATATACCCACACAAACAAACCATTCTCACCACTTACCATTGAGTACTGGATACCAAAGTTACAGTGTAGAGTTTTAGCATAGCGCATCCATGGTAGCGACTTAATAGAGTGTGAGTCAACTTTGTTTTATGATAGCGTATAGAATAGCTTGAGATGACGTATCCATGGTAGCAAGTTATCAGAGTGCAATAACGTATCCATGGTAACGGCATATCCAAACTTTTGAGAACGAGGTTTCAAACAGATCTTTTTCGTGTAGGCGAGTGATTGTTGTTCAATAACAAATCACTAATATTTCAGTTATATCATCGCTAGAACAAGTTACATGTTTGTTATCGAATCGAAACAAAATTGGCAATCCTTATAGAAGACCTTCCATAGATGCTTCCTACCAAGTCTTGGATCATTTAGATAAGCGGTTTCAAAGGCGAAGTTTCAATGATGAAAAGTTAATGGACGACAAATGAATACAAACAGTGCATATTGCCACTAACGTTGTGAGTTTGAATTCCACCCATAGTAAGGTCTACTCGATGCAAAATTATGTGATAAAGTTTGTCAGCGACATTCCGCAGGTCGGTGGTGTTCTCCAAGTACTCCTGTTTCCCACACTAATGAAACCAAACGTATCAATGACAAACTATTCTAGAGGGAAACGTTTGAAGATAGTAAAGGGATAATACTATGTAAATGGGAGACGGACAAAAAATACAATGAACAAAACGACAAACAGTGATCTACAAAACATTAAACCAAATGTTTAAATCATAGGAGATTATTGAGAGAAAATTCGAAGAACAGACAATGCAATGGCCAAATGATAAAGGACAACAGCTGATACAATTTTAAAAGATTCGAAGAAACACAACTCAAGTTATCGTATGACATAGGATTTGTCTACAGAAGGACGGACGGACAGACATGGTGAAACCAGTATACCCCCTACAACTTTGTTGCGGGTGGGGGGGTATAAAAAAAAACCAATCATATGTAAAACTTTGTCCAATTCCTTTTAATGTGTTTAAATAATATTTATTACAATTAATAGAAACATCAATCATATTTTATTGAATTTGTATCTTATTCTTATATAACACTATCATTTATTCAACAACACCTGGTCTGTACAATGATCTAAGACGCCCAGGGAAACACACTTAAGGGCCCCTGTTTTCGTACACTTCATTTGCCCAGGGAAAACATAAATAAGTAATTGTCAACTCCCTGAAAACACTTTAAAAAATACAAAAATGTACAACATAATATCATATCATTAAATACATTAACTAACTGTATTTATTATACCTCACTAACTTCTCATTAGCTTAAACTAAATCACATGACCTGAAACAATTTTAATGTTTTGTGAAAATTAACCCAAACGGGTAACAACCCTATCGTTTCCCGGTAAACAACCCATTGCGTGCCTCAAAAGGGAAACAAACTCTTTCGAAAATTTCATAAAATTTCAAAATTCTAAAATCAATAATTCCAAATATTCATAAGATATCAAAATTTTAAAAAAATTTCAATATTTCAAAATTTTCAGTTTTCATAAAATTTAAAAATTTTAATATTTAGATAATAATATTGAAAAATGATAATAAAACAATTATAGCCTACAATTTCGGCCAATACTATTGCCTTCTTCAAAAAGAATGAAGATTACCTAAATTTGAAATTGACTGGTTAATAAAAGTATTAAGAAATGGGTGTTTTCATAATGGACCGGTTATATGTCCAAGGTTAGTCATAATGGCCCAAGGAAGGTTGTATTGGCCCAAGGCAATTTTTGAAGTTATTTTAAAAACACACATTTTAAATCTGTTGAAAATATTACTGATGGTCGGTTTGTGCCCTATATCACTGGTTGTGTTGTGAACTTTAATATAAACATGAAATAGTTTAACATTTGTTAAAAATTTGTCAAAAGTATTAAACACACATTTTGCTTAAATACATGTATTTATTTAAATGCCCAATCCTTGGTCTGTTGTTCGGTATAATAAAACAGTTATTGCCTTCAATGGATTGTAAACATCAGAATTGTTAACCCTCAAGGGGTTGTTTCCCTCGGGAAAACAACCCCCATCAGGTTAACAATTCTGGATGTTTACATCCATTGAAGGCAATAATTGTTTAATGTTTTATTTAACAAGTAGTTTTGACTCTTATCTATGTATATATTCCAACAACCATTGCATAAACCTATGAGGGAACTAAGTTTACCACTCAGTAATAATCATAATTTTAATTAAAAATTTTCAACAAATATTTCTATAGCAAATTGAAAAACTATTATATACAAATTAACAGTTTGAGGGGGGAGCAGTCATGGCCGTGATTGTATGGTAGTTGGATTTACAACTACCTATGCAATCAGTGCCTATCACCACTGGCATTGTGAGTGCGATCAGGGTAAGGTGTACAACATTATGTGATAAAGTTTGTCAATGACTTGTGGCAGGTTGGTGGTTTTCTCCGGGACCTCTGGTTCCCTCCACCAATAAAACTGACATTCATGATATAACTGAACTATTGTTGAAAATGGCTCTGCCAAATGTATAACATTTATTGATTGCGTGCTCTCCAAACATCAATCAAATCATTTTTTTCTAGATATTTTCTTAATTCCACAACCCCCCCCTCTCGTTAAGTTTTCCAATTTTGATTGTGTATCAATAGAACATTATGTTTCTTGTAAACACACGATATCAATTTTCTTTTTTCGACACTAACAACTGCTATGCCATTAACATTTAATGTACCAATACAAAGAGACATATTATTTACAAATTAACAGTGAAAGGTCACAATGTGGAACTCACCTCACACAGGTGACTACGATTAAACTTAGGTATATTTACAAATATGACAACAATATATATATATATATATATATACACAATAAATCACAATCCTGATATTGTTAGAGTAAACTACAGACAAATCAATTGGTATTATTATACCTCACTAACTTCTCATTGGCTTAAATTAAATCACATGACCCGAAACAATTTTAATGATTTGTGAAAATTAACCCAAACGGGAAACAACTAGTTGTTTACCGGGTAACAACCCTATTGTTTCCCGGTAAACAACCCATTGCGTGCCTCAAAACCGAAACAACTCTTTCAAAAATTTTCAAAAAATTTCAAAATTCTAAAATTAATAAAAAAAAAAAAATTTAAAGTTAAAAATTTTCAAAAAATTTCAATATTTCAAAAAATTTAAACAAATTCCAAAATTCCAACATCAGAATTGTTATCCCTCAAGGGGTTGTTTCCCTCGGGAAAACAACCCCCTTCAGGTTAACAATTCTGGATGCTTACATCCATTGAAGGCAATAATTGTTTATTATACTAGACACAAATAACATAATTGTTATAAAATAAAACAGTTAACACAATTATATTGAAGAGATCATGATTTGGGACGCCTCGCTTAGTGACGCTAAAAATAGATACCGGTGATTTTGTCATGGATAGGTTATGAATTAGGATGTTTGTCACGTGTAACAAAGTACATGGTGTATATAAAAATAGAAATGTCAATGATTAAATATTACCACAAGTATATTTTGTTCAAGTGTTATGTTAGCTTCAAAATGTTTTTGGGAAGTTTTGATTGTTGTTTGTCTGAAGAAGTTGGGGTTGATGTTGAACTTCTGATATGTTTTGTAGTATTTGGAGTAGTGTATTCGACTTCCATTGGTAATTTTACATAATCCAGTATTATGTCACTTATTACACTAGTTCCTGCTTTTGTACATCAACCAGTTTTATATACCGGTTTCTAATTTTGATCCCTCTTGTTAAAAGAATGTGCTTAGTGTTAGGTTGAAAACTGTGACAATAGAGTTCATCTCTGTTATTTTCATGGACTGTATTATTAAAGCCTATATCCACAAGTTCTTCAATTTCTTCTAGGACTTCACTGTGTACTAGACCCTTTGTAAAGCCTTTACTAATGAGTGAGAGAGTGATTGTTGTTTAACCCCAATTCAGCAATTTTTCAGCTATATTATGGCAAGAACAAGATAACTTTCCATGAGATGATGATGAGGTCCACTTTGATCTAGACCAACATGCTGAGTTGTATTTTTTTAGTGCTAGCTTACTGAAGCTACTGTTCGCTGATAAGACATGTCGCTCCACTCAGACACATTATTCTGATTCCGAGCCAACCAGTCTTTGCTCTTTCTCCTTAAGGCTGCATGCTTAACGGAGAATCAACAAATACCAATTTTATAGTCTTTAGTTTGACCCGATCGGGGCTCCCACCCACGATCTACTGCACTCGAGGCGAGCACACTAACCATTACGTCATCAATGTGGTTGTTGTACTAAAAATGTCTCTGGATTTGACTTTTATTGTGTTTGGTTTTTTTAGATGCCACCATTTCGTAAACAATGAACTAACAGTTTACAGAGTGAAAAGAAATTTTTCAAAAGTTTTTACATTGTTAACACAACTAAAGCACGTCAAGGGCACATAATCAAGTTAATTGAAAATGTCACATATTCTTCAAAAATGCAAAGCAAAAGTGTAAACTGCATAAAAAAAAACAATATTTCTCATTTCAATTGATAAAATAAATGTCTCAACATGTTGTTAGTCCCCTGTATAAGATAAACTGAATTAATTTCCATATGTGTTATATGTTAGTCTTTGTTAGTGTGTTTTTTTTTGTTCCAGTTGAAAAAACAGAGAAAGCATTGCAGGTAAATCGGCCTGGTTGTATTCTTTTTAATTCACATATTGGAAAATAATTAATGGCATTTTCAATTGTTTTGAAACCAAATTGTTACTTAACACAGCTAGGAAATAGATTCTACATCTATCGAAAACAAATATCACATACTGAAAACCATTAACACACCGACACAAATTATCACATACCAACAAACATGATTACCCACTGACAAATTATCACATACTGATACATTATTAAACACTAACAAACATGATCACATTATGACAAACATTATCACATACTGACAAACATTATCAAACACTAACAAACATGATCACATACTGACAAATTATTACATACTGATACATTATTAAACACTAACAAACATGATCACATTATGACAAATTATTACATACTGACAAACATTATCACATCCTGACAAACATTTTCAAACATTGACAAATATGATCACATACTGACAAAATTATTACATATTGACAACCAATATCATACACTGACAAACATTATCATATAATGACAAATATGATCACATACTGACAAATTATTACATATTGACAAACATTATCAAACATTGACAAATATGATCACATACTGACAAATTATCACATACTGACAAATTATTACATATTGACAACCAATATCACATACTGACAAACATTATCAAACATTGACAAATATGATCACATACTGACAAATTATCACATACTGACAAACATTATCACATCCTGACAAACATTATCACATACTGACAACTAGATCAAACATTATTACACACTAACAAACATGATCACATACTGACAAACATTATAATACACTGACAAACATGATAACATATTGACAAACATGATCACATACTGAAAAACATAAAACACTGACAAATATTATCACACACTGACACATTATCGAACGCTGACAAACATGATCACATACTGAAAAAAGTATTACATGTTTCAGTCTATGACAATCGAACTAAACGTGGTAAATACAATGTGGACATCTTCATCATCTTGTCGAATGTAATTTCTTCTCGTCATGCTACTGCTGAAAATGCTCATTTGGAGTTAAACAGCACTCGTTCACTCACGCAACACAAAACAAACAGATACGTTGGTAATTATGATATCGACATAGCTTTCCGTCGTTTTTAACGTTGGTAATTATAATATCGACATAAATTTGAATCGCTTTGAACATTGGTAATTACGATATCGACATAAATTTGCATCGTTTTAAACGTTGGTAATTACGATATCAACATAAATTTGCATCGCTTTGAACGTTGGTAATTACGATATCGACATAAATTTGCATTATTTAGAACGTTGGTAATTACGATATCTACATAAATTTGCATTGTTTAGAACGTTGGTAATTACGATATCTACATAAATTTGCATTGTTTAGAACGTTGGTAATTACGATATCGACATAAATTTGCATTATTTAGAACGTTGGTAATTACGATATCTACATAAATTTGCATTGTTTAGAACGTTGGTAATTACGATATCTACATAAATTTGCATTATTTAGAACGTTGGTAATTACGATATCTACATAAATTTGCATTGTTTAGAACGTTGGTAATTACGATATCGACATAAATTTGCATTATTTAGAACGTTGGTAATTACGATATCTACATAAATTTGCATTATTTAGAACGTTGGTAATTACGATATCTACATAAATTTGCATCGCTTAGAACGTTGGTAATTATGTTATCAACTTAGTTTTGTGTTGTTTTGAACGTTGGTAATTACGTCATCAACTTAGCTTTTTCCTGTTTTGAATGCAACAACAAATCCTCGTCAAGATACTCAATACTTCTTAATATCCCGACTCGCTTCAGTGATTTTGCTAATGTTTCAAATGTACAATTGCTTGAACATTTTCCTGATTTCCATTTGTCCAACACTGCTCTTGTTTGATTTGTTAGGTCTTTGTATTTTCTGTCAATGGATTCTAATGTTGAAATATTGAGTCCTAACTCGATACCGAGTTGGAATGTAGCACTACCAATAGTATGGCACAAATCTTCTAGCGCATCATCACTGGGTGTGCATGATAACATTTCCTTTGAATAAACTAAAAGAAAAAAAATATATGCAGATATTTAGATAAGATATTGTGAATTTTAAACCCTCCAGAGAACAAAAAGGATATAAAAATATGACATAGATTCTCCACTGGAGGTTAGAGTGCTCCAAATGAAAGTCAACAATGAGTTCCCTGGTTGTTCTATTCATCCTTCCTTTTAATAAGGGCTGTCATGGTCATGATCGTATGGTAGTTGGATTTACAACTACCTGTGCAATCAGTGCCGATCACCACTAAAGTTGTGTGTTTGAACCCCTTTCATAGCGAGGTGCACTCGATACAACATTATGTGATAAAGTTTGTCAGTGACTTACAACAGGTCGGTGGTTTTCTAAGGGTACTCCAGTTTCCTCCACCAATAAAACTGACCACCACAATATAACTGAAATATTGTTGAAAGTGGCGTTAAACTCCATAAACCAACCAACCAATCTTTGATAGTATTAATCTTGTTCTCGTCATATATTATGTAACAATAATTTACTGCTAAGAAACAAAATTCAATCATGGTATTTTGTTTTAATTTAAGAAGAGTTTGACGTAAAAGTGTTTTTGACATTTGACGCTGATTTGACAACTGTTTTACCTGTTTTGTTCAAGTATTGTTGTAAATACTGTCATAGTGACAGCCGGAAACTTTGAGCCGTAATGAAAGGGGGAGGTTTGGCACTTTAAAATCTGATTCAACCCACCATTTCTTTAGAAATGCCTGTACCAAGTCGGGGTCATTACGGTTTTCACAGTTTTCCGGTTGTTGACTGATTTTTTCTGTTTATATACTTATGAGTTTTGACTTTCCCTTTGTAAGATTGCTCGGAGTTCGGTAATTTTGCTATTACCCTTATTGAATATACCAAAGGAATAATCAGAATACATATATCGAAGAACAGACAACACATAAATGGAAAATAGAAAAAGTACAAAAGTACAAACAACGATCTACACAACATTACACATAAATCTAAAGATGGAGTAACACAAACCTCACTAAAAACCAATAAATAATTAAATCAATGAATTAATCAATCAATCCATTAACAAACAAAAGTGTCATCCAACACATCGTTTCCTGAGCTCATGTACCTGTACATATAGATCCCGTCCACAGGCGTGGAATACCATCTAAAAAAGGACAATAAATGACTTGTCACAATGGTACAGATAGTTAGAGCAGCAACTGCTTGAGATGGATAAGCACGCGAACGATTATGATAAGAAAATGCTGTTAAAACGCTATATATGCACACACCGTCTGCTATAAGATAACAAAATGCATCAAGAATGAATCAGTAATGAAACCATGAAGTCAAATCCATACAATTAAAACATAATCTCAAATAACAAACAATAACTAGAGGCTCCCAGGAGCCTGTAATCGCTCACCTGGTTTTCAATTTGACATCTAACGTTGATAGAAAATGGGAGTATTACACCTTATTTTGAAAGTGGGCCACCCAGAGATCATTTCACCTCAAATTTCTGAGCAAGCAATTTTGATGTGATTTTATCCCATAATATTCCTAAACGGAATAAACTGGCTGATAAAGTCTCACAGAAAAACCCAGAATATATGTTAAACTACTCATTGTCATGTAGCTGCTGATAAAATTTGAATTCACTTGGATTTGTAATAAAGCAGAAATTGATAACTAAAGAAATTTCTATTTTTAGTAACAGCAGCCATTTTTGAATGGAGGGCGGGGCTGTCGGACACAATATTGAAAGGGTACCACCCAAGCCAAATTTGCTTTAATTTGGTTCTGCGGTTTCAGAGGAGAAGATTTAAATGTGATCTTTTATAAAAATATATCTAATTTATATAATCGGTATAAATCGGTTGAAAGAAAAATTTCACAGAAAAACACAGAATAAATGTTAATCTACTCATTGTCATGTAGATGCAGTTAAAATTTGAGTTCATTTTGATTTATAATAAAGCAGCAATGGACAATTGAAGAAATTTCTATTTTTAGTAACAACAGCCATCTTGAATGAAGGGTGGAGCTATCTGACACAATTTTGAAATCGGACTACCCAAGGACTATCCCAGCCAAATTTGGTTTAATTTGGTTCAGCGGTTTCAGAGAAGAAGATTTAAATGTGATCTTTTATCAAAATATGCCTAATTTGCATAATCTGTATAAATCGGCTGAATGAAAAATTCAACAGAAAAACTCAGATTATAGGTTAAGCTACTCATTGACATGTAGTTGCAGTTAAAATTTGAGCTCATTTTACAGTTTTCCGGTTGTTGACTGATTTTGTCTGTTTATATAATTATGAGTTTTGACTTTCCCTTTGTAAGATTGTTCGGAGTTCGGTAATTTTTTTATTACCCTTATTTGATTTATACTAAAGCAGCAATGGACAATTGAAAATTTTTTTTTAGTAACAGCAGAATGGAGGGCACAATTGTGAAAGGGACCCACCCAAGGACCATTCCTGCCAGGTTTGGTTTAATTTGGTTCTGCAGTTTCAGAGGAAAAGATTTAAATGTGATATTTTATTAAAATATGCCTAATTTGCATAATCGGTATAAATCGGCTGAAAGAAAAATTTGGGTCAGCATAACCTCAAATAACAAACAATGAAAACATAACCTTAAATAACAAACAATGAAAACATAACCTCAAATAACAAACAATAAAAACATAACCACAAATAACAAACAATAAAAACATAACCTCAAATAAAAAACAATGAAAACATAACCTCATATAACAAACAATAAAAACATAACCACAAATAACAAACAATAAAAACATAACCTCAAATAACAAACAATAAAAACATGACCTCAAATAACAAACAATAAAAAAATAACCTCATATAACAAACATTAAAAACATGACCTCAAATAACAAACAATAAAAACATAACCTGAAATAACGAACAATGAAAATATAACCTCATATAGCAAACAGCTAAAAGATAACCTCAAATAACAAACAGTAAAAACATAACCTCAAATAACAAACAATAAAAACATAACCTCAAATAACAAACAATAAAAACATAACCACAAATAGCAAATAATAAATACATAACCTCAAATAACAAACAATAAAAACATAACCACAAATAACAAACAATAAAAACATAACCCCAAATAACAAACAATGAAAACATAACCTATAATAACAAAAAATAAAAACATAACCTCAAATAACAAACAATAAAAACATGACCTCAAATAACAAACAATAAAAACATAACCTCATATAACAAACAATAAAAACATAACCTCAAATGACAAACAATAAAAACATAACCTCAAATAACAATCAATGAAAACATAACATAAAATAACAAACAATGAAAACATAACCTATAATAACAAACAATAAAAACATAACCTCCAATAACAAACAATAAAAATATAATCTCAAATAACAAACAATAAAAACATAACCTCATATAACAAACAATGAAAACATAACCTCAAATAACAAACAATAAAAACATAACCTCAAATAACAAACAATAAAAACATAACCTCAAATAACAAACAATAAAAACATAACCTCAAATAACAAACAATAAAAACATAACCTCATATAACAAACAATAAAAACATAACCTCAAATGAAAACAATAAAAACATAACCTCAAATAACAAACAATGAATACATAACATCAAATAAATAATGAAAACATAACCTATAATAACAAACAATAAAAACATAACATCAAATAACAAACAATAAAAACATAACCTCAAATAACAAACAATAAAAACATAACCTCAAATAACAAACAATGAAAACATAACCTCAAATAACAAACAATAAAAACATAACCTCAAATAACAAACAATAAAAACATAACCTCAAATAACAAACAATAAAAACATAACCTAAAATAACAAACAATAAAAACATAACCTCAAATAACAAACAATAAAAACATAACCTCATATAACAAACAATAAAAACATAACCTCAAATAACAAACAATAAAAGCATAACCTCAAATAACAAACAATAAAAACATAACCTCAAATGACAAACAATAAAAACATAACCTCAAATGACAAACAATAAAAACATAACCTCAAATAACAAACAATAAAAACATAACTTCAAATGACAAACAATAAAAACATAACCTCAAATGACAAACAATAAAAACATAACCTCAAATAACAAACGATGAAAACATAACCTCAAATAACAAACAATGAATACATAACCTCAAATAGCAAACAATAAAAACATAACCTCAAATAACAAACAATAAAAACATAACCTCAAATAACAAACAATAAAAACATAACCTCAAATAACAAAAAATAAAAACATAACATCAAATAACAAACAATAAAAACATAACCTCAAATAACAAACAATAAAAACATAGCCTCAAATAACAAACAATAAAAAACATAACGTCAAATAACAAACAATAAAAACATAACCTATAATAACAAACAATAAAAACATAACCTCAAATAACAAACAATAAAAAACATAACCTCAAATAACAAACAATAAAAACATAGCCTCAAATAACAAACAATAAAAAACATAACGTCAAATAACAAACAATAAAAACATAACCTATAATAACAAACAATAAAAACATAACATCAAATAACAAACAATAAAAACATAACCTCAAATAACGAACAATAAAAACATAATCTCAAATAACAAACAATAAAAACATAACCTCAAATGACAAACAATAAAAACATAACCTCAAATGACAAACAATAAAAACATAACCTCAAATAACAAACGATGAAAACATAACCTCAAATAACAAACAATGAATACATAACCTCAAATAGCAAACAATAAAAACATAACCTCAAATAACAAACAATAAAAACATAACCTCAAATAACAAACAATAAAAACATAACCTCAAATAACAAACAATAAAAACATAACCTCAAATAACAAACAATAAAAAAACATAACCTCAAATAACAAACAATAAAAACATAACCTATAATAACAAACAATAAAAACATAACATCAAATAACAAACAATAAAAACATAACCTCAAATAACAAACAATAAAAACATAACCTCAAATAACAAACAATAAAAACATAATCTCAAATAACAAACAATAAAAACATAACCTATAATAACAAACAATAAAAACATGACCTCAAATAACAAACAATAAAAACATAACATCAAATAACAAACAATAAAAACATAACCTCAAATAACAAACAATAAAAACATGACCTCATATAACAAACAATAAAAACATAACCTCAAATAACAAACAATAAAAACATGACCTCTAATAACAAACAATAAAAAGATAACCTCAAATAACAAACAATAAAAACATAACCTCAAATAACAAACAATAAAAACATGACCTCAAATAACAAACAATAAAAACATAACCTCAAATAACAAACAATAAAAACATGACCTCAAATAACAAACAATAAAAACATAACCTCAAATAACAAACAATAAAAACATAACCTCAAATAACAAACAATAAAAACATGACCTCAAATAACAAACAATAAAAACATAACCTCAAATAACAAACAATAAAAACATGACCTCAAATAACAAACAATAAAAAGATAACCTCAAATAACAAACAATAAAAACATAACCTCAAATAACAAACAATAAAAACATGACCTCAAATAACAAACAATAAAAACATAACCTCAAATAACAAACAATAAAAACATGACCTCAAATAACAAACAATAAAAAGATAACCTCAAATAACAAACAATAAAAACATAACCTCAAATAACAAACAATAAAAATAAAACCTCAAATAACAAACAATAAAAACATAACCTCAAATAACAAACAATAAAAACATAACCTCAAATAACAAACAATAAAAATATAACCTCAAATAACAAGCAATAAAAACATAACCTCAAATAACAAACATTAACTAGAGGCTCAGGTGAGCCTGTATCGCTCACCTGACATAAATAAGTCCTCTTAAGAATGTCTGCATGCTGAATACATCTAAGTTACTATTCAAATCCCATACTGCCATAGGGTTCTATGTTAAAACTATGTCTGCTCATGGCAGCCATCTTGGATGGAGGTCGTGGTCACCGGACACAATTTTGAAAGTATACTACCCAAGGACCATCCATGCCATGTTTGCTTTAAATTGGCTAACTGGTTTCAGAAGAGAAGACTTTTAAACAATTTTCCCATAGGGTCCTATGTTAAAACTATGTCTGCTGACGGCGGCCATTTTGAACCGAGATCGGGATCACTGAACACAATTTTGGAAGTTGACCACCTAAAGACCATCGATGACATGTTTGCTATATTGGCTTACTAGTTTCAGAGGAGAAGATTTTAAAACATTTTTTCCCATAGGGTCCTATGTTAAAACTACAGTATGTCTGCTGAAGGTGGCCATCTTGGATGGAGGTCAGGGTCACTGGACACAATTTTGAAAATTGACCACTTAAGGACCATCCATGCCATGTTTGCTTTAAATTGGCTTACTGGTTTCAGAGAAGATTTTTAAATATATTTCCCATAGGGTCCTATGTTAAGACTATGTTCGCTGATGGTTGCCATCTTGAATGGAGGTCGGGGTCACAGGAGATAATTTTGAAAGTTGACCACCTAAGGACCATTCATCCCATGTTTGCTTTAAACTGACTTACTGGTTTCAGAGGAGAAGACTTTTAAACATTTTTTCCATACGGTCCAATGTTAAAATTAAGTCGAGTCATGGTGGCCATCTTGAATTTCCGATCAGCAAACGATTCACAAGTTTAGTACAGGACCACCCAATGATCATTCCTGCAAAGCCACAATTCAATTGGCTTAGTGGTTTCCAACAAGAAGATTTTTAAAATTTCAACCAATCAGAACACATTATAGGCTCTGTCAGCCATGTTGGATTTCCGATCAGCACCAAAAACAAAAATCTTGTATATGACCATCCAATGAACATTTCTGCCAAGTTTGGTTCAAATCTGTTTTGTGGTTTCAGAAAAAAAGATGAAAATGTGAAATTCCCATAGGGTCCTATGTTAAACTAAGTCGAGTCATGGCGGCCATCTTGAATTTCCGATTGGCAAACGATTCACAACTTTAGGACAGGACCACCCAATGATCATTCCTGCAAAGTCACAATTCAATTGGCTTAGTGGTTTCTAACAAGAAGATTTTTAAAATTTCAACCAATCAGAAAACATTATGGGCCCTGGCAGCCATGTTGGATTTCCAATCAGCGCCAAAACAAAAATCTTGTATATGACCATCCAATGAACATTTCTGCCAAGTTTGATTCAAATCTGTTTTGTGGTTTCAGAAAAAAAGATGAAAATGTGAAATTCCCATAGGGTCCAATGTTAAACTAAGTCGAGTCATGGCGGCCATCTTGAATTTCCGATCGACAAACGATTCATAAGTTTAGTACAGGACCCCCCAATGATCATTCCTGCAAAGTCACAATTCAATTGGCTTAGTGGTTTCTAACAAGAAGATTTTTAAAATTTCAACCAATCAGAACACATTATGGGCCCTGGCAGCCATGTTGGATTTCCAATCAGCGCCAAAACAAAAATCTTGTATATGACCATCCAATGAACATTTCTGCCAAGTTTGATTCAGATCTGTTTTGTGGTTTCAGAAAAAAAGATGAAAATGTGAAATTCCCATAGGGTCCAATGTTAAACTAAGTCGAGTCATGGCGGCCATCTTGAATTTCCGATCGACAAACGATTCATAAGTTTAGTACAGGAAAACCCAATGATCATTCCTGCAAAGTCACAATTCAATTGGCTTAGTGGTTTCTAACAAGAAGATTTTTAAAATTTCAACCAATCAGAACACATTATGGGCACTGGCAGCCATGATGGATTTCCGATCAGCGCCAAAAACAAATATCTTGTATATGACCATCCAATGAACATTTCTGCCAAGTTTGGTTCAAATCTGTTTTGTGGTTTCAGAAAAAAAGATGAAAATGTGAAATTCCCATAGGGTCCTATGTTAAACTAAGTCGAGTCATGGCGGCCATCTTGAATTTCCGATCGACAAACGATTCATAAGTTTAGTACAGGAAAACCCAATGATCATTCCTGCAAAGTCACAATTCAATTGGCTTAGTGGTTTCTAACAAGAAGATTTTTAAAATTTCAACCAGTCAGAACACATTATGGGCACTGGCAGCCATGATGGATTTCCGATCAGCGCCAAAAACAAATATCTTGTATATGACCATCCAATGAACATTTCTGCCAAGTTTGGTTCAAATCTGTTTTGTGGTTTCAGAAAAAAAGATGAAAATGTGAAATTCCCATAGGGTCCTATGTTAAACTAAGTCGAGTCATGGCGGCCATCTTGAATTTCCGATCGGCAAACGATTCACAGATTTAGTACAGGACCACCCAATGATCATTCCTGCAAAGTCACAATTCAATTGGCTTAGTGGTTTCTAACAAGAAGATTTTTAAAATTTCGACCAATCAGAACACATTATGGGCCCTGGCAGCCACGTTGGATTTCCGATCAGCGCCAAAAACAAATATCTTGTATATGCCCATCCAATGAACATTTCTGCCAAGTTTGGTTCAAATCTGTTTTGTGGTTTCAGAAAAAAAGATGAAAATGTGAAATTCCCATAGGGTCCTATGTTAAACTAAGTCGAGTCATGGTGGCCATCTTGATTTTCCGATCGGCAAACGATTCACAATTTTAGTACAGGACCACCCAATGATCATTCCTGCAAAGTCACAATTCAATTGACTTAGTGGTTTCTGACAATAAGATTTTTAAAATTTCAGCCAATGAGAACACATTATGGACCCTGGCAGCCATGTTGGATTTCAAATCAGCACCAAAAACACAAATCTGGTAGAGGACCATCCAGTGAACATTTCTGGCAAGTTTGGCTGATTTCTGTTCAGCGGTTTCAGAGAAGAAGATTTAAATGTGAAAAGCTAACGAACGGACGGACGACGGACGCTTACCCATGACAAAAGCACACATGGCCTATGGCCAGGTGAGCTAAAAACATAACCTCATATAACAAACAATAAAAACATGACCTCAAATAACAAACAATAAAAACATGACCTCAAATAACAAACAATAAAAACATAACCTAAAATAACAAACAATAAAAACATAACCTCAAATAACAATTGATGAAAACATAACCTCAAATAACAAACAATGAAAACATAACCTCAAATAACAAACAATAAAAACATAACCTCAAATAACAAACAATAAAAACATAACCTCAAATAACAAACAATAAAAACATAACCTCAAATAACAAACAATAAAAACATAACCTCAAATAACAAACAATAAAAACATAACCTCAAATAACAAACAATAAAAACATAACATCAAATAACAAACAATAAAAACATAACCTCAAATCAGAAACAAAGAAAATATAACCTCAAATCAGAAACAAAGAAAATATAACCTCAGGTCCCAAGCAACAAACCATAACCTCCAATCCAAATAATGAAATAGCCATCCATGCATGAACTAATGTCCTGGTTGCCCAATAAGAGTTGGTTGATTTATATACTTACCATCTGGTAAATGTATATCCCGGACAACCTACAAATAAGAAGAATTAAATCTTACAATAATATATAATAAAATACATAGAAAAAATAATGTTTTACATGTAAAAACACATTAAAACTCTCTTATCACATATTAATATAATCTTAGCAATAACAACAATGGTGGCCATCTTGGATTTCAGTTAGACACGAAAATACACGCATTCTACAGTCAATGAAATTAGGAATTTGAATCCACAGGACATTCGGTCCTGTGAACTGTGAGGAATTACAGGACCGAACTAGAATTTACAGGACCGACAATAAAATAATGATTTTTTTTTTAAATAATAAATTTATTTTATTCAAGTGTCACATATCCATTGCATTAAACTTACAATCACAAACAGCAATATCTACAATTAGACGGCAGCGTAAAGGTTAGCGTGTGAGTGCTCATGGGTTCGTGCTCTGGTCGGGTCAGACCGAAGACTATAAAATTGGTATTTTTTGCTTCTCTGTTAAGTACGCAGCATTAAGGAGAAAGAACAAAGACTGTTTGGCTCTGAACCAGTATAATGTGTCCAAGTGGGATGACAATTTAACACTATGTCCATAAATATATTATTTTATCCTGCAATCAGTACATTTACTGTACAAATATGCTATACGAATAAATTTTTGCTTTATTCGTACTAGACGAATAGACTTTTCAGCCTATGAATAAACTTTCCTGGTACCCTGTAGCTATGTACAGCGGAGGGTGCAGACAAGTATGAAACTGGTACTAATTAACGCGGATCACAAAGAAGACACACTTGACAACATTTATGAAAGTCGAGGAATGACGCTTGTTTCTGTCTTTTTTGTTTAAATCTGACAAGTTTTCCGACTTTTTTGACATTGCAGGATAAACACAATATACGTACATTGTCGTTAAATATAAAATTCATTTGTACTCGCTGCGAAACAGGCCTGAAAAGCTCACCGAAGGCTCGCTATTCTGCCTGTTTCTAAAACTTGTACAAATAAATTTTATATTTACCGACAATGTACGTATATTGTATATGTATACAGCATGATCATATTCATTAAAGTATATTTCCACTCTAAGATTACAAAATTATTTGTGACATTAAAAATTACTAAATGAAATATTCATTCTATCTAAACAAATGAATCCTTGTGTGTAAACAAAAAATAGAATAAAATAATAGCTCTATGCTACCAGAAAAAGTATAATTAGAAACCAGAATTTAGAATTACAAAAGAATATATATATATTGCTCTTTTGGTCCATTGGTTTCGATGCACCAGTTGCAGACCATAACATTTTGTTCAACGTTGTGATGAAGCCAGGGTCGGTCCTGCTTCCAAGAATCAATAAATTTACGTTCTCAGTCTTTTTCATACTGTTTCTTCCGTTCTCTCGTCTCCTCTGGGGCTACTTTTCTCGTTAATGGCTTTCCTTGTATCGCTCCTGTCTTATACTTCAAGAAAGCCATGACCACCATGTTTTGAAGTGATAAAATGTTCCAAATTAACGACGATTGTTAATGAAGAAAACTCTAAGAGAATAATATTTTTCCGAAATACCACGATCACTGTAGTCACACGAAATATTTTATGACATCAACATTTTACGACAATAACTGTCGTAAATAGATCGTGTCTTTGCCAAAACTCGTGTTTATCGATATGTATTATTTATTTTAGATTTTTCTTGATCTAAAAATAGCAAATAAAAGAGAATTAGAAATATTTTTAAGTTGAATTTACCGAGAACCTCGATTTATCTATTCTTAAAGGCAGCGGCTGACAAAACAATTTACCGGACAGTCGGTTCGGTGAGTTAACGAAAACTACCGGACCGCCGGGGAATTTATCGGACGCGGTCCGTTGGTACAGTGCCAATTTCCTCGACTGATTCTAATGTCCAATCCAGTACCCTATCATGTCCTGTTTTGTTTCTGAGTATTTCAGCATTCTCACATGATATCCTGCCCTGGCGGTCATTGTTGATTTCCAATCAGTAAGTGGAAATGTTAAGGAATATTTTGAGAACATGGATACTTCTACTCTTCTGTTGGTGAAATGTGACTGGGTTGACAATTGACGACGTGTAAAAGCAGCTGGCGATATTATTTCCGACTAGATATGCTGAATACTAAACTATAATTTTTGTTGTTAAGTTTAAAGATTTTATTAGAAGTGCATACAGCAAATTGAACATTGTGTAAAATTCCAGATTAAATATACAATTTCTCTCGAATACTTCATATAGTACACCCCACTTGTTTTAAGGAGGGCTCATGTCATATTTACGTTATTTGTGTTTGCTTACTGTACTCGTAGTGGTGTCAAACACATATTTATTATAGGAGTAACATGGTGGGGTCTTATAACAGACAGGAACAAGTTATCTTTCGCGAACACATGGGTTCAGACCCGGGTTTTGGTGGGGTCCATGTTGCTTATCGTTGCAGGTTTCTGTGTCTTGTGTGCCCAATATTGACATTGTCTCTTGATTGACCATTCATGATTATCCTTTCGGTTTTATCTAACGTTTATTTAGACTGAGTCATATGTCTTCAACCTATGCCAACATTTTGAAATATCATATTCAAGGTATACCAACAAACATTTTATTACAGGTGTTTATATAACAATTAATGATAATTAGAGGTAAGTAAATTTGGATATGAAGGTCTCAAAAGTGAATTTATAAAAAAAAAAAATTAATCTAAAAATATAAGATATAAAAAATATAAAAATATTAAGTTTAGTAAAAATTTTAATATAGAATAATAATTCTGTTAAAATTAAACAAAAATCTGTAAATAAAAAAGATGAAAATCTAAAATATTAGATTAATTTAAATAAACAATGCAATTAAACAATTTTCTTAAAATCTAAATTCAAAATTTTAGAATAATAACTACATGTATTTATAAATTTAGAATTATCATAATTGTGGACAGTATTTTTTAATTGCTCACTCTAAGCTAATTAATCATAATGTTGGCATAGGTTGAATGAGCCCTATTAGTCTATAATCTAACTTTTCAAGAGATGTCGCTCGACAATCTACATCTGACAAATCTCTGCTGGCGTGAGTTTGAGACAGGGTCGCATCAAACCAGATACTAAAATTATAATTTGTTTCTTCTCCACTAAATAGAATTTAAGGAATAACTGGAAACTCTCTCTCTCCCACACTCATTCATCCACCCAAACATGTTTTGTATGTTACAGAAAGCACATTATCTATCTTTTAAATAATACTGTAAACATTAGCAGTGCGAATTAATTAACACTCACCTCGCATAAAACACAAGTCATGATTTTAACTTTCTCGAACAAACTAAACAGTTCACCAAACGTAGGGGTTTTGGATTTTTTTTTCCAATCCATCAGAGCAAAGAAATGCATATCTGCTACGCTTCGTCGGCTATATCGGTATTCCATTTTCTCCCACTTTTGTGAAGGACGGCTATCAAGGTTAAAATGAATGTACAATTCTCTTGTTTCATCTATTGCCAAAGAATCTGCAAGTCTCATGATATGTTTATCTGACGGGCATTTCTGTAACCATGACTTTTCAAGACCTATAAAATAGTTCATACTTCATACACTCTCAATAAAGTGAAAATCAATAGCACTGGGTCTTTACTTTAATCTATGTCCGAGTGTAATGTTGGTTAGTCCTTTATCATATCATTTATTAGGGAACGACCATTTAACTTGAAGGGGGGGGGGAGGAGGAGGTTATGGTTTTTTTCTAAAAAAAATATTCTGATTCCCAATGTTGCTGAAAAAAATATTCTGATTTTAGTGGGGGGAATAAAATATAATCTGATTCAGAGTTTTTGTCATATTATCTGATGTTAAATACTGGACAAAAATTTAGCGCTTTGCGCGATAAAAAAATATAAATATTCTAATTCTTGTGTTGTCCGAAAAACAAATTATGAACGAAACAACAAACCATAAATCCCCCCCCCCACCCTTTCAAGTTAAATGGTCGGTCCCTTACTACAAGTTGTACCTTTACATTAATTTGTGTCTAAGTGTAATGTTGGATCTCATGTTCAATTACATTCATTTCCTTTCTTACTACAAGCTGTTCCTTTACTTTAATTTATGTCTAAGTGTAATGTTGGATAGTCTCTCATGTCCATTTACATCCATATCCTTTCTTACTACAAGCTGTATCTTTACTTTATTGTGTGTCTAAGTGTAAAGTTCGGTAGTCTCTTATGTTCATTTACATCCATATCCTTTCTTACTACAAGCTGTACCTTTACTTTATTGTGTGTCTAAGTGTAAAGTTCGGTAGTCTCTTATGTTCATTTACATCCATATCCTTTCTTACTACAAGCTGTACCTTTACTTTATTGTGTGTCTAAGTGTAAAGTTCGGTAGTCTCTTATGTTCATTTACATCCATATCCTTTCTTACTACAAGCTGTACCTTTACTTTATTGTGTGTCTAAGTGTAAAGTTCGGTAGTCTCTTATGTTCATTTACATCCATATCCTTTCTTACTACAAGCTGTTCCTTTACTTTATTGTGTGTCTAAGTGTAAAGTTCGGTAGTCTCTTATGTTCATTTACATCCATATCCTTTCTTACTACAAGCTGTTCCTTTACTTTATTGTGTGTCTAAGTGTAAAGTTCGGTAGTCTCTTATGTTCATTTACATCCATATCCTTTCTTACTACAAGCTGTTCCTTTACTTTATTGTGTGTCTAAGTGTAAAGTTCGGTAGTCTCTTATGTTCATTTACATCCATATCCTTTCTTACTACAAGCTGTTCCTTTACTTTATTGTGTGTCTAAGTGTAAAGTTCGGTAGTCTCTTATGTTCATTTACATCCATATCCTTTCTTACTACAAGCTGTTCCTTTACTTTATTGTGTGTCTAAGTGTAAAGTTCGGTAGTCTCTTATGTTCATTTACATCCATGTCCTTTCTTACTACAAGCTGTTCCTTTACTTTATTGTGTGTCTAAGTGTAAAGTTCGGTAGTCTCTTATGTTCATTTACATCCATATCCTTTCTTACTACAAGCTGTTCCTTTACTTTATTGTGTGTCTAAGTGTAAAGTTCGGTAGTCTCTTATGTTCATTTACATCCATATCCTTTCTTACTACAAGCTGTTCCTTTACTTTATTGTGTGTCTAAGTGTAAAGTTCGGTAGTCTCTTATGTTCATTTACATCCATATCCTTTCTTACTACAAGCTGTTCCTTTACTTTATTGTGTGTCTAAGTGTAAAGTTCGGTAGTCTCTTATGTTCATTTACATCCATATCCTTTCTTACTACAAGCTGTTCCTTTACTTTATTGTGTGTCTAAGTGTAAAGTTCGGTAGTCTCTTATGTTCATTTACATCCATATCCTTTCTTACTACAAGCTGTTCCTTTACTTTATTGTGTGTCTAAGTGTAAAGTTCGGTAGTCTCTTATGTTCATTTACATCCATATCCTTTCTTACTACAAGCTGTTCCTTTACTTTATTGTGTGTCTAAGTGTAAAGTTCGGTAGTCTCTTATGTTCATTTACATCCATATCCTTTCTTACTACAAGCTGTTCCTTTACTTTATTGTGTGTCTAAGTGTAAAGTTCGGTAGTCTCTTATGTTCATTTACATCCATATCCTTTCTTACTACAAGCTGTTCCTTTACTTTATTGTGTGTCTAAGTGTAAAGTTCGGTAGTCTCTTATGTTCATTTACATCCATATCCTTTCTTACTACAAGCTGTTCCTTTACTTTATTGTGTGTCTAAGTGTAAAGTTCGGTAGTCTCTTATGTTCATTTACATCCATATCCTTTCTTACTACAAGCTGTTCCTTTACTTTATTGTGTGTCTAAGTGTAAAGTTCGGTAGTCTCTTATGTTCATTTACATCCATATCCTTTCTTACTACAAGCTGTTCCTTTACTTTATTGTGTGTCTAAGTGTAAAGTTCGGTAGTCTCTTATGTTCATTTACATCCATATCCTTTCTTACTACAAGCTGTTCCTTTACTTTATTGTGTGTCTAAGTGTAAAGTTCGGTAGTCTCTTATGTTCATTTACATCCATATCCTTTCCTACTACAAGCTGTTCCTTTACTTTATTGTGTGTCTAAGTGTAAAGTTCGGTAGTCTCTTATGTTCATTTACATCCATATCCTTTCGTACTACAAGCTGTTCCTTTACTTTATTGTGTGTCTAAGTGTAAAGTTCGGTAGTCTCTTATGTTCATTTACATCCATATCCTTTCTTACTACAAGCTGTTCCTTTACTTTATTGTGTGTCTAAGTGTAAAGTTCGGTAGTCTCTTATGTTCATTTACATCCATATCCTTTCTTACTACAAGCTGTTCCTTTACTTTATTGTGTGTCTAAGTGTAAAGTTCGGTAGTCTCTTATGTTCATTTACATCCATATCCTTTCTTACTACAAGCTGTACCTTTACTTTATTGTGTGTCTAAGTGTAAAGTTCGGTAGTCTCTTATGTTCATTTACATCCATATCCTTTCTTACTACAAGCTGTTCCTTTACTTTATTGTGTGTCTAAGTGTAAAGTTCGGTAGTCTCTTATGTTCATTTACATCCATATCCTTTCTTACTACAAGCTGTTCCTTTACTTTATTGTGTGTCTAAGTGTAAAGTTCGGTAGTCTCTTATGTTCATTTACATCCATATCCTTTCTTACTACAAGCTGTTCCTTTACTTTATTGTGTGTCTAAGTGTAAAGTTCGGTAGTCTCTTATGTTCATTTACATCCATATCCTTTCTTACTACAAGCTGTTCCTTTACTTTATTGTGTGTCTAAGTGTAAAGTTCGGTAGTCTCTTATGTTCATTTACATCCATATCCTTTCTTACTACAAGCTGTTCCTTTACTTTATTGTGTGTCTAAGTGTAAAGTTCGGTAGTCTCTTATGTTCATTTACATCCATATCCTTTCTTACTACAAGCTGTTCCTTTACTTTATTGTGTGTCTAAGTGTAAAGTTCGGTAGTCTCTTATGTTCATTTACATCCATATCCTTTCTTACTACAAGCTGTTCCTTTACTTTATTGTGTGTCTAAGTGTAAAGTTCGGTAGTCTCTTATGTTCATTTACATCCATATCCTTTCTTACTACAAGCTGTTCCTTTACTTTATTGTGTGTCTAAGTGTAAAGTTCGGTAGTCTCTTATGTTCATTTACATCCATATCCTTTCTTACTACAAGCTGTTCCTTTACTTTATTGTGTGTCTAAGTGTAAAGTTCGGTAGTCTCTTATGTTCATTTACATCCATATCCTTTCTTACAAGCTGTACCTTTACTTTATTGTGTGTCTAAGTGTAAAGTTCGGTAGTCTCTTATGTTCATTTACATCCATATCCTTTCTTACTACAAGCTGTACCTTTACTTTATTGTGTGTCTAAGTGTAAAGTTCGGTAGTCTCTCATGTTCAATTACATCCATATCCTTTCTTTCTACAAGCTGTTCCTTCACTTTCATTTGTGTCTATAAAGTGCAATGTTGGATAGTCTCTCATGTTCAATTACATCCATATCCTTTCTTTCTACAAGCTGTTCCTTCACTTTCATTTGTGTCTATAAAGTGCAATGTTGGATAGTCTCTCATGTTCATTTACATCCATATCCTTCACTTTCATTTGTGTCTAAGTGTAATGTTGGATAGTCTTTCAGATACAAATTAAAGTAAAGGAACAGCTTGTAGCAAGAAAGGATATGGATGTAATTGAACATAAGTGTAATGTTGGATAGTCTCTCATGTTCATTTACATCTATATCATTTCTTACTACAAACTGTTCCTTTACTTTAATTTATGTCTACGTGTGTTGTTGGATAGTCTCTCATGTTCATTTACATCTATATCCTTTCTTACTACAAGCTGTTCCTTTACTTTAATTTTGTTTAAGTGTAATGTTGGATCTCATGTTCATTTACATCCATATCATTTCTTACTACAAGCTGCGGAAAAATAAGAAAAAAGGGGGGTTATAATTTATCATCCCACATATAGAGAAAGAAAAACAACTCTTACAAAGATAAGAAAAGGGAGGTAATAATTTATCATCCCTCATAAAGGGAATACATACCTGGACAGTAGGCAAGGCATTGTCCACCAATTGTTGGTTCCTTTAAAACAAAAAATAAAACCCCTGAAGTAAAATCACCTTATACATTAGTATGTATGGCAAGGACAAATTCAAATGAGGGATTAATGGTGTATAATGCCACATTCTACAATATTTCAGTGATATCGTGGCCGTCAGTTTTATTGATTGAGGAAATAGGAGTACCCGGAGATAACCACCAACCAGCTGCAAGTCACTATCAAACTTTATCACATAATGTTGTATCGAGTACACTTCGCCATGACCAGGATTCGAACTCATAACTTTAGTGATGATATTCACTGATTGCATAGGTAGTTGTAAATCCAACTACCATATGATCACGTATACGACAGTCACCAAATTCATATGAATAGCAAAAACTTGCATATATAAGTAAAGAGTAAATACTAGCACTCAAGGTTAACATAATATAACCGGTGCTACATAAAATATAAATCCAGCATTTATTGTCCCTGTAATTGTACTGTCCATGTTTATGTTGTCTTTCATTCTTGTGATAAGAGTTTACAGATGCCAAAGAGATAATGAGAATCTGTAAATCAAAGGACATACAACACAATGACCAAAAGAAAAAGAACAAACAACGAACTACAAAACATTACACATAAAACTAAAGATCGAGTAACACAACCTACTAAAAGCCATGGCTGAACACAAGTGCCCCGGAAGGGTAGCAGTTCCTGTTCCACGAGAGGTACCCGTCATGTTACTCTAGTTACAAACCCGGTGATAAGTCACTAATGAGGAAATGACTGGATAGTATGTAGTCTTTTTGAATGAAATTGAATCTCCGTAGACGTTAAATTCACCGTTTGTTATTTATATATATTGCTATTGGAGATCCAGTTGTCAAGAGGGGAGTGTTGGGATAAAAATTATAATTTCACTGTGAAATTAATCTTTTTATTTAACTGGGATAATTCTATAATTCAATATCCAGCTAAAACAATCAGTAAAATGATACATTATTTCCATATAATAATAATGGTTTTCATCAACCTGATGAAAGAATATCTACAGAGGACGAAGTCCGAGGTTGGTATTCTTTCATTTGTTGATAAACACATGCATTCACCGGTATATAAAGATATAAAGGCTACATATCACAGCTAGTACTCATATCAGGCTCACTGCTATATTAGTGATAATGTATGTCTAGACCTTCACATCTGCTGTTATTCTATATATATATATATGATAGATTATCTGTTCGAGCCCCGGCGGGTAAAACCAAACACTATAAAATTGATATATGTTGCTTCTCCGCTAAGTATGCAGCTTTACTGAGAAAGACCTACAACATGTTGACTGCTCGAAATCAGGATAATGTGTCATAGTGGAGTGAAATATCTACATTTGGACTGTTGCTTCAGTGGGCTACCACTATAAAAAAAATCCAACTAAGAGTGTTGCTCTGGTATAAAGCGGACATCATTATTATCTCATTGAATGTAACTTGCTGTCTCCTTGATATAGCTGAAAAAAATGCTAATTTGGCATAAAACACCCATTCACAATTATATTTACCTTCTCTGCAAACCATAAATACTGTAAAGTTATGTCATGATCGATATCATGTTCTGGACAGCGCCATCTTCGTCGCCTCTCAGCTGATGGTAGATTGTGTTTAAAGAAACAAAGCTGTGATTTACAGTATACTCCAAATTCAATAATGAATGGATGTCTGTTCTTATAATTAGATGTATTTGTTATTGCACAATAGAAATCGGAAGTCCTTTCAATATTTCTTGTGAGTGATTCTTGAACCGTTGCCGCTATGGATGGCACGATCTGTGTCTTATCTTCCACATGTATTAAGGTTACAACAAGTCTGTTGTCCTGTACATGTGCTTTTACTTTATGGTCTTTGTCTATAGAAACAACTGCACTATCAGTAAACAATAGGAGATCTCTCGGGTCTTTACTAACATTTATGTTTCTCATGACTACGAATGAGGCAAGAAAACGATACAGCAATGCAGGTGGAACAATCTGTTCTGTAAACGCATATGACATGTATATGCATTTGTCATTTCCGAATGTCTCTAGTAAAGGTCGTTCTGTGATCATACATGGAACAAGGAAATATTCGTCATCAGCTGATGGCGGTGGGTTTCCCTTGTTAACAAATACGTCTGATTTTGGTTGTATGATAATGTCCAACCGAACAAGAATATTGATCATGTACTCTTTATAAGGGCATATGTGCATAAAGTCTGTCTGTTCCCAAACACTAAGAAGGTCAGATTTGTATATAATCCCTGTAGTACTAAGCTGTTCAAAAATTTTCTGCAAAGTTTCACTTTTTGGCCAGAAAAGTTTTTCGGTAACAATAGAGCGAAGGACTTCAATGAGATATGCTGGATCAACTATGACGTATTCTCGTAGGTCTTCATCATCAAAATGAATAAGTTTCCCTGACGCATGCGCAATCTTTAGAAACATATTGAGTTGATCAGTTGTAAGTGCCATATTATCATTTTTTCTGTTTATATTTTTGAGTTCTGTCATCGACAAAACTTTTTTGCCTTCAGAGGATTGCTTTGCAAGCTGGAGTTCAAGTGGAACGAATTTTGTTGGCATTTGCTGACCCCAATTTGGATGCTCAAATGCAGCATCCAGTAACATCTGACGTAACTCCTCTATGTCCTTGTCCTGTTTGTCTGTAGCATTAATGAAGAACAATTGATCAATGACTAGATGTTTTCTGCCAGCATGGTGTTCAAACAAGTTTTCTAGAGATGCTTTCAGGAGTTGCTTCTGTTCCTCAACGTTGTCCTGTAAATTAGAACACAATTTGTTATAAGTGTATTTTTGGTACTTCTCTCTATTATTATCAATTGTATTTGATTAATATTCGAATAATCAGGACAAATGTATCTCTATTTTATTTCGGGTTAACCAAGTATTTGATTAATCAAGCCAAATGCATCTCTATTTTATTCTAGATTAACAAATTATTTGATTAATCCGGTCAAATGCATCTCTATTTTATTCTAGGTTAACCGAGTATTCGATTAACCAAGATAAATATATCTAACAATTGCATGAAGGGAGATAACGATGTTTTGCTGCAGTACAGCATGCACAGTGTGATTTAGCAAGAAATCACTCGGGTCCGACGTCGGTGAAATCAAGAAAATGTCGGAGAAATTAAAAAAAAAGTCGGTGTTGACACCGCGAAATGTCCGAGAAAAATCGAACACAGTGATTTACTATAAAACGCAGACAAAACACCGACATTGACAATTAGACGCCGCGAAATAAAGAAATGGGATATTAACCTTTATTTGTACATTTGTATGTTCTTGAGACCGTCATTTTTGATAATATGAATACTTATAATACTTATTTTCTTTTTCAGGTGTGCAAGCTACATGTACATGTATGTGATCATTTTTCGTTCTTTAATCAATGTTCTGATATTTGCTTTTGTTTTAATCTATTATGTTAAGAAAACAATGCCGGTACACACGTTTAGTATTATGTGATCATTACCATTTATAAGCTTGTGTTGTATTATTTTGTTAATTAAAATAAACTTGATCTTTTGAATGCAAGCTAACAGAGTTTTTGAAATTCGTCGGACCTAAGGGGCAGAAAATCACGAGGTCTGCCAATAACGTCGGTAATGCCGGTCCCCTAATCCGAATAATCCAGTCGTTATATTACGCTCCCGCTGGTCGCTACATTAACGCCTGGATGCATTCATTGAAAAAATCTGTCAAACTGGAAATAGTAAATCGCTGACTTATGGATATTACGACATAAAATAGGAGGAGCTAAAGTGTTTGTAAATAATGTCCAATGGAGCGACCAGATGATGTAATGCTGTATGCAATACACATATCCGGATAAATACAACCAAACATGAAATAAAACTTAAATGAATAATTACTATTTTTTAAATATTAAAACATAATGATTTAAAGAAAATGTATTTTATGATACTGATGGCTGATTAAAATTGTTTGTCATGCATTAGCTGTCAGTTGTAATATACAGGATGTAACCAATATACAGGAAGAGCTCCTACTGTGAAGCCATCTATTTTGAGATGCCATTCAATGAAAATAACAACCTGACCATATTGTTACATAATAAGAATAAGAATTAGATAAGAAATTAAAATTGATAGAAGGCAAGGATTTATATAGTTAACACATTAAGTCACATTTCATTTATTTAGGCTACCTTGGGTCAGTTATCAATTAAAGACAAAAATGGGTTTAAAAAAAATCAGTCTAATAAGTATTTACCTAAATAACGATATTGTGATGGGTATTTCTTTATAAATTGTATTAAAAATCATTTTAATTTATGAAATAATCAACTTTCTGTTTACATATTTATTTTCAATAAAATTTCTTTATTATTTCATCCCATTTTCCTTAATTTAACTTGTGCATATCCATATTTATACAATCTTAAAGGACGAAGTCCTTATAACGGTAGGCCGTCCGATTTTTCCTTCTATATTGATAGCCAAATATCTGTTCACCAGAAGTTTAAAAAATAGATCAATTGATAAATTAGAAACGCAAAAGAAATGTATTTCAATGAAAAATTCCCAATTCTTGAATTATTCACTCTATGCAAAATTGAAATAAACTTGAAATAAAATTCTAATAAAAAAAAATCTCTTTCTACGAAACTCCCGATGGGAGAGCGGTGTACAGTAGGTAAAATGAACGGAACAGCCGTAACAAATCGGCTACAAAATTCATTCAAAATAACTTGTACAGATCATCGTATTATTGAAATTTTAGGACTTCGTCCTTCAAACAGGTTGTCTGTCTCATATTATGTTAACGGCAAGTTACATGTGTCGACCCTATTATCCACAATAAATTCACTTTTATTGTCCCACATACATTACAAAAACACATGTTAGATGTGTATTGTGACATATTAGCAAATTTAGATTAAAACATAAAAACTTCAAAAAATGATTAGTGTTTTATTTTTTTAAATCTTTTAAAGATTCGTGATACGAGAATAAAGGTGTATTTGTTTTCTAAATATGCAAAGGCACATGCACAATCATTCTCCGTGTTTGTTTTGTCAATATTTACTAACGGAAGTAAAGGGAGTCACTAATATTTGACATTTGATTGGTCGGCTGAACCAGCCAGCAGCTGACGGATTTTTACCATTAAGAGCGTTCAAGCCCTCATCCAGTGATAGTGCCGATAGAGGGCGCAGTAATATTCGAGTTACCGGTCCCCATGTCCGCCAAACATTTTTGAATGATGTGTTTACTTTTTTAATGGAAGTCGGAAACGCAGGTCGTATTGTAAATACCGGAACAAGTTCGGTCAACTCGGAATTCGTAACCGCATTGAATACGTGATATTTTATCTGTTTTTGGTAAATATTATGGGCAACTGTCATGAAAATAAATATATTTGAATATATTGTGATGTGTAAGATGATATTTTCGAGTGAAAAGCCCCCAAAAAATTAATAAAATAAAAAAACATGACATCCCTGATTTGTATCGTTCCCTTCATCGAATCCGTTTCTATTCAGAGTTTTGTTTACAGTTCCGGCAACATGGCAATGTGTCGATCATAAAAATGTGGTCGTTCCTGAAGCATTACGACGGAGCTCAGCCGGGCAAACGTAAAATGGCCAGTGCCACCCCAACTGGAGATTGAAAGAGTCTAATGACTTTTAGAATATTGTTATTGTAATCTCAATAAAATATTTAAAAATTTGGTTTTAAATCTGGTAAATTTTTCAAAGTTTGAGGGTATCCCTAGTTGGATTTCGCTACTCTTTTTTGGTGCATCAACTTTTTGGTTTATTCTGGGTGGTGACTGGTCTTCCTATTTTTAGGCCTCTATCAGTACTAATGAAGTTAAATACAGAAAGCGCTCTGCTAGACTAAAATAATAATAACGCTATGACATTGGCTTTAAAACAATTTTACATAAACTAGAGGCTCCCAGGAGCCTGTAATCGCTCACCTGGTTTTCAATTTGACATCTAAAGTTGATAGAAAATGGGTGTGTTACACATCATTTTGAAAGTGGGCCACCCAAAGATCATTTCAACTCAAATTTCTGAGCAAAACAATTTGTTGCGATTTTTATCTCATAATATTCCTAAACAGAATAAACTGGCTAAAAAAATCTCACAGAAAACCCCAGAATATATGCTAAACTACTCAATGTCATATAGCTGCAGCTAAAATTTGAGTTCATTTTGATTTGTAATAAAGTGGAAATTGACAACTAAAGAAATTTCTATTTTTAGTAACAGCAGCCATTTTGAATGGAGTGCGGGGTTGTCGGACACAATATTGAAAGGGAACCATCCAAGGAACATCCCAGCCAAATTTGCTTTAATTTGGTTCAGCGGTTTCAGAGGAGAAGATTTAAATGTGATCTTTTATCAAAATATGTCCAATTTGTATAATCAGTATAAATCGGTTGAAAGGAAAATTTCACAGAAAAACCCAGAATATATGTTAATCTACTCATTGTCATGTAGCTGCAGTTAAAATTTGAGCTCATTTTGATTTATAATAAGGCAGCAATGGACAACTGAAGAAATTTCTATTTTTAGTAACAGCAGCCATCTTGAATGGAGGGTGCAGCTGTCGGACACAATTTTGAAATGGGACTACCCAAGGACTATCCCTGCCAGGTTTGGTTTAATTTGGTTCAGCGGTTTCAGAGGAAAAGATTTAAATGTGATCTTTAATCAAAATATGCATAATTTACATAATCAGTATAGATCGGTTGAAAGGAAAATTTCACAGAAAAACTTAGAATATATGTTAATCTACTCATTGTCATGTAGCTGCAGTTAAAATTTGAGCTCAATTTGACTTATACTAAAGCAGCAATGGACAATTGAAGAAATTTCTATTTTTAGTAACAGCAGCCATCTTGAATGGAGGGTGGGGCTGTCGGACACAATTTTGAAAGGGACCCACCCTGCCATGTTTAGTGTAATTTGGTTCAGCGGTTTCAGAGGAGAAGATTTAAATGTGATCTTTTATAAAAATATGCCTAATTTGCATAATCGGTATAAATTGACTGAAAGAAAAATTTCACAGAAAAACCCAGAATATATGTTAAACTACTCCTTGCCATGTAGCTGCAATTAAAATTTGAGTTCATTTTGACTTATACTAAAGCAGCAATGGACAATTGAAGAAATTTCTATTTTAAGTAACAGCAGCCATCTTGAATGGAGGGTGGGGCTGTCGGACACAATTTTGAAAGGGGCCCAACCAAGCACCATCCCTGCCAGGTTTAGTGTAATTTGGTTCAGCGGTTTCAGAGGAGAAGATTTAAATGTGATCTTTTATCAAAATATGCCTAATTTGCATAATCGGTATAAATCGGCTGAAAGAAATATTTCACAGAAAAACACGGAATATATGTTAAACTACTCCTTGCCATGTAGCTGCAGTTAAAATTTGAGCTCAATTTGACTTATACTAAAGCAGCAATGGACAATTAAAATTTCATCCCCCCTTTTTCTATTTTTAGCTTGGTGGCCATCTTGGTAGGAAGTCAGGATCACCGGACACAATTTTGGAAGGGGGCCATCCAAGGACCATTCCACCAAAGTTTGGTTCAAATTGGCCAAGTGGCTTCAGAGGAGTTGATTAAAATGTGAAAAGTTAACGGACAGACGGACGACAGACGCTCAGTGGTGACAATAGCTCACCTGACCCTTTGGGTCAGGTGAGCTAAAAATGTAGGTCCGACAAAAATTCAGAGGGTCCAGCAGAAAATTCCTGGGTGGTGGACCTATGTCCAGCAGAATGAAAACAAATTTCAAAAAGTCTGAGCTAATTTGCTTTCGGGTGTTAATGTTGAGTTGGCACGTGACTTAAGTTCACCTATTACAAAAGTTTCTAGATCCCCAAAAGCATGCTTTGATCGATAGCATGTGGAAACCTTTCTAGATTCTCATTCACGTGAAAAACATGTGTATAAATCAGAAATGGAACTTTTATTAAACGTAAAATGACACGTGGCTTGGAAGGGGATTAACGACATACAAATACGAAAAAGCACGTTTGCTTTAGATAAAAAATTACATCGATTTTTTTTCTTTTCAATTATTTTCGGTGTGTTTTTAAATCAATCCCTCAGCTTCAGGTAACTGTGCATTTGACCTTTTAGTGACAGAGTTCAATGTGTGCACTACATAAAAATAGACACATCCGTACATTGATAAAACACAGGTGATTATCAACTCGTGAGAGAGAAAAAAATAACCGATATAAACCAATCGAAATGTTGGGATTAGACAAGGATTTATATAGTAGGACTACTATATAAATCCTTGGATTAGATAATATACGCAAAACAAGATGCGTCCTCAGCCTCATTCATCCTATAAATGTATATTGACCCCCCCTACCCATGGTATATCGACCCTCCAACCCATGGTATTTTGACCCCCCTGCCCATGGAATATCGACCCCCCTACCTATGGTATATCAAACCCTCTCTTATGGTATTATGAACTCCTCTCTTTTGGTAGAAATGAGGGGGGTTCAATTTACCATGAGGGGGTTCAAAATACAATGAAAAAAAATGACCCCGGGGTCAAAATACCATATGGAAAATTGAACCTGGGGTCAAAATGTCATAGGTAAATCGACACCGGGTTCAATTTACCATGGGGTTCAAAATACCATATGACACCGGTATCAAATTGAAATATAAAGTATGAAATAGTCAAAAAACACATGAAGTGCAGTTACATGTACGTGTATACACGTATGATTTTCGCCGTGGTGTTGTCACCGAAAATTAAAATATTTCACCGACATTTAGGTCCTAATTTGTAAATTTTCAAGGTGAAAGTTTCACCATGATTTCACCGACATTTTATGGTGATTTTATGACATATCACCGACATTTCACCGTGAAAAAACACTGACCAAGGTGATTTCTGGCTAAAACGTGCTGTGCGTGCTGTATATCTACTGATGTATACAATAACATAGTTAGTCGAACACCGTTATATCGAAGTTGAATAGACCCACAATTTTTTTTCGAATTCTAATATGATGTCCTTCTGTCGTTTTGTAAACAATCCAGCGATATATTTACTTACATGTGGTCAATTCTCATTTGCACATGTGCGGTCAATAAATATAAACCAGGTGATACAAACATGCTATTAAATTAAATGTATTTTCACTGTTGGTAACGTTTTAGAAACCAAAATACCAATATCATGTCAAGTCATGTTAAAACTCACAACACATTATGATTTCCATCAATTATTTCAATTCTGATATGGATTATGCATGTTCGACACAATGTCAATATTTCAAATTTATAGTGTCGGTCAATTTTATTGACGGAGATGTCAGATGTACGAAAAGAAAACTTAGGCATTTAACACCGCCATATCTTTTACTTGTCCCAAGCCATAACCTGCATGTCCATCGTCATATGTCATGGTCCCCCTCACTGTCTTTGCTTGATACAAGCACTTCAATAAAACAGTGGCAGGGTTAAGCTACTTTATAGGTCTAAGTAACCACTCATTTAGTTTAGTATTACAAATTGGTATGTTTGTGTCGTAATTATACCAAAGAGGCGTTAATATCAATCCTCATTTTGCTATATCTAGTTCTCAAATTAAGTTGGGACACCAGTTTCCATTCCTATTACATTGACAATCAGTGTAGACACGGAGCTTCTATAATGATCAAACTATCCATAAACTGACTATCACCACTGTCCATTCCTATTACATTGACAATCAGTGTAGACACGGAGCTTCTATAATGATCAAACTATCCATAAACTGACTATCACCACTGTCCATTCCTATTACATTGACAATCAGTGTAGACACGGAGCTTCTATAATGATCAAACTATCCATAAACTGACTATCACCACTGTCCATTCCTATTACATTGACAATCAGTGTAGACACGGAGCTTCTATAATGATCAAACTATCCATAAACTGACTATCACCACTGTCCATTCCTATTACATTGACAATCAGTGTAGACACGGAGCTTCTATAATGACCAAACTACCCATAAACTCACTATCACCACTGTCCATTCCTATTACATTGACAATCAGTGTAGACACGGAGCTTCTATAATGATCAAACTATCCATAAACTGACTATCACCACTGTCCGTTCCTATTACATTGACAATCAGTGTAGACACGGAGCTTCTATAATGACCAAACTACCCATAAACTGACTATCACCACTGTCCATTCCTATTACATTGACAATCAGTGTAGACACGGAGCTTCTATAATGACCAAACTACCCATAAACTGACTATCACCACTGACGTTGTGAGTTCGAATTCCCCTGGGGCTAGGTGTACTCGATACAACATTATGTGATAAAGTTTCCAACATCCATGTATAATAATGAAGAATACATAGAACAGTGTTTGGGTGGGGGGGCTTTGTGGTCGTGATTGTAAAGTAGTTGGATTTACAACTATCTGTGCAATCAGTGCCTATCACCACTAAAGTTGTGAGTTCGATCCCCGCTCATAGCGAGATGTACTCGATACAACATTATGTGATAAAGTTTCTTAGTGACTTGCGGCAGGCAGTGGTTTTCTCCGGGTACTTCCGCCAACAAAACTGACCGCCACGATATAACTGAAATATTGTTGAAAGTGGCTTAAACACCATAGCCCTAACTTTTACCCTAACCCATAAACTGAAGGGGTAATGAGGAATAGACAATACAGATACACTAGCAATATTGGGACACAGAACGAAGACAAACAAATCAAAAAATACAATACCGAAAACTAAAAAGATGAGAAACACGGACCCCACCAAACAAACTGGACAAACTTAAGTGCTCACGAAGGGTAAACAATTCATGTTTCTTATAATACTCCCGCCTTGTTATTCATAGTCAAGTTAGGTCAGTATTGTAGGTGTTAGGTGACAGAAAACGTCTACGTCAAAGTGACAAAGGGAAAGGATCCGCTGCTATTTGAAAAATGAATATTTTGTGATCTTCAACCAGTTCGTGATGATGACCGTGGAATTTTTATCACGATGAGTGCAAACAAACATTAGAGAAAACCGAAGGAACAATAAACTAGAGGCTCAGCCCACTGAGCCTGTATCGCTCACCTGACAATAGAATGATACTGAAGCAAATTTCAAAGGGAGATAATCATTACCTTAAAAAACAGCAGCCATCTTGAATGGAGGGTGGGGCTGTCAGACACAATTTTAAAAGGGACACACCCAGGGACCATCTATGCCAAGTTTGGCTCCATTTGGCCAAGCTGTTTCAGAGGAGAAGATTTTTTTAACATTAGCCAATCAGAAAAAAGAATTATTCTTGGTGGCCATGTTTATAGGCCAAATGGAACGAAATGGAGAAACTTTATAGAGGACCTTACATAGATGCTTACTGCCAAGTTTGGTTCCATTTGGCCAAGTTGTTTCAGAGGAGAAGATTAAAATATGAAAAAGTTAACGGACGGACGACGGACGCTAAGTGATGGCAATACCTCACATGGCCCTTTGGGTCAGGTGAGCTAATAAATGATGAAAAAAGGGGAATAACTCCTAGACGGGTAATCAGATTTACTTCAAAATTGCAGGGCATGTAGATCTTGACAAGCTGAACATGTTTTCAGTTTACACTCAACATCTATCTCTTATAGTTTTTGAAATAAAGGACAAAAGGTATTAACATTTTGAAAATTTGACGAAAAAAAGGGCAATAACTCCAAATTGGGTACTCAAATTAACTTCAAAATTACAGGGTAGGTAGATCTTAATATGCTGCACATGTTTGCAATTTAAACTTAACCTTTATCTCTAATAGTTTTTGAAATATCAGACAAAAATGTTTAAATTAAAAAAAATAAAATATAAAAAAGGGCAATAACTCCTAGACGGGTAATCAGATTTACTTCAAAATTGCGGGGCATGTAGATCTTGACATGCTGCACATGTTTGCTGTTTAAACCTAACGTTTATCTCTTATAGTTTTTGAAATAAAAAACGAAAAGTATTAAAATTTAGAAAATTTGATGAAAAAAGGGCAATAACTCCAAGATAGGTAATCAGATTTTCTTCAAAATTTCAGGGTAGTTAGATCTTCCTGTGCTGATCATTTTTATCCAGTCAGATTTCTGATATTATTAACGGTTTTTGAGTTGTTACCAAAAACGTGCAATTTTACCATATGTTCTATTTTTAGTAACAGTGGCCATGTTTGTTGGCCGAATGGAATTAAATGAAGAAGTTTTATAGAGGATCTTACATAGATGCTTCCTGCCAAGTTTGGCTCCATTTGGCCAAGCAGTTTCAGAGGAGAAGATTTTTTTAACATTAGCCAATCAGAAACAAGAATTGCCCTTGGTGGCCATATTTGTTGGCGGAATAGGACGAAATGAAGAAACATTATAGAGGACCTTATATAGATGCTTTCTGCCAAGTTTGGTTCCATTTGGTCCAGTTGTTTCAGAGGAGTAGATTAAAATATGAAAAGTTAACGGACAGACGACAAGTGATGGCAATACCTCACATGACCCTTTGGGTCAGGTGAGCTAAAAATGGACAGTCCAGAGGAATTGGCACCATATGGTATACAAGATGAATGACAAGCAAAACAAAAACACAACACATTATGTGTTGGAGACCACTACTATCAAGCAAACACAATTAACGTAAATAACTCTCCTACAAACAACTGGAGGTAAAGACGAACCGAACACTGTTTTTATGTGGAAATCGTAACGGACATCACGAGACACGGAACTCAGAACGTAAATACACATAATTGGTAATATGACAACACAAACTAGAGGCTCACATGAGCCTGTATCGCTCACTTGGTAAAGAAGATATTATTGCCAATCGTAGCATATATTAAATGTTGATCTCCCAGGACTTGAATCCAATAAACCACAGGACCTTCACTGGTACAAAATTGAATCTTCATATTACAATGAACATCAGAAGATTTTAACATTATTTTCCCTTTACATCCAATATAAATCAACCTTCAATGTTGATGGCCATCTTAAATGCTGGGCAAGCTAGATCATCAAATGTAACCAGAGGCTCTCAAGAGCCTGTATTGTTCACCTGGTTATAAAAAGAACCAATTGGTCCTATGTAAAAACTATGTCCTGCAGTGGTAGTCATCTTGGAATTCCGATCAACATAAAAAACATGAAGTTTGTAAAGGACCTTCCAATGATTGATGCACAGTTTAGGTTCAATCAGTGCAATAGCTTCAGAGAAGAAAATATTTCTGTATTTTCCCATATGGTCCTGTGTTAATACTATGACCTGTGGTGGCAGCCATCTTGGATTTCGGATCGGCATAAAAAAAAAAAAACTTTTTAGAGGACCTTCAACTGATTATTCCTGGGCAGTTTGGTTTCAATTGTCCAAGTGGTTTAAGAGAAGAAGCGCTTTGAAACATTTTTCCCATAGGGTCCAATGTTGAACAAAGTCCTGCCGTAGCCGCCATTTTGAATTTCATATCGGAACAAAAACCTAAACTTTGTAGGGACCATCCAATGAACATTCATGTAGTTTGGCTTTAATGATATTTGTAGTTTCTGAGAAGAAGGCATTTGAACATTTTCCCATAGGGTCCAATGCTAATCTATTTCCTGCAGTAGTGGCCATCTTGGATTTCCAATCGGCATAAAAAACCTAAATTTTGTAGAGGACCATCCAATGATAATTCCTGGGCAGTTTGGTTTCAATTGTCCAAGTGGTTTCAGAGAGGAAGCATTTTGAGACACTTTTCCCATAGGGTCCAATGTTAAACTAAGTCCTGCCATAGCCACCATTTTGAATTTCATATCGGAACAAAAAACCTAAAATTTGTAGAGGACCATCCAATAAACATTCATGTAGAGTTTGGCTTTAATCATATTTGTAGTTTTTGAGAAAAAGGCATTTGAACATTTTCCCATATGGTCCAATGTTAATCTATGTCTTGCGGTGGTGGCCATCTTGGATTTCCGATCGACATAAAAAACAGTGTCTTTGTAGAGGACCTTCCAATGATCATTCTTGGGTAGCTTGGTTTCAATTGTCCCAGTGGTTTCAGAGAAGAAGCGTTTTGAAACATTTTTCCCATAGGGTCCAATGTTAAACTAAGTCCTGCTGTAGCCACCATTTTGAATTTCATATCGGAACAAAAAACCTAATGTTTGTAGAGGACCATCCAATGAACATTCATGTACAGTTTGGTTTTAATCATATTTGTAGTTTCTGAGAAGAAGGCATTTGAACATTTTCCCATAGGGTCCAATGTTAATCTATGTCCTGCGGTGGTGGCCATCTTGGATTTCCGATCGGCATAAAAAACAGAAATTTGGTAAAGGACATTCCAATGATCATTCATTTACAGTTTGGGTTCAGTCAGTTCATTAGTTTCAGAGAAGAAGATCTTTGAAATTTCAGCCAATCAGAGCATATTATTTGCCCTGGCAGCCATGTTGAATATCCGACTGGAACGAAAAACAGAAACTTGGTAGAGGACCATCCAAGGAACATTCCTGCTAAGCTTGGTTGCAATTGGCCCAGTGGTTCCGGAGAAGAAGCTTGAAATGTGAAAAGATTACATATGACGGATGCCAAGTGATGGCAATAGTTCACCTGGACCTGTCCAGGTGAACTAAAAAGGGATCAACCAAACCCAAAATTTGTTAGCAATTGGCACTTTACAGAATTTTTCAAAAATTTATTACTGATTTTTTTCACACTTTCTATTTTTAGTAACAGAGGTGGCCATGTTTGATGGAAGTTCGAATCATTAACCTTAATACTTAAAGAGGATCACATCTTTATTATTTCCTTAAAGTTTGGTAGAATTGTCACTTTACAGGATTTGGTTTTATAATTTTTGCATTTTTTTGTCAAATGTTCTATTTTCAGTAACGGTGGTGGCCATGTTTGATGGTGGCTAGAAGATTTTCTTAAAAGTTTACAGACGGACGACGACGATGGTCGACAGACGGACGCCAAGTAATGGCAATGGCTCACATGCCCTTTTGGCCAGGTGATCTTAAAAACTAAACAGATGAGCACCACGAACCCTGCCAACAAACCGGGGTTCAACTCAGGTCCTACCTAGGAATAACGTAAAGTTGTTTGTGTAGCTTCTATGTTATCTATCAAGTATGGTTCTTAAGTGATCTAAAATTTTCTGCACTGTTTCTATGTATTGTTTGTATTTATATTATGCTAATGTTTACCCTTTCAGCACACACAAATCAAATTTGATCACAATCAGCTCTCTCATTTGCTCCTCTTTTCTGGATATGTCGCAGCGTAGGAGATCTTAGGAAACCCAATTACGCTTCATCTGCGAGTGATCCTATGTACCATTAAATTAAAATTGCGATTTCGAGATTATGAAAATATTACTAAAATGCATTGCATTCTACGGACAATCCCATTGGCCAAAATGGGACGTAACCGTATTTATCATTTCATTATATATCCATGACATCAGATCACTCACATATGACACATATGTTTCCTCAGATATACCAACGTGGAAACAAATCAGTAAAGGGAAGTAAGTGAGAGATCTGATTTTAATTTGATTGAGAAATATCTCCCCCTCCCCCCTCCATGTTTAAAGCTAGATCTTACCACTCTGTCCTTATGCGTAGCAACAAACAATATCCTGGGGTATAAAACACCTTTGTTTGTTTCAGATTTTTCACAATATGTCAGGATGGAATTGACCCAGTGCATAAGATATGCTGAAATAGAAAATAAAACATTTCCACTATATTTTTACTACTCATATTTAGTACACCCCTGTGTGGGGTTAGTGGTGCTTAATCTTTAGTTTTCTGTCCAGTGTTTTGTATATTATTGTTTTTTCCTTTTTCTTTTGGCAATTTTGTTGTCTGTCCTTCAATTTACGGTTTCTGATTACCCATTGGGCGTCTTCAAACTGTTTTTTTATTGACGTAGTATATATTATAGTATAAAATCATAGAATTACAAGAGGAGAGTCCATGGGTACAAGCCTATACTATATTGACTTACATTTCACTTTCCTTGCTTACTACATGCACTTCAATAATAAGTGGTGGGGTTAAGCTGATGTAATTAGGTAATTTTCAAAATGGTTTCTGTTGCTATTGTAACCAATCAAATGTGAAAATACCCAAATTATGCAAGCTCCCAACCGATAATCCTATTAACATAAAATTTCACAATAATAATATGCAAATGAACTGTCATTAGATGGGCCAAAAAGTTCAACAAATTTATGTTTTATTTTACCCAAGACAGATATTTTAAAAGCAGGAACTGCGCGAGCACCTGAGATCACCCCGGTTTTAGGAGGGGTCAGTGTTTTTTTGTGTTGTGTCTATTTTGTGTTTTTGCTTTCTTTCTCTTCGTCCTGTATCTTGCATGCCCAATGTTGCCATGATCTCTGGATTCTCTATTCATGATTGCTCCATCGGTTTTCTCTACTGTTTATTTATTAGGGAAGTCAGGGATTAGGTAAGACAGGCAACTATGTCAGATAAGCTTAATAAATGTGAAAGTAAGTCTAAGACAGTACTTCAGAAAAATTCCGACTTAACCAAAATTTTGAGTAAACAGAGTTTGACATAACGAGTTTCAACTGTATATATCTATATATTTACCTGCTGATGTGTTCTTGCCTTCGTGACCAGGAAGAAACGTGAGATTATCAACTTCTACATTGATGTCTATGCTACCGTTGAATACAACCACGTATGTCCCCATGCTTGAAATGAACAACTGATGAGTCATGTAATATATTTTTTGACCTCCGAAATCCCATATATCTATTGGAATAATGATCATTTTATAATCGCCCTTTTTGCACTCCTGCAAGACGAGTGAAATAATTTCATCATCGGAAATGTCATTGTTGGAGTCGGTAGGAATATGTGTCCTTTCTGTGTTTATATCACTTTTGGTATCTGGTAACTTGCTACTGGAATTGTGTGTTTGGTGACAATCGAGTTCATTTGGATCTTCGTCAGCTGAAACTGTATTAAATTATTAAATATACTTTGGTATTTAGATGAACCTGCTTTGCCAACATTACACTTGTCAACTAATATCTATTACGTATACAAGAGGAGTTTAGAGATACCAAAGGGGTAATCAGCATCCGTATATCAAAGAAGAACACCGATTTAACAGATTTTAAGCCTTATTATTGTAGAAAAACTCAGAAATAGTAAAATTTTCTCATCTTACGATGGAGTGTTCAAGTTTCTATTTGTAGCTACAGACTGTTTCCATAGCAACAACAATTCCAATGTTAACGTAGATATCTAATTTTTGCACACGACGAGTTTCTGGAATAATCTTCATGTACTCTGATAGTCAAGTCTGGGAGCAAGTTAAGAGTGCGTTATTGTTGTTTAGCGTCAAGTGAGCAATTTTTCAGCACTAAAATTACATTTGACGATGATGATATCCGCTTTGTACTACACCAACGCGGTTAATTTGATTTTTTATAGTGGTTTATCAATGTAACGGGTAGACATGTCACTCCAATCGGACACATTATTTTGATTCCCAGCCTAAAAGTCCTTCGTGGTAATACAAACGTAGATTTCTATGTGCTTAGTGGACACAAATTTTATAGTCTTTGAATTGACTCGATCTGGACTCGAACCCGCGAATTACCACACTGGGGTCGAGCACGTTAACAATAACTTCAATGATATTAATCAAAGTGATAATGAAGACGTATATATCTAATTCAGGGGTTATGGTATTTAACCCCACTTTCAACAATATTTCAGCTAAATCGTGTCAGTCAGTTTTATTGGTGGAGGAAACCAGACTTCCCGGAGAAAATCTCTGACCTGCCGCAAGTCACTGACAAACTTTTATCACGTAATATTGTATCGAGTACACCTCAACATGAGCGGTATTCGAATTAACAACTTTAGTGGTGATAAACACTGATTGCACAGGTAGTTGTAAAGCCAAGGTGCTCGTTCCTACTAATTTACTAAAAGGATGTTTACATTTACCTATAGGAGTTTCGATTACAAAGAGGAACGTGTCGGTCTGACAGAATAAATAAACAAATTTCAAGTCTCTGTCTGACATTTTAATAAACTGAAAACGGAATTTAATGCCATTGGCAGTGGAAACTGGAAGTGAATAAATTTCAATCGCTAACTGGACGACCACAAAGTAATATTTTCGTAACGACATTGGGACAGACACGGTTCATTAATTAATCGGACCGACCATTATTCTGCCGGTCAGGTCCGACGATTTTCGCCAACTCTGGGAATTTTCTGGCCAGAAACGTGGTTACTTGATGCCATTTTCATGTAATAAAAATAAAAATTTCGTACGAAACGTTCTTTTATAATTAACAAAATACACCAAAATTCGGTGTATTATCGCACTATAATTATTAAAAGGCCAGTGCTTAAACAAATACAATTATTGAATTTAACAATAAAATAATGAAACAACATGGATTTTTATAAAGCGCGTTTTGTCATTTTCTTCGCGAGCGATCCGTAAAATGTAATTACTGACCGAAAAATATGAAAAGGAAAAGAAACGAACGATACAAAAATGCTGATAAAACACAACGAGACGCGATTTACCGATATACACCTGCCGATAAGAATACAAAAATGCCCCCCCCCCTCCAATACATTGCTTTTCTTTGTTCACACCCCAACCAGCAAATTTCAAATGCAGTTTTACCCCCCACCAAGACAATATTATATAGATGGCGTTCTGCCCCCAGGAGACACTTTTTTCTGGAATAGCCCTAAAGCCAACTACCATACGATCACGACCACGACAGTCCCTATTTAATTCAGAGCACTCCACAAGTTTCTGTAATAAAGATTGTAAAGCCAACTACCATACGATCACGACCACGACGGTCTCTAGTTAATTCAGAGCACTCCACGAGTTTCTGTAATAAAGATTGTAAAGCCAACTACCATACGATCACGACCACGACGGTCCCTAGTTAATTCAGAGCACTCCACAAGTTTCTGTAATAAAGATTGTCAAGCCAACTACCATACGATCACGACCACGACGGTCCCTAGTTAATTCAGAGCACTCCACGAGTTTCTGTAATAAAGATTGTAAAGTCAACTACCATACGATCACGACCACGATGGTCCCTAGTTAATTCAGAGCACTCCACGACTTTCTGTAATAAAGATTGTAAAGTCAACTACCATACGATCACGACCACGATGGTCCCTAGTTAATTCAGAGCACTCCACGAGTTTCTGTAATAAAGATTGTAAAGTCAACTACCATACGATCACGATCACGACGGTCCCTAGTTAATTCAGAGCACTCCACGAGTTTCTGTAATAAAGATTGTAAAGCTAACTACCATACGATCACGAAAACCACGGTCCCTAGTTAATTCAGAGCACTCCACGAGTTTCTGTAATAAAGATTGTAAAGCCAACTACCACACGATCACGACCACGATGGTCCCTAGTAAATTCAGAGCACTCCACGAGTTTCTGTAATAAAGATTGTAAAGCCAACTACCATACGATCACGACCACGACGGTCTCTAGTTAATTCAGAGCACTCCACGAGTTTCTGTAATAAAGATTGTAAAGTCAACTACCATACAATCACGACCACGACGGTCCCTAGTTAATTCTGAGCACTCCATGAGTTTCTGTAATAAAGATTGTAAAGTCAACTACCATACGATCACGACCACGACGGTCTCTAGTTAATTCAGAGCACTCCACGAGTTTCTGTAATAAAGATTGTAAAGTCAACTACCATACGATCACGACCACGATGGTCTCTAGTTAATTCAGAGCACTCCACGAGTTTCTGTAATAAAGATTGTAAAGTCAACTACCATACGATCACGACCACGACGGTCTCTAGTTAATTCAGAGCACTCCACGAGTTTCTGTAATAAAGATTGTAAAGCCAACTACCATACGATCACGACCACGATGGTCCCTGGTTAATTCAGAGCACTCCACGAGTTTCTGTAATAAAGATTGTAAAGTCAACTACCATACGATCACGACCACGACGGTCCCTAGTTAATTCAGAGCACTCCACGAGTTTCTGTAATAAAGATTGTAAAGTCAACTACCATACGATCACGACCACGACGGTCCCTAGTTAATTCAGAGCACTCCACGACTTTCTGTAATAAAGATTGTAAAGCCAACTACCATACGATCACGACCACGACGGTCCCTAGTTAATTCAGAGCACTCCACGAGTTTCTGTAATAAAGATTGTAAAGTCAACTACCATACGATCACGACCACGACGGTCCCTAGTTAATTCAGAGCACTCCACGAGTTTCTGTAATAAAGATTGTAAAGTCAACTACCATACGATCACGACCACGACAGTCCCTAGTTAATTCAGAGCACTCCACGAGTTTCTGTAATAAAGATTGTAAAGCCAACTACCATACGATCACGACCACGACGGTCCCTAGTTAATTCTGAGCACTCCACGAGTTTCTGTAATAAAGATTGTAAAGTCAACTACCATACAATCACGACCACGACGGTCCCTAGTTAATTCAGAGCACTCCACGACTTTCTGTAATAAAGATTGTAAAGCCAACTACCATACGATCACGACCACGACGGTCCCTAGTTAATTCTGAGCACTCCACGAGTTTCTGTAATAAAGATTGTAAAGTCAACTACCATACAATCACGACCACGACGGTCCCTAGTTAATTCAGAGCACTCCACGAGTTTCTGTAATAAAGATTGTAAAGCCAACTACCATACGATCACGACCACGAAAGTCCTTAGTTTATTCAGAGCACTCCACGACTTTCTGTAATAAAGATTGTAAAGTCAACTACCATACGATCACGACCACGATGGTCCCTTGTTAATTCTGAGCACTCCACGAGTTTCTGTAATAAAGATTGTAAAGTCAACTACCATACGATCACGACCACGATGGTCTCTAGTTAATTCAGAGCACTCCACGAGTTTCTGTAATAAAGATTGTAAAGCCAACTACCATACGATCACGACCACGACGGTCCCTAGTTAATTCAGAGCACTCCACGAGTTTCTGTAATAAAGATTGTAAAGTCAACTACCATACGATCACGACCAGGACGGTCTCTAGTTAATTCAGAGCACTCCACGACTTTCTGTAATAAAGATTGTAAAGTCAACTACCATACGATCACGACCACGACGGTCCCTAGTTAATTCAGAGCACTCCACGAGTTTCTGTAATAAAGATTGTAAAGCCAACTACCATACGATCACGATCACGACGGTCCCTAGTTAATTCGGAGCACTCCACGAGTTTCTGTAATAAAGATTGTAAAGTCAACTACCATATGATCACGACCACGATGGTCCCTAGTTAATTCAGAGCACTCCACGAGTTTCTGTAATAAAGATTGTAAAGTCAACTACCATACAATCACGACCACGACGGTCCCTAGTTAATTCAGAGCACTCCACGAGTTTCTGTAATAAAGATTGTAAAGCCAACTACCATACGATCACGATCACGACGGTCCCTAGTTAATTCGGAGCACTCCACAAGTTTCTGTAATAAAGATTGTAAAGCCAACTACCATATGATCTCGACCACGAAAGTCCTTAGTTTATTCAGAGCACTCCACGACTTTCTGTAATAAAGATTGTAAAGTCAACTACCATACGATCACGACCACGATGGTCCCTAGTTAATTCAGAGCACTCCACGAGTTTCTGTAATAAAGATTGTAAAGCCAACAACCATACGATCACGACCACGATGGTCCCTAGTTAATTCAGAGCACTCCACGAGTTTCTGTAATAAAGATTGTAAAGCCAACTACCATACGATCACGACCACGACGGTCCCTAGTTAATTCAGAGCACTCCACGAGTTTCTGTAATAAAGATTGTAAAGCCAACTACCATACGATCACGACCACGACGGTCCCTAGTTAATTCAGAGCACTCCACAAGTTTCTGTAATAAAGATTGTAATGCCAACTACCATACAATCACGACCGCGACGGTCCCTTGTTAATTCAGAGCACTCCACGAGTTTCTGTAATAAAGATTGTAAAGTCAACTACCATACGATCACGACCACGACGGTCCCTAGTTAATTCTGAGCACTCCACGAGTTTCTGTAATAAAGATTGTAAAGTCAACTACCATACGATCACGACCACGACGGTCTCTAGTTAATTCAGAGCACTCCACAAGTTTCTGTAATAAAGATTGTAAAGCCAACTACCATACGATCACGACCACAACGGTCCCTAGTTAATTCAGAGCACTCCACGAGTTTCTGTAATAAAGATTGTAAAGTCAACTACCATACGATCACGACCACGACGGTCCCTAGTTAATTCAGAGCACTCCACGAGTTTCTGTAATAAAGATTGTAAAGTCAACTACCATACGATCACGACCACGACGGTCCCTAGTTAATTCAGAGCACTCCACGACTTTCTGTAATAAAGATTGTAAAGCCAACTACCATACGATCACGACCACGACGGTCCCTAGTTAATTCAGAGCACTCCACGAGTTTCTGTAATAAAGATTGTAAAGTCAACTACCATACGATCACGACCACGACGGTCCCTAGTTAATTCAGAGCACTCCACGAGTTTCTGTAATAAAGATTGTAAAGTCAACTACCATACGATCACGACCACGACAGTCCCTAGTTAATTCAGAGCACTCCACGAGTTTCTGTAATAAAGATTGTAAAGCCAACTACCATACGATCACGACCACGACGGTCCCTAGTTAATTCTGAGCACTCCACGAGTTTCTGTAATAAAGATTGTAAAGTCAACTACCATACAATCACGACCACGACGGTCCCTAGTTAATTCAGAGCACTCCACGACTTTCTGTAATAAAGATTGTAAAGCCAACTACCATACGATCACGACCACGACGGTCCCTAGTTAATTCTGAGCACTCCACGAGTTTCTGTAATAAAGATTGTAAAGTCAACTACCATACAATCACGACCACGACGGTCCCTAGTTAATTCAGAGCACTCCACGAGTTTCTGTAATAAAGATTGTAAAGCCAACTACCATACGATCACGACCACGAAAGTCCTTAGTTTATTCAGAGCACTCCACGACTTTCTGTAATAAAGATTGTAAAGTCAACTACCATACGATCACGACCACGATGGTCCCTTGTTAATTCTGAGCACTCCACGAGTTTCTGTAATAAAGATTGTAAAGTCAACTACCATACGATCACGACCACGATGGTCTCTAGTTAATTCAGAGCACTCCACGAGTTTCTGTAATAAAGATTGTAAAGCCAACTACCATACGATCACGACCACGACGGTCCCTAGTTAATTCAGAGCACTCCACGAGTTTCTGTAATAAAGATTGTAAAGTCAACTACCATACGATCACGACCACGACGGTCTCTAGTTAATTCAGAGCACTCCACGACTTTCTGTAATAAAGATTGTAAAGTCAACTACCATACGATCACGACCACGACGGTCCCTAGTTAATTCAGAGCACTCCACGAGTTTCTGTAATAAAGATTGTAAAGCCAACTACCATACGATCACGATCACGACGGTCCCTAGTTAATTCGGAGCACTCCACGAGTTTCTGTAATAAAGATTGTAAAGTCAACTACCATATGATCACGACCACGATGGTCCCTAGTTAATTCAGAGCACTCCACGAGTTTCTGTAATAAAGATTGTAAAGTCAACTACCATACAATCACGACCACGACGGTCCCTAGTTAATTCAGAGCACTCCACGAGTTTCTGTAATAAAGATTGTAAAGCCAACTACCATACGATCACGATCACGACGGTCCCTAGTTAATTCGGAGCACTCCACAAGTTTCTGTAATAAAGATTGTAAAGCCAACTACCATATGATCTCGACCACGAAAGTCCTTAGTTTATTCAGAGCACTCCACGACTTTCTGTAATAAAGATTGTAAAGTCAACTACCATACGATCACGACCACGATGGTCCCTAGTTAATTCAGAGCACTCCACGAGTTTCTGTAATAAAGATTGTAAAGCCAACAACCATACGATCACGACCACGATGGTCCCTAGTTAATTCAGAGCACTCCACGAGTTTCTGTAATAAAGATTGTAAAGCCAACTACCATACGATCACGACCACGACGGTCCCTAGTTAATTCAGAGCACTCCACGAGTTTCTGTAATAAAGATTGTAAAGCCAACTACCATACGATCACGACCACGACGGTCCCTAGTTAATTCAGAGCACTCCACAAGTTTCTGTAATAAAGATTGTAATGCCAACTACCATACAATCACGACCGCGACGGTCCCTTGTTAATTCAGAGCACTCCACGAGTTTCTGTAATAAAGATTGTAAAGTCAACTACCATACGATCACGACCACGACGGTCCCTAGTTAATTCTGAGCACTCCACGAGTTTCTGTAATAAAGATTGTAAAGTCAACTACCATACGATCACGACCACGACGGTCTCTAGTTAATTCAGAGCACTCCACAAGTTTCTGTAATAAAGATTGTAAAGCCAACTACCATACGATCACGACCACAATGGTCCCTAGTTAATTCAGAGCACTCCACGAGTTTCTGTAATAAAGATTGTAAAGCCAACTACCATACGATCACGACCACGACGGTCCCTAGTTAATTCAGAGCACTCCACAAGTTTCTGTAATAAAGATTGTAAAGCCAACTACCATACGATCACGACCACGACAGTCCCTAGTTAATTCAGAGCACTCCACGAGTTTCTGTAATAAAGATTGTAAAGTCAACTACCATACGATCACGACCACGATGGTCCCTAGTTAATTCAGAGCACTCCACGACTTTCTGTAATAAAGATTGTAAAGTCAACTACCATACGATCACGACCACGATGGTCGCTAGTTAATTCAGAGCACTCCACGAGTTTCTGTAATAAAGATTGTAAAGTCAACTACCATACGATCACGATCACGACGGTCCCTAGTTAATTCAGAGCACTCCACGAGTTTCTGTAAAAAGATTGTAAAGCTAACTACCATACGATCACGAAAACCACGGTCCCTAGTTAATTCAGAGCACTCCACGAGTTTCTGTAATAAAGATTGTAAAGCCAACTACCACACGATCACGACCACGATGGTCCCTAGTTAATTCAGAGCACTCCACGAGTTTCTGTAATAAAGATTGTAAAGCCAACTACCATACGATCACGACCACGACGGTCTCTAGTTAATTCAGAGCACTCCACGAGTTTCTGTAATAAAGATTGTAAAGTCAACTACCATACAATCACGACCACGATGGTCCCTAGTTAATTCTGAGCACTCCATGAGTTTCTGTAATAAAGATTGTAAAGTCAACTACCATACGATCACGACCACGACGATCTCTAGTTAATTCAGAGCACTCCACGAGTTTCTGTAATAAAGATTGTAAAGTCAACTACCATACGATCACGACCACGATGGTCTCTAGTTAATTCAGAGCACTCCACGAGTTTCTGTAATAAAGATTGTAAAGTCAACTACCATACGATCACGACCACGACGGTCTCTAGTTAATTCAGAGCACTCCACGAGTTTCTGTAATAAAGATTGTAAAGCCAACTACCATACGATCACGACCACGATGGTCCCTGGTTAATTCAGAGCACTCCACGAGTTTCTGTAATAAAGATTGTAAAGTCAACTACCATACGATCACGACCACGACGGTCCCTAGTTAATTCAGAGCACTCCACGAGTTTCTGTAATAAAGATTGTAAAGTCAACTACCATACAATCACGACCACGACGGTCCCTAGTTAATTCAGAGCACTCCACGAGTTTCTGTAATAAAGATTGTAAAGCCAACTACCATACGATCACGACCACGATGGTCCCTAGTTAATTCAGAGCACTCCACGAGTTTCTGTAATAAAGATTGTAAAGTCAACTACCATACGATCACGACCACGACGGTCCCTAGTTAATTCAGAGCACTCCACAAGTTTCTGTAATAAAGATTGTAAAGTCAACTACCATACGATCACGACCACGACGGTCCCTAGTTAATTCAGAGCACTCCACCAGTTTCTGTAATAAAGATTGTAAAGCCAACTACCACACGATCACGACCACGACGGTCCCTAGTTAATTCAGAGCACTCCACGAGTTTCTGTAATAAAGATTATAAAGCCAACTACCATACGATCACGACCACGACGGTCCCTAGTTAATTCAGAGCACTCCACAAGTTTCTGTAATAAAGATTGTAAAGCCAACTACCATACGATCACGATGGTCTCTAGTTAATTCAGAGCACTCCACGAGTTTCTGTAATAAAGATTATAAAGCCAACTACCATACGATCACGATGGTCTCTAGTTAATTCAGAGCACTCCACAAGTTTCTGTAATAAAGATTATAAAGCCAACTACCATACGACCACGACGGTCCCTAGTTAATTCAGAGCACTCCACCAGTTTCTGTAATAAAGATTGTAAAGCCAACTACCATACGATCACGATGGTCTCTAGTTAATTCAGAGCACTCCACGAGTTTCTGTAATAAAGATTATAAAGCCAACTACCATACGATCACGACCACGACGGTCCCTAGTTAATTCAGAGCACTCCACAAGTTTCTGTAATAAAGATTATAAAGCCAACTACCATACGATCACGATGGTCCCTAGTTAATTCAGAGCACTCCACGAGTTTCTGTAATAAAGATTATAAAGCCAACTACCATACGATCACGACGGTCCCTAGTTAATTCAGAGCACTCCACGAGTTTCTGTAATAAAGATTATAAAGCCAACTACCATACGATAACGACCACGACGGTCCCTAGTTAATTCAGAGCACTCCACGAGTTTCTGTAATAAAGATTGTAAAGCCAACTACCATACGATCACGATGGTCCCTAGTTAATTCAGAGCACTCCACCAGTTTCTGTAATAAAGATTATAAAGCCAACTACCATACGATCACGACCACGACGGCCCCTAGTTAATTCTGAGCACTCCACGAGTTTCTGTAATAAAGATTGTAAAGTCAACTACCACACGATCACGACCACGACCGTCCCTAGTAAATTCAGAGCACTCCACCAGTTTCTGTAATAAAGATTGTAAAGCCAACTAACATACGATCACGATGGTCCCTAGTTAATTCAGAGCACTCCACGAGTTTCTGTAATAAAGATTGTAAAGCCAACTACCATACGATCACGATGGTCCCTAGTTAATTCAGAGCACTCCACGAGTTTCTGTAATAAAGATTATAAAGCCAACTACCATACGATCACGACGGTCCCTAGTTAATTCAGAGCACTCCACGAGTTTCTGTAATAAAGATTATAAAGCCAACTACCACACGATCACGACGGTCCCTAGTTAATTCAGAGCACTCCACGAGTTTCTGTAATAAAGATTATAAAGCCAACTACCACACGATCACGACGGTCCCTAGTTAATTCAGAGCACTCCACGAGTTTCTGTAATAAAGATTATAAAGCCAACTACCATACGATCACGACCACGACGGTCCCTAGTTAATTCAGAGCACTCCACGAGTTTCTGTAATAAAGATTGTAAAGCCAACTACCATACGATCACGACCACGACGGTCCCTAGTTAATTCAGAGCACTCCACCAGTTTCTGTAATAAAGATTGTAAAGCTAACTACCATACGATCACGATGGTCCCTAGTTAATTCAGAGCACTCCACGAGTTTCTGTAATAAAGATTGTAAAGCCAACTACCATACGATCACGATGGTCCCTAGTTAATTCAGAGCACTCCACCAGTTTCTGTAATAAAGATTGTAAAGCTAACTACCATACGATCACGACCACGACGGTCCCTAGTTAATTCTGAGCACTCCACGAGTTTCTGTAATAAAGATTGTAAAGCCAACTACCATACGATCACGACCACGATGGTCCCTAGTTAATTCAGAGCACTCCACCAGTTTCTGTAATAAAGATTGTAAAGCTAACTACCATACGATCACGACGGTCCCTAGTTAATTCAGAGCACTCCACGAGTTTCTGTAATAAAGATTGTAAAGCCAACTACCATACGATCATGACCACGACGGTCCCTAGTTAATTCAGAGCACTCCACCAGTTTCTGTAATAAAGATTGTAAAGCCAACTACCACACGATCACGACGGTCCCTAGTTAATTCAGAGCACTCCACGAGTTTCTGTAATAAAGATTATAAAGCCAACTACCATACGATCACGACCACGACGGTCCCTAGTTAATTCAGAGCACTCCACGAGTTTCTGTAATAAAGATTGTAAAGCCAACTACCATACGATCACGACCAAGACGGTCCCTAGTTAATTCAGAGTACTCCACCAGTTTCTGTAATAAAGATTGTAAAGCTAACTACCATACGATCACGATGGTCCCTAGTTAATTCAGAGCACTCCACGAGTTTCTGTAATAAAGATTGTAAAGCCAACTACCATACGATCACGATGGTCCCTAGTTAATTCAGAGCACTCCACCAGTTTCTGTAATAAAGATTGTAAAGCTAACTACCATACGATCACGACCACGACGGTCCCTAGTTAATTCTGAGCACTCCACGAGTTTCTGTAATAAAGATTGTAAAGCCAACTACCATACGATCACGACCACGATGGTCCCTAGTTAATTCAGAGCACTCCACCAGTTTCTGTAATAAAGATTGTAAAGCTAACTACACGACGGTCCCTAGTTAATTCAGAGCACTCCACGAGTTTCTGTAATAAAGATTGTAAAGCCAACTACCATACGATCATGACCACGACGGTCCCTAGTTAATTCAGAGCACTCCACCAGTTTCTGTAATAAAGATTGTAAAGCCAACTACCACACGATCACGACCACGACCGTCCCTAGTTAATTCAGAGCACTCCACGAGTTTCTGTAATAAAGATTGTAAAGCTAACTACCATACGATCACGACGGTCCCTAGTTAATTCAGAGCACTCCACGAGTTTCTGTAATAAAGATTGTAAAGCCAACTACCATACGATCACGACGGTCCCTAGTTAATTCAGAGCACTCCACGAGTTTCTGTAATAAAGATTGTAAAGCTAACTACCATACGATCACGACCATGACGGTCCCTTGTTAATTCTGAGCACTCCACGAGTTTCTGTAATAAAGATTGTAAAGCCAACTACCATACGATCACGACCACGACGGTCCCTTGTTAATTCAGAGCACTCCACGAGTTTCTGTAATAAAGATTGTAAAGCTAACTACCATACGATCATGACCATGACGGTCCCTAGTTAATTCTGAGCACTCCACGAGTTTCTGTAATAAAGATTGTAAAGCCAACTACCATACGATCACGACCACGACGGTCCCTAGTTAATTCAGAGCACTCCACGAGTTTCTGTAATAAAGATTGTAAAGCCAACTACCATACGATCACGACCACGACGGTCCCTAGTTAATTCAGAGCACTCCACGAGTTTCTGTAATAAAGATTGTAAAGCCAACTACCATACGATCACGATCACGACGGTCCCTAGTTAATTCAGAGCACTCCACGACTGTCTGTAATAAAGATTGTAAAGCCAACTACCATACGATCACGACCACGATGGTCCCTAGTTAACTCAGAGCACTCCACGAGTTTCTGTAATAAAGATTGTAAAGCCAACTACCACACGATCACGACCACGATGGTCCCTAGTTAATTCAGAGCACTCCACGAGTTTCTGTAATAAAGATTGTAAAGCCAACTACCATACGACCACGACGGCCCCTAGTTAACTCAGAGCACTCCACGAGTTTCTGTTATAAAGATTGTAAAGCCAACTACCATACGACCACGACGGTCCCTAGTTAATTCAGAGCACTCCACAAGTTTCTGTAATAAAGATTGTAAAGTCAACTACCATACGATCACGAAAATCACGGTTCCTAGTTAATTCAGAGCACTCCACGAGTTTCTGTAATAAAGATTGTAAAGTCAACTACCATACGACCACGACGGTCCCTAGTTAATTCAGAGCACTCCACAAGTTTCTGTAATAAAGATTGTAAAGTCAACTACCATACGATCACGAAAACCACGGTCCCTAGTTAATTCAGAGCACTCCACGAGTTTCTGTAATAAAGATTGTAAAGCCAACTACCACACGATCACGACCACGATGGTCCCTAGTTAATTCAGAGCACTCCACGAGTTTCTGAAATAAAGATTGTAAAGCCAACTACCATACGACCACGACGGCCCCTAGTTAACTCAGAGCACTCCACGAGTTTCTGTTATAAAGATTGTAAAGCCAACTACCATACGATCACGACCACGATGGTTCCTAGTTAATTCAGAGCACTCCACGAGTTTCTGTAATAAAGATTGTAAAGTCAACTACCATACGATCACGACCACGACGGTCCCTAGTTAATTCAGAGCACTCCACGAGTTTCTGTAATAAAGATTGTAAAGTCAACTACCATACGATCACGACCACGATGGTCCCTAGTTAATTCAGAGCACTCCACGAGTTTCTGTAATAAAGATTGTAAAGCCAACTACCATACGAAAACGACGGTCCCTAGTTAATTCAGAGCACTCCACAAGTTTCTGTAATAAAGATTGTAAAGTCAACTACCATACGATCACGAAAACCACGGTCCCTAGTTAATTCAGAGCACTCCACGAGTTTCTGTAATAAAGATTGTAAAGTCAACTACCATACGATCACGAAAACCACGGTCCCTAGTTAATTCAGAGCACTCCACAAGTTTCTGTAATAAAGATTGTAAAGCCAACTACCATACGATCACGACCACGACGGTCCCTAGTTAATTCAGAGCACTCCACGAGTTTCTGTAATAAAGATTGTAAAGTCAACTACCATATGATCACGATCACGAAAGTCCCTAGTTTATTCAGAGCACTCCACAAGTTTCTGTAATAAAGATTGTAAAGTCAACTACCATACGATCACGACCACGACGGTCCCTGGTTAATTCAGAGCACTCCACGAGTTTCTGTAATAAAGATTGTAAAGTCAACTACCATATGATCACGATCACGAAAGTCCCTAGTTTATTCAGAGCACTCCACAAGTTTCTGTAATAAAGATTGTAAAGTCAACTACCATACGATCACGACCACGACGGTCCCTAGTTAATTCAGAGCACTCCACGAGTTTCTGTAATAAAGATTGTAAAGTCAACTACCATACGACCACGACGGTCCCTAGTTAATTCAGAGCACTCCACAAGTTTCTGTAATAAAGATTGTAAAGTCAACTACCATACGATCACGAAAATCACGGTTCCTAGTTAATTCAGAGCACTCCACGAGTTTCTGTAATAAAGATTGTAAAGTCAACTACCATACGACCACGACGGTCCCTAGTTAATTCAGAGCACTCCACAAGTTTCTGTAATAAAGATTGTAAAGTCAACTACCATACGATCACGAAAACCACGGTCCCTAGTTAATTCAGAGCACTCCACGAGTTTCTGTAATAAAGATTGTAAAGCCAACTACCACACGATCACGACCACGATGGTCCCTAGTTAATTCAGAGCACTCCACGAGTTTCTGAAATAAAGATTGTAAAGCCAACTACCATACGACCACGACGGCCCCTAGTTAACTCAGAGCACTCCACGAGTTTCTGTTATAAAGATTGTAAAGCCAACTACCATACGATCACGACCACGATGGTTCCTAGTTAATTCAGAGCACTCCACGAGTTTCTGTAATAAAGATTGTAAAGTCAACTACCATACGATCACGACCACGACGGTCCCTAGTTAATTCAGAGCACTCCACGAGTTTCTGTAATAAAGATTGTAAAGTCAACTACCATACGATCACGACCACGATGGTCCCTAGTTAATTCAGAGCACTCCACGAGTTTCTGTAATAAAGATTGTAAAGCCAACTACCATACGACCACGACGGTCCCTAGTTAATTCAGAGCACTCCACAAGTTTCTGTAATAAAGATTGTAAAGTCAACTACCATACGATCACGAAAACCACGGTCCCTAGTTAATTCAGAGCACTCCACGAGTTTCTGTAATAAAGATTGTAAAGTCAACTACCATACGATCACGAAAACCACGGTCCCTAGTTAATTCAGAGCACTCCACAAGTTTCTGTAATAAAGATTGTAAAGCCAACTACCATACGATCACGACCACGACGGTCCCTAGTTAATTCAGAGCACTCCACGAGTTTCTGTAATAAAGATTGTAAAGTCAACTACCATATGATCACGATCACGAAAGTCCCTAGTTTATTCAGAGCACTCCACAAGTTTCTGTAATAAAGATTGTAAAGTCAACTACCATACGATCACGACCACGACGGTCCCTGGTTAATTCAGAGCACTCCACGAGTTTCTGTAATAAAGATTGTAAAGTCAACTACCATATGATCACGATCACGAAAGTCCCTAGTTTATTCAGAGCACTCCACAAGTTTCTGTAATAAAGATTGTAAAGTCAACTACCATACGATCACGACCACGACGGTCCCTAGTTAATTCAGAGCACTCCACGAGTTTCTGTAATAAAGATTGTAAAGTCAACTACCATATGATCACGATCACGAAAGTCCCTAGTTTATTCAGAGCACTCCACAAGTTTCTGTAATAAAGATTGTAAAGTCAACTACCATACGATCACGAAAACCACGGTCCCTAGTTAATTCAGAGCACACCACGAGTTTTTGTAATAAAGATTGTAAAGCCAACTACCATACGATCACGACCACGACGGTCCCTAGTTAATTCAGAGCACTCCACGAGTTTTTGTAATAAAGATTGTAAAGCCAACTACCATACGATCACGACCACGACGGTCCCTAGTTAATTCAGAGCACTCCACAAGTTTCTGTAATAAAAATTGTCAAGCCAACTACCATACGATCACGACCACAACGGTCCCTAGTTAATTCAGAGCACTCCACGAGTTTTTGTAATAAAGATTGTCAAGCCAACTACCATACGATCATGACCACAACGGTCCCTAGTTAATTCAGAGCACTCCACAAGTTTCTGTAATAAAGGTTGTCAAGCCAACTACCATACGATCACGACCACGACGGTCCCTAGTTAATTCAGAGCACTCCACGAGTTTTTGTAATAAAGATTGTAAAGCCAACTACCATACGATCACGACCACAACGGTCCCTAGTTAATTCAGAGCACTCCACAAGTTTCTGTAATAAAGATTGTAAAGTCAACTACCATACGATCACGAAAACCACGGTCCCTAGTTAATTCAGAGCACTCCACGAGTTTCTGTAATAAAGATTGTAAAGCCAACTACCATACGATCACGACCACAACGGTCCCTAGTTAATTCAGAGCACTCCATGAGTTTCTGTAATAAAGATTGTAAAGTCAACTACCATACGATCACGACCACAACGGTCCCTAGTTATTTCAGAGCACTCCACGAGTTTCTGTAATAAAGATTGTAAAGCCAAATAATTTAAAAGTGGTTGATTTTCAAAGAGCGTCAATATCTTCATCTCTAATTTATTCTTCTGAAAGAATTTCGAGAGAGGTTAAAGTTGCCGTTTTCCCGTTGATCAATTCATTTGAATGGCTCGCTGGTAATAAAAACACTAGTTTCCATGAAAACGTCATGTTGATGTGATATCTATTTTTGTATCAATGCAAACACATTGTTTTCAAATTTGAATCATCATACAATTCTTTTTGAACGTAGATGTACAATTACAATATATAAATTACATAAACAATTACCTTGCGTCTCCTTGCTGTATCGTCCTTGTATTTCTTCCGAAGCGGACGTTTTGCTTCCTTTCGTCTTCAGCATGCTCATTACTGCAGCATTTAGGTGTGTACCTAGATGAAAGAAATTACAATTGTATTTCAAACAAACAACAACAAAACAAAATTCACAGTCCACAGAGAAAAAGGAATGAAATTATATATATTAATTTTAATAGCATGGCACGTTTCTGGAATGACCTTAAGGAAGCTTCATGGTCCAAATATCCCCTCTTTTGTGAAATGATGTGGTCATGCAAGTGTTTTATTAATTGAAAAAACATACATATTGTTGAAGATCAATGTGGCTGTATCAGTTTTATTGGTGAATAACCTCCGACCTTCCACAAGTGACTGTCAAACTTGTTTAACTTAAGACTTAATATCGAGTACATCTCATAATTGGCGGGAATCAAACTCGCAACTTTAGTAATGCACTGACTGCATAGACAGATATATATTAAACTGTTACACGATTGCTCCTTTTTAAACCCTTTTTATTTTTAGAGAATCAAAAATGTTTATTTCTCCATCTGAGTTTAGTACAGATGTCAAGTAGACATGAAATGTGTTCGATTTACCACCAAGAAATATAAGAGTTGTCTTTCTTTTAATGCTATTTTTCCCCTTCAAAATAACATGAAACGTATGACAATATATACATTACAAGACATGCAATCATACAAACTTTACTAGAGATGTTTGAAACACACTCATAATGAAACAACATAAGTTTTTTTTATGCTTGATGGTGTTTAATGCCACTTTCAACAATATTTTAGTTATATTGCTGCCGTCAGTTTTATTGTTGGAGGAAATCGGAGGACCCGGAGAAAACCACTGACCTGTCGTATGCCACCGACACCATTATTACATAATATTGTACTCCTTGTCCTGATCGAGATTAGAACTCACAACATCAGTAGTGATGGGCACCGATTGCATAGGTAGTTGTAAATCCAACTACCATACGAATACGGCTAAGACGGCCCCTGAAAAAAAAACATATTTAATTTGATTTCATTTGATTTATTGTGGTTAACGCTACTTTCAGCAATATTTCAGCTATATTATGGTGACCAGTTTTAGTCGTGGAAGAAGCCGGAGTACCCGAAGAGATCCACCGACCATGGGGAAGCAACTGGTAAACTTTATCATTTGCAGCTGCGAGTTGAGTGCACCTGTTTTTGTAATTTACAAAGCCGGTCGCGAACCCACGCCGTAGTGGTGATAGGCTTGTAAGAAGACATACAAACAACACGATAGCTCTTTAATAAGAATAATAAACTTACCTTTATCTAAGAAAACCCATTTTCTTTGTTCTGTGTCCATACCCGCTCTTCCCATGTATATCCATATACCGTCTGTTGAGGCCCACATTTCAGGAATAGCGTCACCTACCAGGTTTTTTGCCAATGTTGTCTTTCCAACTCCAAATGGACCGACTAAATAAATGCGGTTCCAATAACATGCGTATGAACCTTCTTTCAGCATATTTTTGAACTCATTAACTGTCTCTAAACCAAGTTCTTTGACTAAATTTTGAAATATATTTTAAGCTTTTAATTTGAAGCAAGAATAAGAGCAATCATACAATACAAAATATATCTAAGAAAAGTTTGAAGATACCAGAGGGGTAATCAGAAGATAACAAAGGGCAGTGCCCAAAATTTTTTTTTGGGCCAGTGAAAAATTAGAGTCACTGGTCCAAATGACATAGTGGTGGCCCAAACATTTTGTGACATTTTTTGTATTAAAAAAAAGACATCGGATATCAATATATAAACAGTTTTCAGATTAAATGTCTTTTATCAATAACATTAAAATTCATTCTTTCACTAGTCTCACGGGGGTTGGGGGGCTCTTCAAGGTAATTTTGGTAGGTACAGGTGTGCAGCTGAAATTGCGAAAACACCCCAATGCATATATTGCTATCAAATGAAACCTAAATTTACTTGTTATAACCTTTTTGACAACCTTGACGCCATTGGCTAGGGTAGTCTTAAGAAACGATGCTAGTCCATCGGATGGGGACAATAAAAGGCTGGTTTGTGTAAGGGGAGATCAATGCCATGATCACATTAAAGACATCCGGAAAAGAGTAGACTAATGCCATTACAAGGACTGCTCTTGCACTCCCCAGAGTGAAGAGTGACATCACTTGTTTCAGTGACATCACATGTTTGGCGCTTTAAAGTCGGATTCAACCCACCATTTCTTTAGAAATGTCTGTATCAAGTCAGGGTCATTACGGTTTTCACAGTTTTCCGGTTGTTAACTGATTTTGTCTGTTTATATAATTATGAGTTTTGGCTTTCCCTTTGTAAGATTGTTCGGAGTTCAGTAATTTTGTTATTACCCTTATCCACTATGAAGAAGTGATTTTAAAGTAAAATAACCTCTCAGTTCGGGGTAATGTCAGTTGGTTATTCACGCTTTGCTGAAATAACAAACGGTGCTGTCATTTTATGTTATATAAACAACTGTTAACTTTTCCTGTTATTTTTTAATTTGTAAACAAAAGTTCTGGTTCCAAAAAAGAAAACCACTCCTAATTGTCATTAAAATGTAGCTGTGTACGTATAGAGATGAACTATGAAAAGTTTAAAAGAAGTGACAGGCCAGATCGTTTCCGTAGTTTGACATTACTGTCAACGATTTTCTCTCCGTTGTTGGGGAAAAGTTTTTCAATGATTACCTCAGGATTGACACAAAAAGGTTTCCGATTTCTGTAAAATGAAATTCGTACATGTACATTTTGCAGCAGATTGAATGAATAAATTTCCGAACCGTGGAAGATACCAGATTTCAAACATTACAAGTTGACAGAATTCTTTTTATTGTTCACAACTTTCCACTTCGATCGTGATTTTTAACAATTTTAAAAATTAAATCATAAAGAAACAAAAAAACACGTTTCTTTTCTAATATTTAGTGAATACTTGTGTATTACATGAAAACGTGTAGGAAACGTGTATTGATTGGGTCGATAGAAATACATAATTGGGGAGAACAGTAAATTACATTAGCTGTGTATTCATTGGCTACAAAAATGTATTTGGATCAATCGTTGTGCTCGTAACAAACAGTTTTAGACTAGAACAGAAGAGTTATCTACCGTTGAAGTTACAGTTTACATGTATGTCCGGTTTCGGTAAAACAACAATTTTTAACGGTCTTTTAGGCAATCACCCAAACGTTTTTTGTTGGGCCAGTGACTACCTAATTTGGAGCAGCTTTTGGTCGCCCGAATAAGATATTAGTTGCATTTGGCGACTGGGCGACCGTCCATTTCAAGCACTGAAGGGGTAATCAGAAGATAACAAAGGGGTAATCAGAAGATACTAAAGAGGTAATCAGAAGATAACAAAGGGGTAATCAGAAGATACTTAAGGGGTAATCAGAAGATACTAAAGGGGTAATCAGAAGATAACAAAGGGGTAATCAGAAGATAACAGGGGTAATCAGAAGATAACAAAGGGGTAATCAGAAGATAACAAAGGGGTAATCAGAAGATAACAAAGGGGTAATCAGAAGATAACAGGGGTAATCAGAAGATAACAAAGGGGTAATCAGAAGATACTAAAGGGGTAATCAGAAAATAACAAAGGAGTAATCAGAAGATAACAAAGGGGTAATCAGAAGATACTAAAGGGGTAATCAGATGATAACAGAGGGGTAATCAGAAGATACTAAAGGGGTAATCAGAAGATAACAAAGGGGTAATCAGAAGATAACAAAGAGGTAATCAGAAGATACTAAAGGGGTAATCAGAAGATAACAAAGGGGTAATCAGAAGATACCAAAGGGGTAATCAGAAGATAACAAAGGGGTAATCAGAAGATACTAAAGGGGTAATCATAAGATAACAAAGGGGTAATCAGAAGATACTAAAGGGGTAATCAGAAGAAAACAAAGGGGTAATCAGAAGATAGCAAAGAGGTAATCAGAAGAAAACAAAGGGGTAATCAGAAGATACTAAAGGGTAATCAGAAGATAACAAAGGGGTAATCAGAAGATACTAAAGGGGTAATCAGAAGATAACAAAGGGGTAATCAGAAGATACTAAAGGGGTAATCAGAAGATACTAAAGGGGTAATCAGAAGATAACAAAGAGGTAATCAGAAGATAACAAAGGGGTAATCAGAAGATACTAAAGGGGTAATCAGAAGATAACAAAGGGGTAATCAGAAGAAAACAAAGGGGTAATCAGAAGATAGCAAAGGGGTAATCAGAAGATAACAAAGGGGTAATCAGAAGATACTAAAGGGTAATCAGAAGAAAACAAAGGGTAATCAGAAGAAAACAAAGGGGTAATCAGAAGATACTAAAGGGGTAATCAGAAGATAACAAAGGGGTAATCAGAAGATACTAAAGGGGTAATCAGAAGATACTAAAGGGTAATCAGAAGATAACAAAGAGGTAATCAGAAGATAACAAAGGGGTAATCAGAAGATACTAAAGGGGTAATCAGAAGATAACAAAGGGGTAATCAGAAGAAAACAAAGGGGTAATCAGAAGATAGCAAAGGGGTAATCAGAAGATAACAAAGGGGTAATCAGAAGATACTAAAGGGTAATCAGAAGATAACAAAGGGTAATCAGAAGATAACAAAGGGTAATCAGAAGATAATAAAGGGTAATCAGAAGATAACAAAGGGTAATCAGAATATACTAGAGGTAATCAGAAGATAACAAAGGAGTAATCAGAAGATAACAAAGGGGTAATCAGAAGATAACAAAGGGGTAATCAGAAGATAACAAAGGGGTAATCAGAAGATACTAAAGGGTAATCAGAAGATAACAAAGGGGTAATCAGAAGATACTAAAGGGGTAATCAGAAGATAACAAAGGGGTAATCAGAAGATACTAAGCAGGTAATCAGAAGATAACAAAGGGGTAATCAGAAGATACTAAAGGGGTAATCAGAAGAAAACAAAGGGGTAATCAGAAGATACCAAAGGGGTAATCAGAAGATAACAAAGGGGTAATCAGAAGATACTAAAGGGGTAATCAGAAGATAACAAAGGGGTAATCAGAAGATACTAAAGGGGTAATCAGAAGAAAACAAAGGGGTAATCAGAAGATAGCAAAGGGGTAATCAGAATATACTAAAGGGGTAATCAGAAGATACTAAAGGGGTAATTAGAAGATAACAAAGGGGTAATCAGAAGATACTAAAGGGGTAATCAGAAGATAACAAAGGGGTAATCAGAAGATAACAAAGGGGTAATCAGAAGATAACAAAGAGGTAATCAGAAGATACTAAAGGGGTAATCAGAAGATAACAAAGGGGTAATTAGAAGATACTAAAGGGGTAATCAGAAGATAACAAAGGGTAATCAGAAGATACTAAAGGGGTAATCAGAAGTTAACAAAGGGGTAATCAGAAGATACTAAAGGGGTAATCAGAAGATAACAAAGGGGTAATCAGAAGATACTAAAGGGGTAATCAGAAGTTAACAAAGGGGTAATCAGAAGATACTAAAGGGGTAATCAGAAGATAACAAAGGGTAATCAGAAGATACTAAAGGGGTAATCAGAAGTTAACAAAGGGGTAATCAGAAGATACTAAAGGGGTAATCAGAAGATAACAAAGGGGTAATCAGAAGATAACAAAGGGGTAATCAGAAGATACTAAAGGGGTAATCAGAAGATAACAAAGGGGTAATCAGAAGATAACAAAGGGGTAATCAGAAGCCATCTATCAATGAAGGACAGACAATACAATGGCCAAAAGAAAAGGACAAAATGAAAATATTGATCTACAAAACCCTACACAGAAAACTAAAGATAGAGCAACACAATCCCCACTAAAAAACAGAGGTGAAATCAGATGCTTTGGAAGGGTAGACAGTTCCTGCTTCAGTAGTGGTACCAGTTTTGCTACAAAACTGGATGATATTGTCCAATGTCAGCTAGCAGAAATAAAAATTATTATTGCATATCTCATATCACCATATAGACTGAGGGAGGGGAGGGTTATGGTGTTTCACTCCACTTTCAACAATACTTCAGTTATATCATGGTGGTCAGTTTTATTGATGGTGAAAATCGGAATAACCTGGAGAAAACCACCCACCTCTGGCAAATTACTGACAAATTGCATCATAATGTTGTATCGAGTAAACCTCGACATAGTGGGATTCGAACACAACATTTGTGGTGATAGGCACTGATTGCATAGGTAGGTGTAAATCCAACTACAATCACGACCATGATGCCCCTATATAGAATGAAGTGGATAGATTGATTGATTGTTGTTAAGCGTTTATATAAACGTCAATATCTAATTTAGCGCACATGACGCATTTCTGGAATAGCTTTCATCAGGTGCACTCAAAGTCAAATAATTGGAAGCCAAATAATTCAAACGTCATTGGAAGCAAGAATACCATAAACAAGATAGTCAAAGTTGGCTATGGTTACATATGCTTGAGGGAAGAGAAAGTTAGTTTTAACAATAACAACATTATGTAGGAACTGCAAATTAAACGTGAAGTGAGCAGTATTACAGCAGTATAAATGGCGAGAAATTTTTCAACAATATTTCAGCTATATCGTGGCGGTCAGTTTTTTTGGTGGAGGACTCAGGAACCCGCAGTAAACCACCGACCTGTTACAACTCACTGACAAACTTTATCACATAATGTTGTACACCTCGCCCTGATCGAGATTCGAACTCACAACATCAGTGGTGATAGGCACTCGACTGATTGCATACCTGTATGTAGTTGTTAATGGCCACACGAGTTCTGTACATACTAAATCACCTAGGTCAAAGGGAATGCTAGACATATCAGCACTAGGACAAATCGGCACCAAGACAAATCGGCACTTTGGAAAATCTTTAATGTATTTTCATGTTTATTCTACATTTAGTAAAAAATAGTCAAATACTTGTTAATGAGGACAGATCAATTTGTTTGTCCATTGTAGGAGAAATTTCACAGTCAACGATTTCCCCACGGTCAGCCACCTTTTTTATTATTACTTAATAAATTGATTGACACTCAATTGAAACTCCTTAAAATTCTTCAATAAGACTTCAATAAAAGTACTTTTGTTTCAGCTTGGGCCCCTAAACAAACAAATTTGTAAGCCTCAGATGATGTGTTTCCATTGCGCTATACTTCAAATAAACTAATTAACTATCATTCCTTTGATCAAATTTACCCGTTAAGTTTACAATCTTTTGATCAAGTGAAATAATTAATTAACTATCATTACAAATATTAATTATGTATTACACTACAAATTTTATCATCCATAATTTGGTTTATCAGTGATGCAACGTATTGTTGTATTTTAAAATATTTTTATCTATTATTTGTAATAAACTTTATTTTTATTCTCAGTGCCGATCTGTCGAGCCAAGTGCCGATTTGTCTATATTATTGAGTGCCGATTAGTCTAAGTGCTGATTTGTCTTTTAAACCAAGTGCCAATTTGTCTTGCACCCGTCAAAGGTGGCACTGTAATTTGGTATGGATGGATAATTTGAGAGTAACAAAGAAAAGGGGAGTTTGGGGTCTCAAAATTTGTCTTGAAAAAGACCAAGAATGACAACTCCTAACACTTACAATTACAGTTATTGACATTTTCCTCGGACTTTGGTATTATGTGTTCGTCTGTTAGTCATATAAATACTAAATCTATAATTAGATGTAAATATTAGAAATCAATTATCATACGATCTCAGGGTTGGCGGTCCATAGTAAGATTTAACAAGACAATTACGTGTTGATATCTGTCAACAAGTATAATACATGTACATACCATCTTCAACGAACGTGGTTGATTCTTCCTGCGGTGCAGTGTCCTCTACCAGAATGTAATCCTACAACGATAATAAAAATGAAAATAAGCAATTGATTGGTGTTTAAGTCCAACATTAGCAGTATTTCAGATATATCAGAGAGTCTAATTTAACCACCAGTAGCTTGACCCTATGGGGTTATGATGATATGAGCGTTCCGAAATACATTAATATCTTATTTGACCAACACATGACTTGGATTTTGTCCGGCTCGGACTAGTTCTCTACCTTCTCTACTCTACTAATTTAAAGAACAAAAACCCAAAACACTCGATATAAGATAAAGAGCGTTATCTAACATTATGTACGTTTTCTTTGAAATTAAAGATACAAGGTGTTGCATCACCATACATAGTTTCAATATTTCTGGCTACCGTACTGTCTACATTTAAAAAAAAAAAAAGCATTGTCAGACGATTGTACAGTGAGAATGAAAGTGATCGAAAAGTAAAATGAACGGCAACAAATAGCATGATGTCATACATAAAATGTAGTCTCCCTTATTTTGATCCTTGTTCTTTGTTTAAAATTTGTTTTTATTTAAATGTTATGTTAGATAAACTTATTTCATACATAGTGTGTTTGTACAAGATCATTTATCAAGTCGAGCCTGTTGTGTGAACCAGTATCACTAGGACAGGCCTCGACATTAACGTTTGTCCGGTACCAGTGAAAACTGACGTCGGACAAGTGAAAAAATCAGATTCCCAAACGTGCCGGTACGACGGACAAATCTATTTCCACTGGTATAAAATACTGGGTTTGTTGTATAAAAGAGCCCCGTTTGATCTCCAATTTGTCCATAATTTATTTTGATTAAAACTAAAGTGAAACGACTAATCAAAACTCTTTTATTGATATCATTTATCATGCTTTGATGAAGTTCAAGGACATTGACAAAATTAAAGTCGCAATCTCAGAAACGCTTGAATGAACGGAAATATAAATATTTGAAATATAAGAACAAGAATCACTCCGAAACGGACAGGTAAAAATTATCGGATATCAATTTGGCGCCAAATTTAAACTTGTCTTTTGTGCAAAATACGATAGAGGACTTGATTTAGACTTTTGGAAAATATTGAAACCTTTGAAATGGACAAATATTACAAGCTTTTTCCTGATCTGGTTGAAAGGATCCACTAAATTTCTTATTTCTCTGTGAATTTAAATAAAATCCTTTGCTTTATTTATATCACAGGCACTTGTTTCTGGTAAACAAAATATACCTAGATACTGGTATCTATAGTATCTACTAGTAGGTATATTTTTTTTACCAGAAAAAAGGATTTATATAACACAAATATGAGTTATTACAATTTGTGTGGTATTGGATCACAACACAGTAATATTTCAAAAGAAAAAAAGGGGGGGGGGGGGGGGGGGGGGTACATATAAAAATCACTGGTATGCAAGACTCCAATCAAGGTAGACAGAAATAAAAATGTGACATTGAATATGTCCTTAAGGTAGTCATGAATAAAAAAAAAACAGAACAAATCAGTTAAGGCAGCTTTAACTATTTACTAAATTTGGACAAGGGTAACGTCAGAGGGGTCGCGAAACAATGTTTCGATTAATCGCAATTTACTTCTCCCAGAAGTCTTCCCACTTCTCTCTGTTTTCTCCCACTTCTCCCTGTGAACTCTCTGAAAGAGAAATCACTTCTCCCTCTAATTTGAAAGTAGTGGGAGCCCTGGATAATTATTCTCTAGTTTTTGTAGTTTTTATTAATTTTTTCAGACAACTAAAAGATTGAGTCGGACAAGTACTTTTTTTAGTTAGTTGTCCGAAGGGACAAGTTAAAAAAATATGTTAATGTAGAGGCCTGTAGGAGTCGCGATAGTTGTGTTTTGTTTGCTTTGTTTTGGTTTTTTCCTCGTGTCTTGTGTGCTCATTGTTGTCAGTTTCTCTGGATTATCCACTCTCGGTTGCCTCTTCAGCTTTCTCTTACGTTTATTTTGACACCTTTCATACACAGCGTAATGCAAGTGCTAAATTCAGATGACAATGTCCCGTTATTATTTTTGTTATTTACATAATAATAATAATAATAATAATACCAAAATGTGTATAGCGTCCTATCTAAAAAATTACCGTAAGGCGCTTTTCAACATAAAATACTAGATAAAAGTAGCAAAACATAAAACAGTAACCCCTATGTATATATATATAACAATGATAAAATTAAATAATAATAATCTTAAATGCAGTGGATAGCAGACGGGAGAAATAAAATGGAAAAGGGGGTGGTGTGAGTGCAGAAATAGGCCAATAAGGAGTTTGAGGCAGAAAAGAGGCGGTGGAGTTGGGAGAAGGGATACGATAGAGAGCAGGGAATAAGAATGTAACAGGATTATGGTAGGTGCAGAAATGGTAAAGGGAGGTTGAAGCATAAATGAGTTGGGAGAGGTGATCCAAAATGGGGCAGAAAAGAGGAAGTCAAGGTATCAAGGTAGGAATTGAAGATATCATAAAATCATTAATAATAATCTACATATACATATAAAAGTCCAGAAAAGTCTATGTCAAATTGAATATTTACAAACGAAAAGCTTGTTTAAAAAGATATGTTTTTAGACACGATTTAAAAGCAGATTTCAGCTGGAGTTGTATGTTGTTCCACAAAGTTGACGCAGTTTTGTCAAAATGGCGGTTACCATAGGTCTTTGTTCTGGTGATAGGTAGATGTAATTAATCATATTATTTTGAACCTGTTTTAATTTCTGTATTATTGTTCAATGATCTCCAGTGTTATAATGGAAGAGTGTGATACAGTGATCTATATGTAACAAAGTGTACAGTATGGTAAAGTTTGATACAGTGATCTATTTGCAACAAAGTGTACAGTATGGTAAAGTGTGATATCTAACAAAGTGTACAGTATGGTAGAGTTTGATACAGTGATCTATATGTAACAAAGTGTACAGTATGCTAGAGTGTGATACAGTGATCTATATGTAGCAAAGAGTACAATATGTTAGAGTGTGATACAGTGATCTATTTGCAACAAAGTGTACAGTATGTTAGACTGTGATACAGTGATCTATTTGCAACAAAGTGTACAGTATGGTAGAGTTTGATACAGTGATCTATATGTAACAAAGAGTATAGTATGTTAGAGTGTGATACAGTGATCTATATGTAGCAAAGTGTACAGTATGGTAGAGTGTGATACAGTGATCTATATGTAACAAAGTGTAGTATGTTAGAGTGTGATACAGTGATCTATATATAACAAAGTGTACAGTATGGTATGGTAAAGTTTGATACAGTGATCTATATATACCAAAGTGTATGGCATGGTAGAGTTTGATACAGTGATCTATATGCAACAAAGTGTACGGTATGGTAGAGTTTGATACAGATATCTATATATAACAAAGTGTGTGGTATGGTAGAGTTTGATACAGTGATCTATATGTAGCAAAGTGTACAGTATGGTAGAGTGTGATACAGATAAATATATGTAACAAAGTGTACAGTATGTTAGAGTGTGATACAGATATCTATATGTAACAAAGTGTACAGTATGTTATAGTGTGATACAGTGATCTATATGTAACAAAGTGTACAGTATGGTAGAGTTTGATACAGTGATCTATATGTAGCAAAGTGTACAGTATGTTAGAGTGTGATACAGTGATTTATATGTAACAAAGTGTACAGTATGTTAGAGTGTGATACAGTGATATATATATAACACAGTGTACAGTATGGTATGGTAGTTTGATACAGTGATCTATATGTAACAAAGTGTACAGTATGGTAGAGTGTGATACAGTGATCTATATGTAACAAAGTGTACAGTATGGTTGAGTGTGATACAGATATCTATATGTAGCAAAGTGTACAGTATGTTAGAGTGTGATACAGTGATCTATATATAACAAAGAGTACAGTATGGTATGGTAGAGTTTGATACAGTGATCTATATATATAACAAAGTGTATGGTATGGTAGAGTTTAATACCGTGATCTATATGTAACAAATTGTACAGTATGGTAGAGTGTGATACAGATATCTATATATAACAAAGTGTACAGTATGGTAGAGTGTGATACAGTGATGTATATGTAACAAGTGTACAGTATGTTAGAGTGATACAGTGATCTATATATAACAAAGTCTATGGTATGGTATAGTTTGATACAGTGATCTATATGTAACAAAGTGTACAATATGTTAAGAGTGATACAGTGATCTATATATTACAAAGTCTATGGTATGGCATAGTTTGATACAGTGATCTATATGTAACAAAGTGTACAGTATGTTATAGTGTGATACAGTGATCTATATGTAACAAAGCGTATGGAATGAAAGCGTGTAATAGAGACATCCATATGTAACAAAGTGTACAGTATGTTAGAGTGTGATACAGATATATATATGCAACAAAGTGTACAGTATGTTATAGTGTGATAGAGTGATCTATATGTAACAAAGCGTATGGTATGAAAGCATGTGATACAGACATCTATATGTAACAAAGTGTACAGTTTGGTAGAGTGTGATACAGATATATATATATAACAAAGTGTACAGTATGTTATAGTGTGATACAGTGATCTATATGTAACAAAGTGTATGGTATGGTAGAGTTTGATACAGTGATCTATATGTAGCAAAGTGTACAGTATGTTAGAGTGTGATACAGTGATTTATATGTAACAAAGTGTACAGTATGAAAGAGTGTGATACAGTGATCTGTGTATCAAAGTGTACAGTATGTTATAGTGTGATACAGACATCTATATATGTAACAAAGTGTACAGTATGAAAGAGTGTGATAGTGATATATATGTAACAAAGTATACAGTATGGTAGAGTTTGATACAGTGATCTCAATGTAACAAAGTGTACATTATGTTAGAGTGTGATACAGTGGTATATATGTGACAAAGTGTACAGTATGGTAGAGTGTGATACAGTGATCTATATGTAACAACGTGTACAGTATGTTAGTGTGATACAGTGATATATATGTAACAAAGTGTACAGTATGTTAGAGTGTGATACAGTGATCTATATGCAGCAATGTGTACAGTATGTTAGAGTGTGATACAGTGATATATATGTAACAAAGTGTACAGTATGCTAGAGTGTGATACAGTGATCTATATGCAGCAAAGTGTACAGTATGTTAGAGTGTGATAGAGTGGTCTATATGTAACAAAGTGTACAGTATGTTAGAGTGTGATAGAGTGATCTATATGTAGCAAAGTGTACAGTATGTTAGTGTGATAGAGTGATCTATATGTAGCAAAGTGTACAGTATGTTAGTGTAATAGAGTGATCTATATGTAACAAAGTGTACAGTATGTTAGAGTGTGATACAGTGATCTATATGTAGCAATGTGTACAGTATGGTGGAGTGAGATAGAGTGATCTATATGTAGCAAAGTGTACAGTATGGTAGTGTGATATAGTGATCTATATGTAACAAAGTGTACAGTATGTTAGTGTGATAGAGTGATCTATATGTAAAAAAGTGTACAGTATGTTAGTGTGATAGAGTGATCTATATGTAACAAAGTGTACAGTATGTTAGAGTGTGATACAGTGATCTATATGTAGCAAAGTGTACAGTATGTTAGAGTGTGATAAAGTGATCTATATGTAACAAAGTGTACAGTATGGTAGTGTGATACAGTGATTTATATGTAACAAAGTGTACAGTATGTTAGAGTGTGATACTGTGATCTATATGTAGCAATGTATACAGTGTCGTAGAGTGTGATACAGTGATCTATATGTAACAAAATGTATAGTATGTTCAAGTGTGATACAGTGATCTAAATGTAGCAATGTGCACAGTGTGGTAGAGTGTGATACATATATCTATATGTAACAAAGTGTACAGTATGTTAGAGTGTGATACAGTGATCTATATGTAACAACGTGTACAGTATGTTAGAGTGTGATACAGATATCTATATGTAACAAAGTGTAAAGTATGTTAGAGTGTGATACAGTGATCTCTATGTAGCAAAGTGTACAGTATGTTAGAGTGTGATAGAGTGATCTATATGTAACAAAGCGTACAGTATGTTAGAGTGTGATACAGTCATCTATATGTAGCAATATATACAGTGTGGTAGAGTGTGATACAGTGATCTATATGTAACAAAGTGTACAGCATGCTAGAGTGTGATACAGTGATCTATTTGTAACAAAGTGTAGTGTGATACAGTGATCTATATGTAACAAAGTGTAAAATATGTTAGAATGTGATATAGTGATTTATATGTAACAAAGTGTACAGCATGTTAGAGTGTGATACAGTGATCTATTTGTAACAAAGTGTAGTGTGATACAGTGATATATATGTAACAAAGTGTGATACAGTGATCTATATGTAACAAAGTGTAAAGTATGTTAGAGTGTGATACAGTGATCTATGTGTAACAAAGAGTACAGTATGTTAGAGTGTGATAAAGTGATCTATGTATAGCAATGTGTACAGTATGGTAGAGTGTGATACAGTGATCTATATGTAGCAAAGTGTACAGTATGTTAGAGTGTGATACAGTGATCTATATGTAACAAACTGTACAGTATGGTAGAGTGTGATAGAGTGATCTATATGCAGCAATGTGTACAGTATGTTAGAGTGTGATAGAGTGATCTATATGTAACAAAGTGTACAGTATGGTAGTGTGATACAGTGATTTATATGTAGCAAAGTGTACAGTATGTTAGAGTGTGATACAGTCATCTATATGTAGCAATGTATACAGTGTGGTAGAGTGTGATACAGTGATCTATATGTAACAAAGTGTACAGTATGTTAGAGTGTGATACAGTGATTTATATGTAGCAAAGTGTACAGTATGGTAGAGTGTGATACAGTGATCTATATGTAACAAAGTGTACAGTATGTTAGTGTGTGATACAGTGATCTTTATGTAACAAAGTGTACAGTATGTTAGAGTGTGATACAGTGATTTATATGTAGCAAAGTGTACAGTATGGTAGAGTGTGATACAGTGATTTATTTGTAACAAAGTGTACAGTATGGTAGAGTGTGATACAGTGATATATATGTAACAAAGTGTACAGTATGTTAGAGTGTGATACAGTGATCTATATGTAACAAAGTGTACAGTATGTTAGAGTGTGATACAGTGATTTATATGTAGCAAAGTGTACAGTGTGATAGAGTGTGATACAGTGATCTATTTGTAACAAAGTGTAGTGTGATACAGTGATCTATATGTAACAAAGTGTACAGTATGTTAGAATCTGATACAGTGATCTATATGCAGCAATGTGTACAGTATGCTAGAGTGTGATAGAGTGATCTATATGTAACAAAGTGTACAGTATGGTAGAGTGTGATACAGTGATCTATTTGTAACAAAGTGTAGTGTGATACAGTGATCTATATGTAACAAAGTGTACAGTATGTTAGAGTCTGATACAGTGATCTATATGCAGCAATGTGTACAGTATGCTAGAGTGTGATAGAGTGATCTATATGTAACAAAGCGTACAGTATGATAGAGTGTGATACAGTCATCTATATGTAGCAATATATACAGTGTGTTAGAGTGTGATACAGTGATCTATATGTAACAAAGTGTACAGCATGCTAGAGTGTGATACAGTGATCTATTTGTAACAAAGTGTAGTGTGATACAGTGATCTATATGTAACAAAGTGTAAAATATGTTAGAATGTGATATAGTGATTTATATGTAACAAAGTGTACAGCATGTTAGAGTGTGATACAGTGATCTATTTGTAACAAAGTGTAGTGTGATACAGTGATATATATGTAACAAAGTGTGATACAGTGATCTATATGTAACAAAGTGTAAAGTATGTTAGAGTGTGATACAGTGATCTATGTGTAACAAAGTGACAGTATGTTAGAGTGTGATAAAGTGATCTATGTGTAGCAATGTGTACAGTATGGTAGAGTGTGATACAGTGATCTATATGTAGCAAAGTGTACAGTATGTTAGAGTGTGATACAGTGATCTATATGTAACAAACTGTACAGTATGGTAGAGTGTGATAGAGTGATCTATATGCAGCAATGTGTACAGTATGTTAGAGTGTGATACAGTCATCTATATGTAGCAATGCATACAGTGTGGTAGAGTGTGATACAGTGATCTATATGTAACAAACTGTACAGTATGTTAGAGTGTGATACAGTGATCTATATGTAACAAAGTGTACATTATGGTAGTGTGATACAGTGATTTATATGTAGCAAAGTGTACAGTATGTTACAGTGTGATACAGTCATCTATATGTAGCAATGCATACAGTGTGGTAGAGTGTGATACAGTGATCTATATGTAACAAAGTGTACAGTATGTTAGAGTGTGATACAGTGATATATATGTAACAAAGTGTACAGTATGTTAGAGTGTGAAACAGTGATCTATATGTAACAAAGTGTACAGTATGGTAGAGTGTGACACAGTGAAATATTTGTAACAAAGTGTAGTGTGATACAGTGATCTATATGTAACAAAGTGTGATACAGTGCTCTATATGTAACAAAGTGTAAAGTATGTTAGAGTGTGATACAGTGATCTATATGTAACAAAGTGTACAATATGTTAGAGTGTGATACAGTGATCTATTTGCAACAAAGTGTACAGTATGTTAGACTGTGATACAGTGATCTATTTGCAACAAAGTGTACAGTATGGTAGAGTTTGATACAGTGATCTATATGTAACAAAGAGTATAGTATGTTAGAGTGTGATACAGTGATCTATATGTAGCAAGTGTACAGTATGGTAGAGTGTGATACAGTGATCTATATATAACAAAGTGTACAGTATGGTATGGTAAAGTTTGATACAGTGATCTATATATACCAAAGTGTATGGCATGGTAGAGTTTGATACAGTGATCTATATGTAACAAAGTGTACGGTATGGTAGAGTTTGATACAGATATCTATATATAACAAAGTGTGTGGTATGGTAGAGTTTGATACAGTGATCTATATGTAGCAAAGTGTACAGTATGGTAGAGTGTGATACAGATATATATATGTAACAAAGTGTACAGTATGTTAGAGTGTGATACAGTGATCTATATGTAACAAAGTGTACAGTATGGTAGAGCTTGATACAGTGATCTATATGTAGCAAAGTGTACAGTATGTTAGTGTGATACAGTGATTTATATGTAACAAAGTGTACAGTATGTTAGAGTGTGATACAGTGATATATATATATATAACACAGTGTACAGTATGGTATGGTAGTTTGATACAGTGATCTATATGTAACAAAGTGTACAGTATGGTAGAGTGTGATACAGTGATCTATATGTAACAAAGTGTACAGTATGGTTGAGTGTGATACAGATATCTATATGTAGCAAAGTGTACAGTATGTTAGAGTGTGATACAGTGATCTATATATAACAAAGAGTACAGTATGGTATGGTAGAGTTTGAAACAGTGATCTATATATAACAAAGTGTATGGTATGGTAGAGTTTAATACCGTGATCTATATGTAACAAATTGTACAGTATGGTAGAGTGTGATACAGATATCTATATATAACAAAGTGTACAGTATGGTAGAGTGTGATACAGTGATGTATATGTAACAAGTGTACAGTATGTTAGAGTGATACAGTGATCTATATATAACAAAGTCTATGGTATGGTATAGTTTGATACATTGATCTATATGTAACAAAGTGTACAATATGTTAGAGTGATACAGTGATCTATATATTACAAAGTCTATGGAATGGTATAGTTTGATACAGTGATCTATATGTAACAAAGTGTACAGTATGTTATAGTGTGATACAGTGATCTATATGTAACAAAGTGTATGGTATGAAAGCGTGTAATACAGACATCCATATGTAACAAAGTGTACAGTATGTTAGAGTGTGATACAGATATATATATGCAACAAAGTGTACAGTATGTTATAGTGTGATACAGTGATCTATATGTAACAAAGTGTATGGTATGAAAGCATGTGATACAGACATCTATATGTAACAAAGTGTACAGTATGGTAGAGTGTGATACAGATATCTATATATAACAAAGTGTACAGTATGTTATAGTGTGATACAGTGATCTATATGTAACAAAGTGTATGGTATGGTAGAGTTTGATACAGTGATCTATATGTAGCAAAGTGTACAGTATGTTAGAGTGTGATACAGTGATTTATATGTAACAAAGTGTACAGTATGAAAGAGTGTGATACAGTGATCTGTGTATCAAAGTGTACAGTATGTTATAGTGTGATACAGACATCTATATGTAACAAAGTGTACAGTATGAAAGAGTGTGATAGTGATATATATGTAACAAAGTGTACAGTATGGTAGAGTTTGATACAGTGATCTATATGTAACAAAGTGTACATTATGTTAGAGTGTGATACAGTGGTATATATGTGACAAAGTGTACAGTATGGTAGAGTGTGATACAGTGATCTATATGTAACAACGTGTACAGTATGTTAGTGTGATACAGTGATATATATGTAACAAAGTGTACAGTATGTTAGAGTGTGATACAGTGATCTATATGCAGCAATGTGTACAGTATGTTAGAGTGTGATACAGTGATATATATGTAACAAAGTGTACAGTATGCTAGAGTGTGATACAGTGATCTATATGCAGCAAAGTGTACAGTATGTTAGAGTGTGATAGAGTGGTCTATATGTAACAAAGTGTACAGTATGTTAGAGTGTGATAGAGTGATCTATATGTAGCAAAGTGTACAGTATGTTAGTGTGATAGAGTGATCTATATGTAACAAAGTGTACAGTATGTTAGAGTGTGATACAGTGATCTATATGTAGCAAAGTGTACAGTATGTTAGAGTGTGATAGAGTGATCTATATGTAGCAAAGTGTACAGTATGTTAGAGTGTGATACAGTAATATATATGTAACAAAGTGTACAGTATGTTAGAGTGTGATACAGTAATATATATGTAACAAAGTGTACAGTATGTTAGAGTGTGATACAGTGATCTATATGTAACAAAGTGTACAGTATGTTAGAGTGTTATACAGTGATCTATATGTAACAAAGTGTACAGTATGTTAGAGTCTGATACAGTGATTTATATGTAGCAAAGTGTACAGTATGTTAGAGTGTGATACAGTGATCTATATGTAACAAAGTGTACAGTATGTTAGAGTGTTATACAGTGATCTATATGTAACAAAGTGTACAGTATGTTAGAGTCTGATACAGTGATCTATATGTAGCAATATATACAGTGTGGTAGAGTGTGATACAGTGATCTATATGTAACAAAGTGTACAGCATGCTAGAGTGTGATACAGTGATCTATTTGTAACAAAGTGTAGTGTGATACAGTGATCTATATGTAACAAAGTGTAAAATATGTTAGAATGTGATATAGTGATTTATATGTAACAAAGTGTACAGCATGTTAGAGTGTGATACAGTGATCTATTTGTAACAAAGTGTAGTGTGATACAGTGATATATATGTAACAAAGTGTGATACAGTGATCTATATGTAACAAAGTGTAAAGTATGTTAGAGTGTGATACAGTGATCTATGTGTAACAAAGAGTACAGTATGTTAGAGTGTGATAAAGTGATCTATGTATAGCAATGTGTACAGTATGGTAGAGTGTGATACAGTGATCTATATGTAGCAAAGTGTACAGTATGTTAGAGTGTGATACAGTGATCTATATGTAACAAACTGTACAGTATGGTAGAGTGTGATAGAGTGATCTATATGCAGCAATGTGTACAGTATGTTAGAGTGTGATAGAGTGATCTATATGTAACAAAGTGTACAGTATGGTAGTGTGATACAGTGATTTATATGTAGCAAAGTGTACAGTATGTTAGAGTGTGATACAGTCATCTATATGTAGCAATGTATACAGTGTGGTAGAGTGTGATACAGTGATCTATATGTAACAAAGTGTACAGTATGGTAGAGTGTGATACAGTGATATATATGTAACAAAGTGTACAGTATGTTAGAGTGTGATACAGTGATTTATATGTAGCAAAGTGTACAGTATGGTAGAGTGTGATACAGTGATCTATATGTAACAAAGTGTACAGTATGTTAGTGTGTGATACAGTGATCTTTATGTAACAAAGTGTACAGTATGTTAGAGTGTGATACAGTGATTTATATGTAGCAAAGTGTACAGTATGGTAGAGTGTGATACAGTGATTTATTTGTAACAAAGTGTACAGTATGGTAGAGTGTGATACAGTGATATATATGTAACAAAGTGTACAGTATGTTAGAGTGTGATACAGTGATCTATATGTAACAAAGTGTACAGTATGTTAGAGTGTGATACAGTGATTTATATGTAGCAAAGTGTACAGTGTGATAGAGTGTGATACAGTGATCTATTTGTAACAAAGTGTAGTGTGATACAGTGATCTATATGTAACAAAGTGTACAGTATGTTAGAGTCTGATACAGTGATCTATATGCAGCAATGTGTACAGTATGCTAGAGTGTGATAGAGTGATCTATATGTAACAAAGTGTACAGTATGGTAGAGTGTGATACAGTGATCTATTTGTAACAAAGTGTAGTGTGATACAGTGATCTATATGTAACAAAGTGTACAGTATGTTAGAGTCTGATACAGTGATCTATATGCAGCAATGTGTACAGTATGCTAGAGTGTGATAGAGTGATCTATATGTAACAAAGCGTACAGTATGATAGAGTGTGATACAGTCATCTATATGTAGCAATATATACAGTGTGTTAGAGTGTGATACAGTGATCTATATGTAACAAAGTGTACAGCATGCTAGAGTGTGATACAGTGATCTATTTGTAACAAAGTGTAGTGTGATACAGTGATCTATATGTAACAAAGTGTAAAATATGTTAGAATGTGATATAGTGATTTATATGTAACAAAGTGTACAGCATGTTAGAGTGTGATACAGTGATCTATTTGTAACAAAGTGTAGTGTGATACAGTGATATATATGTAACAAAGTGTGATACAGTGATCTATATGTAACAAAGTGTAAAGTATGTTAGAGTGTGATACAGTGATCTATGTGTAACAAAGTGACAGTATGTTAGAGTGTGATAAAGTGATCTATGTGTAGCAATGTGTACAGTATGGTAGAGTGTGATACAGTGATCTATATGTAGCAAAGTGTACAGTATGTTAGAGTGTGATACAGTGATCTATATGTAACAAACTGTACAGTATGGTAGAGTGTGATAGAGTGATCTATATGCAGCAATGTGTACAGTATGTTAGAGTGTGATACAGTCATCTATATGTAGCAATGCATACAGTGTGGTAGAGTGTGATACAGTGATCTATATGTAACAAACTGTACAGTATGTTAGAGTGTGATACAGTGATCTATATGTAACAAAGTGTACATTATGGTAGTGTGATACAGTGATTTATATGTAGCAAAGTGTACAGTATGTTACAGTGTGATACAGTCATCTATATGTAGCAATGCATACAGTGTGGTAGAGTGTGATACAGTGATATATATGTAACAAAGTGTACAGTATGTTAGAGTGTGATACAGTGATATATATGTAACAAAGTGTACAGTATGTTAGAGTGTGAAACAGTGATCTATATGTAACAAAGTGTACAGTATGGTAGAGTGTGACACAGTGAAATATTTGTAACAAAGTGTAGTGTGATACAGTGATCTATATGTAACAAAGTGTGATACAGTGCTCTATATGTAACAAAGTGTAAAGTATGTTAGAGTGTGATACAGTGATCTATATGTAACAAAGTGTACAATATGTTAGAGTGTGATACAGTGATCTATTTGCAACAAAGTGTACAGTATGTTAGACTGTGATACAGTGATCTATTTGCAACAAAGTGTACAGTATGGTAGAGTTTGATACAGTGATCTATATGTAACAAAGAGTATAGTATGTTAGAGTGTGATACAGTGATCTATATGTAGCAAGTGTACAGTATGGTAGAGTGTGATACAGTGATCTATATATAACAAAGTGTACAGTATGGTATGGTAAAGTTTGATACAGTGATCTATATATACCAAAGTGTATGGCATGGTAGAGTTTGATACAGTGATCTATATGTAACAAAGTGTACGGTATGGTAGAGTTTGATACAGATATCTATATATAACAAAGTGTGTGGTATGGTAGAGTTTGATACAGTGATCTATATGTAGCAAAGTGTACAGTATGGTAGAGTGTGATACAGATATATATATGTAACAAAGTGTACAGTATGTTAGAGTGTGATACAGTGATCTATATGTAACAAAGTGTACAGTATGGTAGAGCTTGATACAGTGATCTATATGTAGCAAAGTGTACAGTATGTTAGTGTGATACAGTGATTTATATGTAACAAAGTGTACAGTATGTTAGAGTGTGATACAGTGATATATATATATATAACACAGTGTACAGTATGGTATGGTAGTTTGATACAGTGATCTATATGTAACAAAGTGTAGAGTATGGTAGAGTGTGATACAGTGATCTATATGTAACAAAGTGTACAGTATGGTTGAGTGTGATACAGATATCTATATGTAGCAAAGTGTACAGTATGTTAGAGTGTGATACAGTGATCTATATATAACAAAGAGTACAGTATGGTATGGTAGAGTTTGAAACAGTGATCTATATATAACAAAGTGTATGGTATGGTAGAGTTTAATACCGTGATCTATATGTAACAAATTGTACAGTATGGTAGAGTGTGATACAGATATCTATATATAACAAAGTGTACAGTATGGTAGAGTGTGATACAGTGATGTATATGTAACAAGTGTACAGTATGTTAGAGTGATACAGTGATCTATATATAACAAAGTCTATGGTATGGTATAGTTTGATACATTGATCTATATGTAACAAAGTGTACAATATGTTAGAGTGATACAGTGATCTATATATTACAAAGTCTATGGAATGGTATAGTTTGATACAGTGATCTATATGTAACAAAGTGTACAGTATGTTATAGTGTGATACAGTGATCTATATGTAACAAAGTGTATGGTATGAAAGCGTGTAATACAGACATCCATATGTAACAAAGTGTACAGTATGTTAGAGTGTGATACAGATATATATATGCAACAAAGTGTACAGTATGTTATAGTGTGATACAGTGATCTATATGTAACAAAGTGTATGGTATGAAAGCATGTGATACAGACATCTATATGTAACAAAGTGTACAGTATGGTAGAGTGTGATACAGATATCTATATATAACAAAGTGTACAGTATGTTATAGTGTGATACAGTGATCTATATGTAACAAAGTGTATGGTATGGTAGAGTTTGATACAGTGATCTATATGTAGCAAAGTGTACAGTATGTTAGAGTGTGATACAGTGATTTATATGTAACAAAGTGTACAGTATGAAAGAGTGTGATACAGTGATCTGTGTATCAAAGTGTACAGTATGTTATAGTGTGATACAGACATCTATATGTAACAAAGTGTACAGTATGAAAGAGTGTGATAGTGATATATATGTAACAAAGTGTACAGTATGGTAGAGTTTGATACAGTGATCTATATGTAACAAAGTGTACATTATGTTAGAGTGTGATACAGTGGTATATATGTGACAAAGTGTACAGTATGGTAGAGTGTGATACAGTGATCTATATGTAACAACGTGTACAGTATGTTAGTGTGATACAGTGATATATATGTAACAAAGTGTACAGTATGTTAGAGTGTGATACAGTGATCTATATGCAGCAATGTGTACAGTATGTTAGAGTGTGATACAGTGATATATATGTAACAAAGTGTACAGTATGCTAGAGTGTGATACAGTGATCTATATGCAGCAAAGTGTACAGTATGTTAGAGTGTGATAGAGTGGTCTATATGTAACAAAGTGTACAGTATGTTAGAGTGTGATAGAGTGATCTATATGTAGCAAAGTGTACAGTATGTTAGTGTGATAGAGTGATCTATATGTAACAAAGTGTACAGTATGTTAGAGTGTGATACAGTGATCTATATGTAGCAAAGTGTACAGTATGTTAGAGTGTGATAGAGTGATCTATATGTAGCAAAGTGTACAGTATGTTAGAGTGTGATACAGTAATATATATGTAACAAAGTGTACAGTATGTTAGAGTGTGATACAGTAATATATATGTAACAAAGTGTACAGTATGTTAGAGTGTGATACAGTGATCTATATGTAACAAAGTGTACAGTATGTTAGAGTGTTATACAGTGATCTATATGTAACAAAGTGTACAGTATGTTAGAGTCTGATACAGTGATTTATATGTAGCAAAGTGTACAGTATGTTAGAGTGTGATACAGTGATCTATATGTAACAAAGTGTACAGTATGTTAGAGTGTTATACAGTGATCTATATGTAACAAAGTGTACAGTATGTTAGAGTCTGATACAGTGATCTATATGTAGCAATATATACAGTGTGGTAGAGTGTGATACAGTGATCTATATGTAACAAAGTGTACAGCATGCTAGAGTGTGATACAGTGATCTATTTGTAACAAAGTGTAGTGTGATACAGTGATCTATATGTAACAAAGTGTAAAATATGTTAGAATGTGATATAGTGATTTATATGTAACAAAGTGTACAGCATGTTAGAGTGTGATACAGTGATCTATTTGTAACAAAGTGTAGTGTGATACAGTGATATATATGTAACAAAGTGTGATACAGTGATCTATATGTAACAAAGTGTAAAGTATGTTAGAGTGTGATACAGTGATCTATGTGTAACAAAGAGTACAGTATGTTAGAGTGTGATAAAGTGATCTATGTGTAGCAATGTGTACAGTATGGTAGAGTGTGATACAGTGATCTATATGTAGCAAAGTGTACAGTATGTTAGAGTGTGATACAGTGATCTATATGTAACAAACTGTACAGTATGGTAGAGTGTGATAGAGTGATCTATATGCAGCAATGTGTACAGTATGTTAGAGTGTGATAGAGTGATCTATATGTAACAAAGTGTACAGTATGGTAGTGTGATACAGTGATTTATATGTAGCAAAGTGTACAGTATGTTAGAGTGTGATACAGTCATCTATATGTAGCAATGCATACAGTGTGGTAGAGTGTGATACAGTGATCTATATGTAACAAAGTGTACAGTATGGTAGAGTGTGATACAGTGATTTATTTGTAACAAAGTGTACAGTATGTTAGAGTGTGATACAGTGATCTATATGTAACAAAGTGTACAGTATGTTAGAGTGTGATAGTGATCTAAATGTAGCAATGTGTACAGTGTGGTAGAGTGTGATACAGTGATCTATATGTAACAAAGTGTACAGTATGTTAGTGTGTGATACAGTGATCTTTATGTAACAAAGTGTACAGTATGGTAGAGTGTGATACAGTGATATATATGTAACAAAGTGTACAGTATGTTAGAGTGTGATACAGTGATCTATATGTAACAAAGTGTACAGTATGTTAGAGTGTGATACAGTGATTTATATGTAGCAAAGTGTACAGTATGGTAGAGTGTGATACAGTGATCTATTTGTAACAAAGTGTAGTGTGATACAGTGATCTATATGTAACAAAGTGTACAGTATGTTAGAGTCTGATACAGTGATCTATATGCAGCAATGTGTACAGTATGCTAGAGTGTGATAGAGTGATCTATATGTAACAAAGCGTACAGTATGATAGAGTGTGATACAGTCATCTATATGTAGCAATATATACAGTGTGGTAGAGTGTGATACAGTGATCTATATGTAACAAAGTGTACAGCATGCTAGAGTGTGATACAGTGATCTATTTGTAACAAAGTGTAGTGTGATACAGTGATCTATATGTAACAAAGTGTAAAATATGTTAGAATGTGATATAGTGATTTATATGTAACAAAGTGTACAGCATGTTAGAGTGTGATACAGTGATCTATTTGTAACAAAGTGTAGTGTGATACAGTGATATATATGTAACAAAGTGTGATACAGTGATCTATATGTAACAAAGTGTAAAGTATGTTAGAGTGTGATACAGTGATCTATGTGTAACAAAGTGACAGTATGTTAGAGTGTGATAAAGTGATCTATGTGTAGCAATGTGTACAGTATGGTAGAGTGTGATACAGTGATCTATATGTAGCAAAGTGTACAGTATGTTAGAGTGTGATACAGTGATCTATATGTAACAAACTGTACAGTATGGTAGAGTGTGATAGAGTGATCTATATGCAGCAATGTGTACAGTATGTTAGAGTGTGATAGAGTGATCTATATGTAACAAAGTGTACAGTATGGTAGTGTGATACAGTGATTTATATGTAGCAAAGTGTACAGTATGTTACAGTGTGATACAGTCATCTATATGTAGCAATGCATACAGTGTGGTAGAGTGTGATACAGTGATCTATATGTAACAAAGTGTACAGTATGTTAGAGTGTGATACAGTGATATATATGTAACAAAGTGTACAGTATGTTAGAGTGTGAAACAGTGATCTATATGTAACAAAGTGTACAGTATGGTAGAGTGTGACACAGTGAAATATTTGTAACAAAGTGTAGTGTGATACAGTGATCTATATGTAACAAAGTGTGATACAGTGCTCTATATGTAACAAAGTATAAAGTATGTTAGAGTGTGATACAGTGATCTATATGTAACAAAGTGTACAATATGTTAGAGTGTGATACAGTGATCTATTTGCAACAAAGTGTACAGTATGTTAGACTGTGATACAGTGATCTATTTGCAACAAAGTGTACAGTATGGTAGAGTTTGATACAGTGATCTATATGTAACAAAGAGTATAGTATGTTAGAGTGTGATACAGTGATCTATATGTAGCAAGTGTACAGTATGGTAGAGTGTGATACAGTGATCTATATATAACAAAGTGTACAGTATGGTATGGTAAAGTTTGATACAGTGATCTATATATACCAAAGTGTATGGCATGGTAGAGTTTGATACAGTGATCTATATGTAACAAAGTGTACGGTATGGTAGAGTTTGATACAGATATCTATATATAACAAAGTGTGTGGTATGGTAGAGTTTGATACAGTGATCTATATGTAGCAAAGTGTACAGTATGGTAGAGTGTGATACAGATATATATATGTAACAAAGTGTACAGTATGTTAGAGTGTGATACAGTGATCTATATGTAACAAAGTGTACAGTATGGTAGAGCTTGATACAGTGATCTATATGTAGCAAAGTGTACAGTATGTTAGTGTGATACAGTGATTTATATGTAACAAAGTGTACAGTATGTTAGAGTGTGATACAGTGATATATATATATATAACACAGTGTACAGTATGGTATGGTAGTTTGATACAGTGATCTATATGTAACAAAGTGTACAGTATGGTAGAGTGTGATACAGTGATCTATATGTAACAAAGTGTACAGTATGGTTGAGTGTGATACAGATATCTATATGTAGCAAAGTGTACAGTATGTTAGAGTGTGATACAGTGATCTATATATAACAAAGAGTACAGTATGGTATGGTAGAGTTTGAAACAGTGATCTATATATAACAAAGTGTATGGTATGGTAGAGTTTAATACCGTGATCTATATGTAACAAATTGTACAGTATGGTAGAGTGTGATACAGATATCTATATATAACAAAGTGTACAGTATGGTAGAGTGTGATACAGTGATGTATATGTAACAAGTGTACAGTATGTTAGAGTGATACAGTGATCTATATATAACAAAGTCTATGGTATGGTATAGTTTGATACATTGATCTATATGTAACAAAGTGTACAATATGTTAGAGTGATACAGTGATCTATATATTACAAAGTCTATGGAATGGTATAGTTTGATACAGTGATCTATATGTAACAAAGTGTACAGTATGTTATAGTGTGATACAGTGATCTATATGTAACAAAGTGTATGGTATGAAAGCGTGTAATACAGACATCCATATGTAACAAAGTGTACAGTATGTTAGAGTGTGATACAGATATATATATGCAACAAAGTGTACAGTATGTTATAGTGTGATACAGTGATCTATATGTAACAAAGTGTATGGTATGAAAGCATGTGATACAGACATCTATATGTAACAAAGTGTACAGTATGGTAGAGTGTGATACAGATATCTATATATAACAAAGTGTACAGTATGTTATAGTGTGATACAGTGATCTATATGTAACAAAGTGTATGGTATGGTAGAGTTTGATACAGTGATCTATATGTAGCAAAGTGTACAGTATGTTAGAGTGTGATACAGTGATTTATATGTAACAAAGTGTACAGTATGAAAGAGTGTGATACAGTGATCTGTGTATCAAAGTGTACAGTATGTTATAGTGTGATACAGACATCTATATGTAACAAAGTGTACAGTATGAAAGAGTGTGATAGTGATATATATGTAACAAAGTGTACAGTATGGTAGAGTTTGATACAGTGATCTATATGTAACAAAGTGTACATTATGTTAGAGTGTGATACAGTGGTATATATGTGACAAAGTGTACAGTATGGTAGAGTGTGATACAGTGGTCTATATGTAACAACGTGTACAGTATGTTAGTGTGATACAGTGATATATATGTAACAAAGTGTACAGTATGTTAGAGTGTGATAGAGTGATCTATATGCAGCAATGTGTACAGTATGTTAGTGTGATAGAGTGATCTATATGTAACAAAGTGTACAGTATGTTAGAGTGTGATACAGTGATCTATATGTAGCAAAGTGTACAGTATGTTAGAGTGTGATACAGTAATATATATGTAACAAAGTGTACAGTATGTTAGAGTGTGATACAGTGATATATATGCAGCAAAGTGTACAGTATGTTAGTGTGATAGAGTGATCTATATGTAACAAAGTGTACAGTATGTTAGAGTGTGATACAGTGATATATATGCAGCAATGTGTACAGTATGGTGGAGTGAGATAGAGTGATCTATATGTAGCAAAGTGTACAGTATGTTAGAGTGTGATACAGTGATCTAAATGTAGCAATGTGCACAGTGTGGTAGAGTGTGATACAGATATCTATATGTAACAAAGTGTACAGTATGGTAGAGTGTGATACAGTGATCTATATGTAACAACGTGTACAGTATGTTAGAGTGTGATACAGATATCTATATGTAACAAAGTGTACAGTATGTTAGTGTGATACAGTGATCTCTATGTAGCAAAGTGTACAGTATGTTAGAGTGTGATACAGTGATCTATATGTAACAAAGTGTACAGTATGTTAGAGTCTGATACAGTGATCTATATGCAGCAATGTGTACAGTATGCTAGAGTGTGATAGAGTGATCTATATGTAACAAAGCGTACAGTATGTTAGAGTGTGATTCAGTCATCTATATGTAGCAATATATACAGTGTGGTAGAGTGTGATACAGTGATCTATATGTAACAAAGTGTACAGCATGTTAGAGTGTGATACAGTGATCTATTTGTAACAAAGTGTAGTGTGATACAGTGATCTATATGTAACAAAGTGTAAAATATGTTAGAATGTGATATAGTGATTTATATGTAACAAAGTGTACAGCATGTTAGAGTGTGATACAATGATCTATTTGTAACAAAGTGTAGTGTGATACAGTGATATATATGTAACAAAGTGTGATACAGTGATCTATATGTAACAAAGTGTAAAGTATGTTAGAGTGTGATACAGTGATCTATGTGTAACAAAGTGTACAGTATGTTAGAGTGTGATAAAGTGATCTATGTGTAGCAATGTGTACAGTATGGTAGAGTGTGATACAGTGATCTATATGTAGCAAAGTGTACAGTATGTTAGAGTGTGATACAGTGATCTATATGTAACAAACTGTACAGTATGGTAGAGTGTGATAGAGTGATCTATATGCAGCAATGTGTACAGTATGTTAGAGTGTGATAGAGTGATCTATATGTAACAAAGTGTACAGTATGGTAGTGTGATACAGTGATTTATATGTAGCAAAGTGTACAGTATGTTAGAGTGTGATACAGTCATCTATATGTAGCAATGTATACAGTGTGGTAGAGTGTGATACAGTGATCTATATGTAACAAAGTGTACAGTATGGTAAAGTTTGATACAGTGATCTATTTGCAACAAAGTGTACAGTATGGTAAAGTGTGATATGTAACAAAGTGTACAGTATGCTAGAGTGTGATACAATGATCTATATGTAACAAAGAGTACAATATGTTAGAGTGTGATACAGTGATCTATATGCAACAAAGTGTACAGTATGTTAGACTGTGATACAGTGATCTATTTGCAACAAAGTGTACAGTATGGTAGAGTTTGATACAGTGATCTATATCTAACAAAGAGTATAGTATGTTAGAGTGTGATACAGTGATCTATATGTAGCAAAGTGTACAGTATGGTAGAGTGTGATACAGTGATCTATATGTAACAAAGTGTACAGTATGTTAGAGTGTGATACAGTGATCTATATATAACAAAGTGTACAGTATGGTATGGTAAAGTTTGATACAGTGATCTATATATACCAAAGTGTATGGCATGGTAGAGTTTGATACAGTGATCTATATGTAACAAAATGTACGGTATGGTAGAGTTTGATACAGATATCTATATATAACAAAGTGTGTGGTATGGTAGAGTTTGATACAGTGATCTATATGTAGCAAAGTGTACAGTATGGTAGTGTGATACAGATATATATATGTAACAAAGTGTACAGTATGCTAGAGTGTGATACAGATATCTATATGTAACAAAGTGTACAGTATGTTATAGTGTGATACAGTGATCTATATGTAACAAAGTGTACAGTATGGTAGAGTTTGATACAGTGATCTATATGTAGCAAAGTGTACAGTATGTTAGAGTGTGATACAGTGATTTATATGTAACAAAGTGTACAGTATGTTAGAGTGTGATACAGTGATATATATATATAACACAGTGTAGAGTATGGTATGGTAGTTTGATACAGTGATCTATATGTAACAAAGTGTACAGTATGGTAGAGTGTGATACAGTGATCTATATGTAACAAAGTGTACAGTATGGTTGAGTGTGATACAGATATTTATATGTAGCAAAGTGTACAGTATGTTAGAGTGTGATACAGTGATCTATATATAACAAAGAGTACAGTATGGTATGGTAGAGTTTGATACAGTGATCTATATATAACAAAGTGTATGGTATGGTAGAGTTTAATACCGTGATCTATATGTAACAAATTGTACAGTATGGTAGAGTGTGATACAGATATCTATATATAACAAAGTGTACAGTATGGTAGAGTGTGATACAGTGATGTATATGTAACAAGTGTACAGTATGTTAGAGTGATACAGTGATCTATATATAACAAAGTCTATGGTATGGTATAGTTTGATACAGTGATCTATATGTAACAAAGTGTACAATATGTTAAGAGTGATACAGTGATCTATATGTAACAAAGTGTATGGTATGAAAGCGTGTAATACAGACATCCATATGTAACAAAGTGTACAGTATGTTAGAGTGTGATACAGTGATCTATATGTAACAAAGTGTATGGTATGAAAGCATGTGATACAGACATCTATATGTAACAAAGTGTACAGTTTGGTAGAGTGTGATACAGATATCTATATATAACAAAGTGTACAGTATGTTATAGTGTGATACAGTGATCTATATGTAACAAAGTGTATGGTATGGTAGAGTTTGATACAGTGATCTATATGTAGCAAAGTGTACAGTATGTTAGAGTGTGATACAGTGATTTATATGTAACAAAGTGTACAGTATGAAAGAGTGTGATACAGTGATCTGTGTATCAAAGCATACAGTATGTTATAGTGTGATACAGACATCTATATATGTAACAAAGTGTACAGTATGAAAGAGAGTGATAGTGATATATATGTAACAAAGTGTACAGTATGGTAGAGTTTGATACAGTGATCTCAATGTAACAAAGTGTACATTATGTTAGAGTGTGATACAGTGGTATATATGTGACAAAATGTACAGTATGGTAGAGTGTGATACAGTGATCTATATGTAACAACGTGTACAGTATGTTAGTGTGATACAGTGATATATATGTAACAAAGTGTACAGTATGTTAGAGTGTGATACAGTGATCTATATGCAGCAATGTGTACAGTATGTTAGAGTGTGATACAGTGATATATATGTAACAAAGTGTACAGTATGCTAGAGTGTGATACAGTGATCTATATGCAGCAAAGTGTACAGTATGTTAGAGTGTGATAGAGTGGTCTATATGTAACAAAGTGTACAGTATGCTAGAGTGTGATACAGTGATCTATATGTAACAAAGTGAGCAGTATGGTAGAGTGTGATAGAGTGATCTATATGTAACAAAGTGTACAGTATGTTAGAGTGTGATACAGTGATCTATATGCAGCAAAGTGTACAGTATGGTAGAGTGTGATAGAGTGATCTATATGTAACAAAGTGTACAGTATGTTAGAGTGTGATAGAGTGATCTATATGTAACAAAGTGTACAGTATGTTAGAGTGTGATACAGTGATCTATATGTAGCAAAGTGTACAGTATATTAGAGTGTGATACAGTGATATATATGTAACAAAGTGTACAGTATGTTAGAGTGTGATACAGTGATCTATATGTAACAAAGTGTACAGTATGGTAGAGTTTGATACAGTGATCTATATGTAGCAAAGTGTACAGTATGTTAGAGTGTGATACAGTGATTTATATGTAACAAAGTGTACAGTATGTTAGAGTGTGATAGAGTGGTCTATATGTAACAAAGTGTACAGTATGTTAGAGTGTGATAGAGTGATCTATATGTAGCAAAGTGTACAGTATGTTAGTGTGATAGAGTGATCTATATGTAACAAAGTGTACAGTATGCTAGTGTGATACAGTGATCTATATGTAGCAATGTGTACAGTATGGTGGAGTGAGATAGAGTGATCTATATGTAGCAAAGTGTACAGTATGGTAGTGTGATACTGTGATCTATATGTAACAAAGTGTACAGTATGTTAGAGTGTGATAGAGTGATCTATATGTAACAAAGTGTACAGTATGTTAGAGTGTGATACAGTGATCTATATGTAGCAAAGTGTACAGTATGTTAGAGTGTGATACAGTGATATATATGTAACAAAGCATACAGTATGGTAGAGTGTGATACAGTGATCTATATGTAACAAAGTGTACAGTATGTTAGAGTGTGATAAAGTGATCTATATGTAACAAAGTGTACAGTATGTTAGAGTGTGATAAAGTGATCTATATGTAACAAAGCGTACAGTATGGTAGTGTGATACAGTGATTTATATGTAACAAAGTGTACAGTATGTTAGAGTGTGATACAGTGATCTATATGTAGCAATGTATACAGTGTGGGAGAGTGTGATACAGTGATCTATATGTAACGAAATGTATAGTATGTTCGAGTGTGATACAGTGATCTAAATGTAGCAATGTGCACAGTGTGGTAGAGTGTGATACAGATATCTATATGTAACAAAGTGTACAGTATGTTAGCGTGTGATACAGTGATCTATATGTAACAACGTGTACAGTATGTTAGAGTGTGATACAGATATCTATATGTAACAAAGTGTACAGTATGTTAGAGTGTGATACAGTGATCTCTATGTAGCAAAGTGTACAGTATGTTAGAGTGTGATACAGTGATCTATATGTAACAAAGTGTACATTATGTTAGAGTCTGATACAGTGATCTATATGCAGCAATGTGTACAGTATGCTAGAGTGTGATAGAGTGATCTATATGTAACAAAGCGTACAGTATGTTAGAGTGTGATACAGTCATCTATATGTAGCAATATATACAGTGTGGTAGAGTGTGATACAGTGATCTATATGTAACAAAGTGTACAGCATGCTAGAGTGTGATACAGTGATCTATTTGTAACAAAGTGTAGTGTGATACAGTGATCTATATGTAACAAAGTGTAAAATATGTTAGAATGTGATATAGTGATTTATATGTAACAAAGTGTACAGCATGTTAGAGTGTGATACAGTGATCTATTTGTAACAAAGTGTAGTGTGATACAGTGATATATATGTAACAAAGTGTGATACAGTGATCTATATGTAACAAAGTGTAAAGTATGTTAGAGTGTGATACAGTGATCTATGTGTAACAAAGTGTACAGTATGTTAGAGTGTGATAAAGTGATCTATGTGTAGCAATGTGTACAGTATGGTAGAGTGTGATACAGTGATCTATATGTAGCAAAGTGTACAGTATGTTAGAGTGTGATACAGTGATCTATATGTAACAAACTGTACAGTATGGTGGAGTGTGATAGAGTGATCTATATGCAGCAATGTGTACAGTATGTTAGAGTGTGATAGAGTGATCTATATGTAACAAAGTGTACAGTATGGTAGTGTGATACAATGATTTATATGTAGCAAAGTGTACAGTATGTTAGAGTGTGATACAGTGATCTATATGTAGCAAAGTGTACAGTATATTAGAGTGTGATACAGTGATATATATGTAACAAAGTGTACAGTATGTTAGAGTGTGATACAGTCATCTATATGTAGCAATGTATACAGTGTGGTAGAGTGTGATACAGTGATCTATATGTAACAAAGTGTACAGTATGTTAGAGTGTGATACAGTGATCTATATGTAGCAAAGTGTACAGTATATTAGAGTGTGATACAGTGATATATATGTAACAAAGTGTACAGTATGTTAGAGTGTGATACAGTGATCTATATGCAGCAAAGTGTACAGTATGTTAGAGTGTGATAGAGTGGTCTATATGTAACAAAGTGTACAGTATGTTAGAGTGTGATAGAGTGATCTATATGTAGCAAAGTGTACAGTATGTTAGTGTGATAGAGTGATCTATATGTAACAAAGTGTACAGTATGCTAGAGTGTGATACAGTGATCTATATGTAGCAATGTGTACAGTATGGTGGAGTGAGATAGAGTGATCTATATGTAGCAAAGTGTACAGTATGGTAGTGTGATACAGTGATCTATATGTAACAAAGTGTACAGTATGTTAGTGTGATAGAGTGATCTATATGTAACAAAGTGTACAGTATGTTAGAGTGTGATACAGTGATCTATATGTAGCAAAGTGTACAGTATGTTAGAGTGTGATACAGTGATATATATGTAACAAAGCATACAGTATGGTAGAGTGTGATACAGTGATCTATATGTAACAAAGTGTACAGTATGTTAGAGTGTGATAAAGTGATCTATATGTAACAAAGTGTACAGTATGTTAGAGTGTGATAAAGTGATCTATATGTAACAAAGCGTACAGTATGGTAGTGTGATACAGTGATTTATATGTAACAAAGTGTACAGTATGTTAGAGTGTGATACAGTGATCTATATGTAGCAATGTATACAGTGTGGGAGAGTGTGATACAGTGATCTATATGTAATGAAATGTATAGTATGTTCGAGTGTGATACAGTGATCTAAATGTAGCAATGTGCACAGTGTGGTAGAGTGTGATACAGATATCTATATGTAACAAAGTGTACAGTATGTTAGCGTGTGATACAGTGATCTATATGTAACAACGTGTACAGTATGTTAGAGTGTGATACAGATATCTATATGTAACAAAGTGTACAGTATGTTAGAGTGTGATACAGTGATCTCTATGTAGCAAAGTGTACAGTATGTTAGAGTGTGATACAGTGATCTATATGTAACAAAGTGTACATTATGTTAGAGTCTGATACAGTGATCTATATGCAGCAATGTGTACAGTATGCTAGAGTGTGATAGAGTGATCTATATGTAACAAAGCGTACAGTATGTTAGAGTGTGATACAGTGATCTATATGTAGCAATATATACAGTGTGGTAGAGTGTGATACAGTGATCTATATGTAACAAAGTGTACAGCATGCTAGAGTGTGATACAGTGATCTATTTGTAACAAAGTGTAGTGTGATACAGTGATCTATATGTAACAAAGTGTAAAATATGTTAGAATGTGATATAGTGATTTATATGTAACAAAGTGTACAGCATGTTAGAGTGTGATACAGTGATCTATTTGTAACAAAGTGTAGTGTGATACAGTGATATATATGTAACAAAGTGTGATACAGTGATCTATATGTAACAAAGTGTAAAGTATGTTAGAGTGTGATACAGTGATCTATGTGTAACAAAGTGTACAGTATGTTAGAGTGTGATAAAGTGATCTATGTGTAGCAATGTGTACAGTATGGTAGAGTGTGATACAGTGATCTATATGTAGCAAAGTGTACAGTATGTTAGAGTGTGATACAGTGATCTATATGTAACAAACTGTACAGTATGGTGGAGTGTGATAGAGTGATCTATATGCAGCAATGTGTACAGTATGTTAGAGTGTGATAGAGTGATCTATATGTAACAAAGTGTACAGTATGGTAGTGTGATACAATGATTTATATGTAGCAAAGTGTACAGTATGTTAGAGTGTGATACAGTCATCTATATGTAGCAATGTATACAGTGTGGTAGAGTGTGATACAGTGATCTATATGTAACAAAGTGTACAGTATGTTAGAGTGTGATACAGTGATCTATATGTAGCAAAGTGTACAGTATGTTAGTGTGATAGAGTGATCTATATGTAACAAAGTGTACAGTATGCTAGAGTGTGATACAGTGATCTATATGTAGCAATGTGTACAGTATGGTGGAGTGAGATAGAGTGATCTATATGTAGCAAAGTGTACAGTATGGTAGTGTGATACAGTGATCTATATGTAACAAAGTGTACAGTATGTTAGTGTGATAGAGTGATCTATATGTAACAAAGTGTACAGTATGTTAGAGTGTGATACAGTGATCTATATGTAGCAAAGTGTACAGTATGTTAGAGTGTGATACAGTGATATATATGTAACAAAGCATACAGTATGGTAGAGTGTGATACAGTGATCTATATGTAACAAAGTGTACAGTATGTTAGAGTGTGATAAAGTGATCTATATGTAACAAAGTGTACAGTATGGTAGTGTGATACAGTGATTTATATGTAACAAAGTGTACAGTATGTTAGAGTGTGATACAGTGATCTATATGTAGCAATGTATACAGTGTGGGAGAGTGTGATACAGTGATCTATATGTAACGAAATGCATAGTATGTTCGAGTGTGATACAGTGATCTAAATGTAGCAATGTGCACAGTGTGGTAGAGTGTGATGCAGATATCTATATGTAACAAAGTGTACAGTATGTTAGCGTGTGATACAGTGATCTATATGTAACAACGTGTACAGTATGTTAGAGTGTGATACAGATATCTATATGTAACAAAGTGTACAGTATGTTAGAGTGTGATACAGTGATCTCTATGTAGCAAAGTGTACAGTATGTTAGAGTGTGATACAGTGATCTATATGTAACAAAGTGTACATTATGTTAGAGTCTGATACAGTGATCTATATGCAGCAATGTGTACAGTATGCTAGAGTGTGATAGAGTGATCTATATGTAACAAAGCGTACAGTATGTTAGAGTGTGATACAGTGATCTATATGTAGCAATATATACAGTGTGGTAGAGTGTGATACAGTGATCTATATGTAACAAAGTGTACAGCATGCTAGAGTGTGATACAGTGATCTATTTGTAACAAAGTGTAGTGTGATACAGTGATCTATATGTAACAAAGTGTAAAATATGTTAGAATGTGATATAGTGATTTATATGTAACAAAGTGTACAGCATGTTAGAGTGTGATACAGTGATCTATTTGTAACAAAGTGTAGTGTGATACAGTGATATATATGTAACAAAGTGTGATACAGTGATCTATATGTAACAAAGTGTAAAGTATGTTAGAGTGTGATACAGTGATCTATGTGTAACAAAGTGTACAGTATGTTAGAGTGTGATAAAGTGATCTATGTGTAGCAATGTGTACAGTATGGTAGAGTGTGATACAGTGATCTATATGTAGCAAAGTGTACAGTATGTTAGAGTGTGATACAGTGATCTATATGTAACAAACTGTACAGTATGGTGGAGTGTGATAGAGTGATCTATATGCAGCAATGTGTACAGTATGTTAGAGTGTGATAGAGTGATCTATATGTAACAAAGTGTACAGTATGGTAGTGTGATACAATGATTTATATGTAGCAAAGTGTACAGTATGTTAGAGTGTGATACAGTCATCTATATGTAGCAATGTATACAGTGTGGTAGAGTGTGATACAGTGATCTATATGTAACAAAGTGTACAGTATGTTAGAGTGTGATACAGTGATCTATATGTAGCAAAGTGTACAGTATGTTAGTGTGATAGAGTGATCTATATGTAACAAAGTGTACAGTATGCTAGAGTGTGATACAGTGATCTATATGTAGCAATGTGTACAGTATGGTGGAGTGAGATAGAGTGATCTATATGTAGCAAAGTGTACAGTATGGTAGTGTGATACAGTGATCTATATGTAACAAAGTGTACAGTATGTTAGTGTGATAGAGTGATCTATATGTAACAAAGTGTACAGTATGTTAGAGTGTGATACAGTGATCTATATGTAGCAAAGTGTACAGTATGTTAGAGTGTGATACAGTGATATATATGTAACAAAGCATACAGTATGGTAGAGTGTGATACAGTGATCTATATGTAACAAAGTGTACAGTATGTTAGAGTGTGATAAAGTGATCTATATGTAACAAAGTGTACAGTATGGTAGTGTGATACAGTGATTTATATGTAACAAAGTGTACAGTATGTTAGAGTGTGATACAGTGATCTATATGTAGCAATGTATACAGTGTGGGAGAGTGTGATACAGTGATCTATATGTAACGAAATGCATAGTATGTTCGAGTGTGATACAGTGATCTAAATGTAGCAATGTGCACAGTGTGGTAGAGTGTGATGCAGATATCTATATGTAACAAAGTGTACAGTATGTTAGCGTGTGATACAGTGATCTATATGTAACAACGTGTACAGTATGTTAGAGTGTGATACAGATATCTATATGTAACAAAGTGTACAGTATGTTAGAGTGTGATACAGTGATCTCTATGTAGCAAAGTGTACAGTATGTTAGAGTGTGATACAGTGATCTATATGTAACAAAGTGTACATTATGTTAGAGTCTGATACAGTGATCTATATGCAGCAATGTGTACAGTATGCTAGAGTGTGATAGAGTGATCTATATGTAACAAAGCGTACAGTATGTTAGAGTGTGATACAGTCATCTATATGTAGCAATATATACAGTGTGGTAGAGTGTGATACAGTGATCTATATGTAACAAAGTGTACAGCATGCTAGAGTGTGATACAGTGATCTATTTGTAACAAAGTGTAGTGTGATACAGTGATCTATATGTAACAAAGTGTAAAATATGTTAGAATGTGATATAGTGATTTATATGTAACAAAGTGTACAGCATGTTAGAGTGTGATACAGTGATCTATTTGTAACAAAGTGTAGTGTGATACAGTGATATATATGTATCAAAGTGTGATACAGTGATCTATATGTAACAAAGTGTAAAGTATGTTAGAGTGTGATACAGTGATCTATGTGTAACAAAGTGTACAGTATGTTAGTGTGATAAAGTGATCTATGTGTAGCAATGTGTACAGTATGGTAGAGTGTGATACAGTGATCTATATGTAGCAAAGTGTACAGTATGTTAGAGTGTGATACAGTGATCTATATGTAACAAAGTGTACAGTATGGTAGTGTGATACAATGATTTATATGTAGCAAAGTGTACAGTATGTTAGAGTGTGATACAGTCATCTATATGTAGCAATGTATACAGTGTGGTAGAGTGTGATACAGTGATCTATATGTAACAAAGTGTACAGTATGTTAGAGTGTGATACAGTGATCTATATGTAGCAAAGTGTACAGTATATTAGAGTGTGATACAGTGATATATATGTAACAAAGTGTACAGTATGTTAGAGTGTGATAGAGTGATCTATATGTAACAAAGTGTACAGTATGTTAGTGTGATAGAGTGATCTATATGTAACAAAGTGTACAGTATGTTAGAGTGTGATAGAGTGGTCTATATGTAACAAAGTGTACAGTATGTTAGAGTGTGATATAGTGATCTATATGTAACAAAGTTTACAGTATGTTAGAGTGTGATACAGTGATCTATATGTAACAAAGTGTACAGCATGCTAGAGTGTGATACAGTGATCTATTTGTAACAAAGTGTAGTGTGATACAGTGATCTATATGTAACAAAGTGTAAAATATGTTAGAATGTGATATAGTGATTTATATGTAACAAAGTGTACAGCATGTTAGAGTGTGATACAGTGATCTATTTGTAACAAAGTGTAGTGTGATACAGTGATATATATGTATCAAAGTGTGATACAGTGATCTATATGTAACAAAGTGTAAAGTATGTTAGAGTGTGATACAGTGATCTATGTGTAACAAAGTGTACAGTATGTTAGAGTGTGATAAAGTGATCTATGTGTAGCAATGTGTACAGTATGGTAGAGTGTGATACAGTGATCTATATGTAGCAAAGTGTACAGTATGTTAGAGTGTGATACAGTGATCTATATGTAACAAAGTGTACAGTATGGTAGTGTGATACAATGATTTATATGTAGCAACGTGTACAGTATGTTAGAGTGTGATACAGTCATCTATATGTAGCAATGTATACAGTGTGGTAGAGTGTGATACAGTGATCTATATGTAACAAAGTGTACAGTATGTTAGAGTGTGATACAGTGATCTATATGTAGCAAAGTGTACAGTATATTAGAGTGTGATACAGTGATATATATGTAACAAAGTGTACAGTATGTTAGAGTGTGATAGAGTGATCTATATGTAACAAAGTGTACAGTATGTTAGTGTGATAGAGTGATCTATATGTAACAAAGTGTACAGTATGTTAGAGTGTGATAGAGTGGTCTATATGTAACAAAGTGTACAGTATGTTAGAGTGTGATATAGTGATCTATATGTAACAAAGTTTACAGTATGTTAGAGTGTGATACAGTGATCTATATGTAACAAAGTGTACAATATGTTAGAGTGTGATATAGTGATCTATATGTAACAAAGTGTACAGTATGTTAGAGTGTGATATAGTGATCTATATGTAACAAAGTGTACAATATGGTAGAGTGTGATACAGTGATCTATATGTAACAAAGTGTACAGTATGTTAGAGTGTGATTCAGTGGTCTATGTAACAAGGTGTACAGTATAGTAAAGTGTGATACAGTGATCTATATGTAACAAAGTGTACAGTATGTTAGTGTGATAGAGTGATCTATATGTAACAAAGTGTACAGTATGTTAGTGTGATATAGTGATCTATATGTAACAAAGTGTACAGTATGTTAGTGTGATAGAGTGATCTATATGTAACAAAGTGTACAGTATGTTAGTGTGATAGAGTGATCTATATGTAACAAAGTGTACAGTATGTTAGTGTGATAGAGTGATCTACATGTAACAACGTGTACAGTATGTTAGTGTGATAGAGTGATCTATATGTAACAAAGTGTACAGTATGTTAGTGTGATAGAGTGATCTATATGCAACAAAGTGTACATTATGTTAGTGTGATAGAGTGATCTATATGTAACAAAGTGTACAGTATGTTAGTGTGATATAGTGATCTATATGTAACAAAGTGTACAGTATGTTAGAGTGTGATATAGTGATCTATATGTAACAAAGTGTACAGTTTGTTAGAGTGTGATACAGTGATCTATATGTAACAAAGTGTACAGTATATTAGAGTGTGATACAGTGATCTATATGTAACAAAGTGTAAAGTATGTTAGAGTGTGATACAGTGATCTATATGTAACAAGGTGTAAAGTATGTTAGAGTGTGATACAGTGATCTATATGTAACAAAGTGTAAAGTATGTTAGAGTGTGATACAGTGATCTATATGTAACAAAGTGTAAAGTATGTTAGAGTGTGATACAGTGATCTATATGTAACAAGGTGTAAAGTATGTTAGAGTGTGATACAGTGATCTATATGTAACAAGGTGTACAGTATGGTAAAGTGTGATACAGTGATCTATATGTAACAAGGTGTAAAGTATGTTAGAGTGTGATACAGTGATCTATATGTAACAAAGTGTAAAGTATGTTAGAGTGTGATACAGTGATCTATATGTAACAAGGTGTACAGTATGGTAAAGTGTGATACAGTGATCTATATGTAACAAAGTGTAAAGTATGTTAGAGTGTGATACAGTGATCTATATGTAACAAAGTGTAAAGTATGTTAGAGTGTGATACAGTGATCTATATGTAACAAGGTGTACAGTATGGTAAAGTGTGATACAGTGATCTATATGTAACAAAGTGTAAAGTATGTTAGAGTGTGATACAGTGATCTATATGTAACAAAGTGTACAGTATGTTAGAGTGTGATTCAGTGATCTATATGTAACAAAGTGTACAGTATGGTAGAGTGTGATACAGTGATATATATGTAACAAAGTGTACAGTATGTTAGTGTGTGATACAGTGATCTATATGTAACAAAGTGTAAAGTATGTTAGAGTGTGATACAGTGATCTATATGTAACAAAGTGTAAAGTATGTTAGAGTGTGATACAGTGATCTATATGTAACAAGGTGTACAGTATGGTAAAGTGTGATACAGTGATCTATATGTAACAAAGTGTAAAGTATGTTAGAGTGTGATACAGTGATCTATATGTAACAAAGTGTAAAGTATGTTAGAGTGTGATACAGTGATCTATATGTAACAAGGTGTACAGTATGGTAAAGTGTGATACAGTGATCTATATGTAACAAAGTGTAAAGTATGTTAGAGTGTGATACAGTGATCTATATGTAAGAAAGTGTACAGTAGGTTAGAGTGTGATTCAGTGATCTATATGTAACAAAGTGTATAGTATGGTAGAGTGTGATACAGTGATATATATGTAACAAAGTGTAAAGTATGGTAGAGTGTGATACAGTGATATATATGTAACAAAGTGTAAAGTATGTTAGAGTGTGATACAGTGATATATATGTAACAAAGTGTACAGTATGTTAGTGTGGTATAGTGATCTATATGTAACAAAGTGTACAGTATGTTAGTGTGATATAGTGATCTATATGTAACAAAGTGTAAAGTATGTTAGAGTGTGATACAGTGATCTATATGTAACAAAGTGTACAGTATGTTAGTGTGATAGAGTGATCTATATGTAACAAAGTGTACAGTATGTTAGTGTGATATAGTGATCTATATGTAACAAAGTGTACAGTATGTTAGTGTGATATAGTGATCTATATGTAACAAAGTGTAAAGTATGTTAGAGTGTGATACAGTGATCTATATGTAACAAAGTGTACAGTATGTTAGTGTGATATAGTGATCTATATGTAACAAAGTGTAAAGTATGTTAGAGTGTGATACAGTGATCTATATGTAACAAAGTGTACAGTATGTTAGTGTGATATAGTGATCTATATGTAACAAAGTGTACAGTATGTTAGTGTGATATAGTGATCTATATGTAACAAAGTGTAAAGTATGTTAGAGTGTGATACAGTGATCTATATGTAACAAAGTGTACAGTATGTTAGTGTGATATAGTGATCTATATGTAACAAAGTGTACAGTAAGTTAGTGTGATATAGTGATCTATATGTAACAAAGTTTACAGTATGTTAGAGTGTGATACAGTGATCTATATGTAACAAAGTGTACAGCATGCTAGAGTGTGATACAGTGATCTATTTGTAACAAAGTGTAGTGTGATACAGTGATCTATATGTAACAAAGTGTAAAATATGTTAGAATGTGATATAGTGATTTATATGTAACAAAGTGTACAGCATGTTAGAGTGTGATACAGTGATCTATTTGTAACAAAGTGTAGTGTGATACAGTGATATATATGTATCAAAGTGTGATACAGTGATCTATATGTAACAAAGTGTAAAGTATGTTAGAGTGTGATACAGTGATCTATGTGTAACAAAGTGTACAGTATGTTAGAGTGTGATAAAGTGATCTATGTGTAGCAATGTGTACAGTATGGTAGAGTGTGATACAGTGATCTATATGTAGCAAAGTGTACAGTATGTTAGAGTGTGATACAGTGATCTATATGTAACAAAGTGTACAGTATGGTAGTGTGATACAATGATTTATATGTAGCAAAGTGTACAGTATGTTAGAGTGTGATACAGTCATCTATATGTAGCAATGTATACAGTGTGGTAGAGTGTGATACAGTGATCTATATGTAACAAAGTGTACAGTATGTTAGAGTGTGATACAGTGATCTATATGTAGCAAAGTGTACAGTATATTAGAGTGTGATACAGTGATATATATGTAACAAAGTGTACAGTATGTTAGAGTGTGATAGAGTGATCTATATGTAACAAAGTGTACAGTATGTTAGTGTGATAGAGTGATCTATATGTAACAAAGTGTACAGTATGTTAGAGTGTGATAGAGTGGTCTATATGTAACAAAGTGTACAGTATGTTAGAGTGTGATATAGTGATCTATATGTAACAAAGTTTACAGTATGTTAGAGTGTGATACAGTGATCTATATGTAACAAAGTGTACAATATGTTAGAGTGTGATATAGTGATCTATATGTAACAAAGTGTACAGTATGTTAGAGTGTGATATAGTGATCTATATGTAACAAAGTGTACAATATGGTAGAGTGTGATACAGTGATCTATATGTAACAAAGTGTACAGTATGTTAGAGTGTGATTCAGTGGTCTATGTAACAAGGTGTACAGTATAGTAAAGTGTGATACAGTGATCTATATGTAACAAAGTGTACAGTATGTTAGTGTGATAGAGTGATCTATATGTAACAAAGTGTACAGTATGTTAGTGTGATATAGTGATCTATATGTAACAAAGTGTACAGTATGTTAGTGTGATAGAGTGATCTATATGTAACAAAGTGTACAGTATGTTAGTGTGATAGAGTGATCTATATGTAACAAAGTGTACAGTATGTTAGTGTGATAGAGTGATCTACATGTAACAACGTGTACAGTATGTTAGTGTGATAGAGTGATCTATATGTAACAAAGTGTACAGTATGTTAGTGTGATAGAGTGATCTATATGCAACAAAGTGTACATTATGTTAGTGTGATAGAGTGATCTATATGTAACAAAGTGTACAGTATGTTAGTGTGATATAGTGATCTATATGTAACAAAGTGTACAGTATGTTAGAGTGTGATATAGTGATCTATATGTAACAAAGTGTACAGTTTGTTAGAGTGTGATACAGTGATCTATATGTAACAAAGTGTACAGTATATTAGAGTGTGATACAGTGATCTATATGTAACAAAGTGTAAAGTATGTTAGAGTGTGATACAGTGATCTATATGTAACAAGGTGTAAAGTATGTTAGAGTGTGATACAGTGATCTATATGTAACAAAGTGTAAAGTATGTTAGAGTGTGATACAGTGATCTATATGTAACAAAGTGTAAAGTATGTTAGAGTGTGATACAGTGATCTATATGTAACAAGGTGTAAAGTATGTTAGAGTGTGATACAGTGATCTATATGTAACAAGGTGTACAGTATGGTAAAGTGTGATACAGTGATCTATATGTAACAAAGTGTAAAGTATGTTAGAGTGTGATACAGTGATCTATATGTAACAAAGTGTAAAGTATGTTAGAGTGTGATACAGTGATCTATATGTAACAAGGTGTACAGTATGGTAAAGTGTGATACAGTGATCTATATGTAACAAAGTGTAAAGTATGTTAGAGTGTGATACAGTGATCTATATGTAACAAAGTGTAAAGTATGTTAGAGTGTGATACAGTGATCTATATGTAACAAGGTGTACAGTATGGTAAAGTGTGATACAGTGATCTATATGTAACAAAGTGTAAAGTATGTTAGAGTGTGATACAGTGATCTATATGTAACAAAGTGTACAGTATGTTAGAGTGTGATTCAGTGATCTATATGTAACAAAGTGTACAGTATGGTAGAGTGTGATACAGTGATATATATGTAACAAAGTGTACAGTATGTTAGTGTGTGATACAGTGATCTATATGTAACAAAGTGTAAAGTATGTTAGAGTGTGATACAGTGATCTATATGTAACAAAGTGTAAAGTATGTTAGAGTGTGATACAGTGATCTATATGTAACAAGGTGTACAGTATGGTAAAGTGTGATACAGTGATCTATATGTAACAAAGTGTAAAGTATGTTAGAGTGTGATACAGTGATCTATATGTAACAAAGTGTAAAGTATGTTAGAGTGTGATACAGTGATCTATATGTAACAAGGTGTACAGTATGGTAAAGTGTGATACAGTGATCTATATGTAACAAAGTGTAAAGTATGTTAGAGTGTGATACAGTGATCTATATGTAACAAAGTGTACAGTAGGTTAGAGTGTGATTCAGTGATCTATATGTAACAAAGTGTATAGTATGGTAGAGTGTGATACAGTGATATATATGTAACAAAGTGTAAAGTATGGTAGAGTGTGATACAGTGATATATATGTAACAAAGTGTAAAGTATGTTAGAGTGTGATACAGTGATATATATGTAACAAAGTGTACAGTATGTTAGTGTGGTATAGTGATCTATATGTAACAAAGTGTACAGTATGTTAGTGTGATATAGTGATCTATATGTAACAAAGTGTAAAGTATGTTAGAGTGTGATACAGTGATCTATATGTAACAAAGTGTACAGTATGTTAGTGTGATAGAGTGATCTATATGTAACAAAGTGTACAGTATGTTAGTGTGATATAGTGATCTATATGTAACAAAGTGTACAGTATGTTAGTGTGATATAGTGATCTATATGTAACAAAGTGTAAAGTATGTTAGAGTGTGATACAGTGATCTATATGTAACAAAGTGTACAGTATGTTAGTGTGATATAGTGATCTATATGTAACAAAGTGTACAGTAAGTTAGTGTGATATAGTGATCTATATGTAACAAAGTGTAAAGTATGTTAGAGTGTGATACTGTGATATATATGTAACAAAGTGTACAGTATGTTAGTGTGATATAGTGATCTATATGTAACAAAGTGTACAGTATGTTAGTGTGATATAGTGATCTATATGTAACAAAGTGTAAGGTATGTTAAGAGTGTGATACAGTGATCTATATGTAACAAAGTGTACAGTATGTTAGTGTGATATAGTGATCTATATGTAACAAAGTGTACAGTATGTTAGTGTGATATAGTGATCTATATGTAACAATGTGTACAGTGTGGTAGAGTGTGATTCAGTGATCTATATGTAACAAAGTGTAAAGTATGTTAGAGTGTGATACAGTGATCTATATGTAACAAAGTGTACAGTATGTTAGTGTGATATAGTGATCTATATGTAACAAAGTGTAAAGTATGTTAGAGTGTGATACAGTGATCTATATGTAACAAAGTGTACAGTATGTTAGTGTGATATAGTGATCTATATGTAACAAAGTGTACAGTATGTTAGTGTGATATAGTGATCTATATGTAACAATGTGTACAGTGTGGTAGAGTGTGATATAGTGATCTATATGTAACAAAGTGTACAGTATGTTAGTGTGATATAGTGATCTATATGTAACAAAGTGTAAGGTATGTTAAGAGTGTGATACAGTGATCTATATGTAACAAAGTGTACAGTATGTTAGTGTGATATAGTGATCTATATGTAACAAAGTGTACAGTATGTTAGTGTGATATAGTGATCTATATGTAACAATGTGTACAGTGTGGTAGAGTGTGATTCAGTGATCTATATGTAACAAAGTGTAAAGTATGTTAGAGTGTGATACAGTGATCTATATGTAACAAAGTGTACAGTATGTTAGTGTGATATAGTGATCTATATGTAACAAAGTGTACAGTATGTTAGTGTGATATAGTGATCTATATGTAACAATGTGTACAGTGTGGTAGAGTGTGATACAGTGATCTATATGTAACAAAGTGTACAGTATGTTAGTGTGATATAGTGATCTATATGTAACAAAGTGTACAGTATGCTAGTGTGATATAGTGATCTATATGTAACAAAGTGTACAGTATGTTAGAGTGTGATACAGTGAACTATATGTAACAAAGTGTACAGTATGTTAGAGTGTGATACAGTGATCTATATGTAACAAAGTGTACAGTATGTTAGTGTGATATAGTGATCTATATGTAACAAAGTGTACAGTATGTTAGTGTGATATAGTGATCTATATGTAACAAAGTGTACAGTATGTTAGTGTGACATAGTGATCTATATGTAACAAAGTGTACAGTATGTTAGAGTGTGATATAGTGATCTATATGTAACAAAGTGTACAGTATGTTAGTGTGATAGAGTGATCTATATGCAACAAAGTGTACATTATGTTAGTGTGATAGAGTGATCTATATGTAACAAAGTGTACAGTATGTTAGTGTGATAGAGTGATCTATATGTAACAAAGTGTACAGTATGTTAGTGTGATATAGTGATCTATATGCAACAAAGTGTACAGTATGTTAGTGTGATATAGTGATCTATATGTAACAAAGTGTACAGTATGTTAGAGTGTGATATAGTGATCTATATGTAACAAAGTGTACAGTTTGTTAGAGTGTGATACAGTGATCTATATGTAACAAAGTGTACAGTATATTAGAGTGTGATACAGTGATATATATGTAACAAAGTGTACAGTATGTTAGAGTGTGATTCAGTGGTCTATGTAACAAGGTGTACAGTATGGTAAAGTGTGATACAGTGATCTATATGTAACAAAGTGTAAAGTATGTTAGAGTGTGATACAGTGATCTATATGTAACAAAGTGTAAAGTATGTTAGAGTGTGATACAGTGATCTATATGTAACAAAGTGTAAAGTATGTTAGAGTGTGATACAGTGATCTATATGTAACAAAGTGTACAGTATGTTAGAGTGTGATAGAGTGATCTTTATGTAACAAAGTGTACAGTATGTTAGAGTGTGATAGAGTGATCTATATGTAACAAAGTGTAAAGTATGGTAGAGTGTGATACAGTGATATATATGTAACAAAGTGTAAAGTATGTTAGAGTGTGATACAGTGATATATATGTAACAAAGTGTACAGTATGTTAGTGTGATATAGTGATCTATATGTAACAAAGTGTACAGTATGTTAGTGTGATATAGTGATCTATATGTAACAAAGTGTAAAGTATGTTAGAGTGTGATACAGTGATCTATATGTAACAAAGTGTACAGTATGTTAGTGTGATATAGTGATCTATATGTAACAAAGTGTACAGTAAGTTAGTGTGATATAGTGATCTATATGTAACAAAGTGTAAAGTATGTTAGAGTGTGATACTGTGATATATATGTAACAAAGTGTACAGTATGTTAGTGTGATATAGTGATCTATATGTAACAAAGTGTACAGTATGTTAGTGTGATATAGTGATCTATATGTAACAAAGTGTAAGGTATGTTAAGAGTGTGATACAGTGATCTATATGTAACAAAGTGTACAGTATGTTAGTGTGATATAGTGATCTATATGTAACAAAGTGTACAGTATGTTAGTGTGATATAGTGATCTATATGTAACAATGTGTACAGTGTGGTAGAGTGTGATTCAGTGATCTATATGTAACAAAGTGCAAAGTATGTTAGAGTGTGATACAGTGATCTATATGTAACAAAGTGTACAGTATGTTAGTGTGATATAGTGATCTATATGTAACAAAGTGTAAAGTATGTTAGAGTGTGATACAGTGATCTATATGTAACAAAGTGTAAAGTATGTTAGAGTGTGATACAGTGATCTATATGTAACAAAGTGTTCAGTATGTTAGTGTGATATAGTGATCTATATGTAACAAAGTGTACAGTATGTTAGTGTGATATAGTGATCTATATGTAACAATGTGTACAGTGTGGTAGAGTGTGATACAGTGATCTATATGTAACAAAGTGTACAGTATGTTAGTGTGATATAGTGATCTATATGTAACAAAGTGTACAGTATGCTAGTGTGATATAGTGATCTATATGTAACAAAGTGTACAGTATGTTAGAGTGTGATACAGTGAACTATATGTAACAAAGTGTACAGTATGTTAGAGTGTGATACAGTGATCTATATGTAACAAAGTGTACAGTATGTTAGTGTGATATAGTGATCTATATGTAACAAAGTGTACAGTATGTTAGTGTGATATAGTGATCTATATGTAACAAAGTGTACAGTATGTTAGTGTGACATAGTGATCTATATGTAACAAAGTGTACAGTATGTTAGAGTGTGATATAGTGATCTATATGTAACAAAGTGTACAGTATGTTAGAATGTGATACAGTGATCTATATGTAACAAAGTGTACAGTATATTAGAGTGCGATACAGTGATCTATATGTAACAAAGTGTACAGTAGGTTAGAGTGTGATTCAGTGGTCTATGTAACAAGGTGTACAGTATGGTAAAGTGTGATACAGTGATCTATATGTAACAAAGTGTACAGTATGTTAGAGTGTGATATAGTGATCTATATGTAACAAAGAGTACAGTATGGTAAAGTGTGATACAGTGATCTATATGTAACAAAGTGTACAGTATGTTAGAGTGTGATACAGTGATCTATATGTAACGAAGTGTAAAGTATGTTAGAGTGTGATACAGTGATCTATATGTAACAAAGTGTACAGTATGTTTGGGTGTGATACAATGATCTATATGTAACAAAGTGCACAGTATATTAGAGTGTGATACAGTGATCTATATGTAACAAACTGTACAGTATGTTAGAGTGTGATACAGACTTCCATATGTAACAAAGTGTACAGTATGTTAGAGTGTGAAACAGTGATCTATATGTAACAAAGTGTACAATATATTAGAGTGTGATACAGAGATCTATATGTAACAATGTGTACAGTATGTTAGAGTGTGATACAGACATCCATATGTATCAAAGTGTACAGTATGTTAGAGTGTGATACAGTGGTTTATATGTAACAAAGTGTACATTATGCTAGAGTGTGATACAGTGGTTTATATGTAACAAAGTGTACAGTATGTTAGAGTGTGATACAGTGATCTATATGTAACAAAGTGTACAGTGTGGTAGAATGTGATACAGTGATCTATATGTAACAAAGTGTACAGTATGTTAGAGTGTGATAAAGTGATCTATATGTAGCAATGTGTACAGTATGGTAGAGTGTGATACAGTGATCTATTTGTAGCAAAGTGTACAGTATGTTAGTGTGATAGAGTGATCTATATATAGCAATGTGTACAGTGTGGTAGAGTGTGATACAGTGATCTTTATGCAACAAAGTGTACAGTATGTTAGAGTGTGATACATTGATCTATATGTAACAAAGTGTACAGTATGGTAGAGCGTGATACATCCATCCATATGTAGCAAAGTGTACAGTATCTTAGAGTGTGATACAGTGGTTTATATGTAACAAAGTGTACATTATGCTAGAGTGTGATACAGTGATCTTTATGCAACAAAGTGTACAGTATGTTAGAGTGTGATACATTGATCTATATGTAACAAAGTGTACAGTATGGTAGAGCGTGATACATCCATCCATATGTAGCAAAGTGTACAGTATCTTAGAGTGTGATACAGTGGTTTATATGTAACAAAGTGTACATTATGCTAGAGTGTGATACAGTGATCTATATGTAGCAAAGTGTACAGTATGTTAGAGTGTGATACAGTGATCTATATGTAACAAAGCATGCAGTATGGTAGAGTGTGATACAGTGATATATATGTAGCAAAGTGTACAGTATGATAGTGTGATACAGTGATCTATATCTAACAAACAGTACCATATGGTAGTGTGATACAGTGATCTCTATGTAACAAAGTGTACAGTATTGTAGAGTGTGATACAGTGATCCATATGTAACAATGTGTACAGTATGTTATAGTGTGATACAGTGATATATATGTAACAATGTGTACAGTATGGCAGAGTGTGATACAAACATCTATATGTAACAAAGTGTACAGTATGGTAGTGTGATACAGCGATTCATATGTAACAAAGTGTACAGTATGTTAGAGTGTGAAACAGTGATCTTTATGTAACAAAGTGTACAGTATGATAGAGTATGATACAGTGATCTAAATGTAACAAAGTGTACAGTATGGTAGTGTGATACAGTGATATATATGTAACAAAGTGTACAGTATGTTAGTGTGAAACAGTGATCTATATGTAACAAACTGTACAGTATGGTAGTGTGTTACAGTGATCTATATATAACAAAGTGTATAGTATGGTAGATCTTTATGTAACAAAGTGCACAGTATGTTAGAGTGTGATACAGTGATTTATATGTCACAAAGTGTAGTGTGATACAGTGATCTATATGTAGCAAAGTGTACAGTATGGTAGAGTGTGATGCAGTGATCTATTTGTAACAAAGTATAGTGTGATATAGTGATCTATATGTAACAAAGTGTGATACAGTGATCTATATATAACAAAGTGTACAGTATGGTAGAGTGTGATACAGTGATCTTTATGCAACAAAGTGTACAGTATGTTAGAGTGTGAAACAGTGATCTATATGTAACAAAGTGTACAGTATGGTAGAGTGTGATACAGTGATCTATTTGTAACAAAGTGTAGTGTGATACAGTGATCTATATGTAACAAAGTGTGATATAGTAATCTATTTGTAACAAAGTGTAATGTGATACAGTGATCTATATGTAACAAAGTGTACAGTATGTTAGAGTGTGATATAGTGATCTCTATGTAACAATGTGTACAGTATGTTAGTGTGATACAGTGATCTATATGTAGCAAAGTGTACAGTGTGGTAGAGTGTGATACAGTGATCAATATGTAACAAAGTGTACAGTATGGTAGAGTGTGATACAGTTATCTATATGTAGCAAAGTGCACAGTGTGGTAGAGTGTGATACAGTGATCTATATGTAGCAAAGTGTACAGCATGTTAGAGTGTGATAAAGTGATCTATATGTAGCAATGTTTACAGTTTGGTAGAGTGTGATATAGTGATCTAAATGCAGCATTGTGTACAGTATGTTAGAGTGTGATAGAGTGATCTATATGTAATTAAGTGTACCGTATGGTAGTGTGATACAGTGATTTATATGTAACAATGTGTACAGTATGGTAGAGTGTGATACAGTGATCTATATGTAGCAATGTATACAGTGTGATACAGTGATCTATATGTAACAAAGTGTACAGTATGTTAGAGTGTGATAAAGTGATCTATATGTAACAAAGTGTACAGTATGTTAGAGTGTGATAGAGTGATCTATATGTAACAAAGTGTACAGTATGTTAGAGTGAGATACAGTGATCTATATGTAACAAAATGTACAGTATGGTAGAGTGTGATACGGTGATATATATGTAACAAAGTGTACAGTATGTTAGAGTCTGATAGAGTGATCTATATGTAACAAAGTGTACAGTATGGTAGTGTGATAGTGATTTATATGTAACAAAGTGTACAGTATGTTAGAGTGTGATAGTGATATATATGTAACAAAGTGTACACTATGGTATTGTGATAGTGATTTATATGTAACAAAGTGTACAGTATGTTAGAGTGTGATAGTGATATATATGTAACAAAGTGTACAGTATGTTAGAGTGTGAAACAGTGATCTATATGTAACAAAGTGTACAGTATGTTAGAGTGTGATAGAGTGATCTATATGTAACAAAGTGTACAGTATGGTAGTGTGATAGTGATTTATATGTAACAAAGTGTACAGTATGTTAGTGTGATAGTGATCTATATGTAACAAAGTGTACAGTATGGTAGAGTGTGATACAGTGATTTATATGTAACAAAGTGTACAGTATGTTAGAGTGTGATACAGTGATCTTTATGCAACAAAGTGTACAGTATCTTAGAGTGTGAAACAATGATCTATATGTAACAAAGCTTACAGTATGTTAGAGTGTGATACAGTGATTTATATGTAACAAAGTGTACAGTATGCTAGAGTGTGATAGTGATCTATATGCAGCAATGTATACAGTGTGGTAGAGTATGATACAGTGATCTTTATGCAACAAAGTGTACAGTATGTTAGGGTGTGATACAGTGATCTTTATGTAACAAAGTGTACAGTATGTTAGAGTGTGATAGAGTGATCTATATGCAGCAATGTGTACAGTATGTTAGAGTGTGATAGAGTGATCTATATGTAACAAAGTGTACAGTATGGTAGTGTGATACAGTGATTTACATGTATCAAAGTGTACAGTGTGGTAGAGTGTGATAAAGTGATCTATATGTAACAAAGTGTACAGTATGTTAGAGTGTGATAGAGTGATCTATATGTAACAAAGTGTACAGTATGTTAGAGTGTGATACAGTGATCTATATGTAACAAAGTGTACAGTATGTTAGTGTGATACAGTGATCTATATGTAAGAAAAATGTACAGTATGGTAGAGTGTGATACGGTGATATATATGTAACAAAGTGTACAGTATGTTAGAGTGTGATAGAATGATCTATATGTAGCAAAGTGTACAGTCTGGTTGAGTGTGATAGAGTGCTATATATGTAACAAAGTGTACAGTATGTTACAGTGTGATACAGTGATCTATTTGTACCAAAGTGTACAGTATGTTAGAGTGTGATACAGTGATCAATATGTACCAAAGTGTACAGTATGTTAGAGTGTGATACAGTGATCTATATGTAACAAAGTGTACAGTAGGTTAGAGTGTGATACTGTGATCTATATGTAGCAAAGTGTACAGTATGTTAGAGTGTGATAGAGTGATCTATATGTAGCAAAGTGTACAGTATGTTAGAGTGTGATAGAGTGATCTATATGTAGCAATGTGTACAGTGTGGTTGAGTGCGATACAGTGATATATATGTAACAAAGTGTACAGTATGGTAGAGTGTGATACAGTGATCTATATGTAACAAAGTGTACAGTATGTTAGAGTGTGATACAGTGATCTATATGTAGCAAAGTTTACAGTATGTTAGAGTGTGATAGAATGATCTATATGCAGCAATGTGTACAGTATGTTAGTGTGATAGAGTGATCTATGTGTAACAAAGTGTACAGTATGTTATGGTGTGATACAGTGATATATATGTAACAATGTGTACAGTATGGCAGAGTGTGATACAAACATCTATATGTAACAAAGTGTACAGAATGGTAGTGTGATACAGCGATTCATATGTAACAAAGTGTACAGTATGTTAGAGTGTGAAACAGTGATCTTTATGTAACAAAGTGTACAGTATGTTAGAGTGTGATACAGTGATCTATATGTAACAGAGTGTACAGTATGATAGAGTGTGATACAGTGATCTATGTGTAACAAAGTGTACAGTATGAAAGAGTGTGATACAGTGATCTATATGTAACAAAGTGTACAGTATGATAGAGTATGAAGCAGTGATCTAAATGTAACAAAGTGTACAGTATGGTAGTGTGATACAGTGATATATATGTAACAAAGTGTACAGTATGTTAGTGTGAAACAGTGATCTATATGTAACAAACTGTACAGTATGGTAGTGTGTTACAGTGATCTATATGTAACAAAGTGTACAGTATGGTAGATCTTTATGTAACAAAGTGTACAGTATGTTAGAGTGTGATACAGTGACTTATATGTAACAAAGTGTACAGTATGGTAGATCTTTATGTAACAAAGTGTACAGTATGTTAGAGTGTGATACAGTGATTTATATGTAACAAAGTGTAGTGTGATACAGTGAGCTATATGTAGCAAAGTGTACAGTATGTTAGAGTGTGATATAGTGATCTATATGTAGGAAAGTGTGATACAGTGATCTATATATAACAAAGTGTACAGTATGGTAGAGTGTGATACAGTGATCTTTATGCAACAAAGTGTACAGTATGTTAGAGTGTGAAACAGTGATCTATATGTAACAAAGTGTACAGTATGGTAGAGTGTGATACAGTGATCTATTTGTAACAAAGTGTAGTGTGATACAGTGATCTATATGTAACAAAGTGTGATATAGTAATCTATTTGTAACAAAGTGTAATGTGATACAGTGATCTATATGTAACAAAGTCTACAGTATGTTAGAGTGTGATATAGTGATCTCTATGTAACAATGTGTACAGTATGTTAGTGTGATACAGTGATCTATATGTAGCAAAGTGTACAGTGTGGTAGAGTGTGATACAGTGATCTATATGTAACAAAGTGTACAGTATGGTAGAGTGTGATACAGTTATCTATATGTAGTAAAGTGCACAGTGTGGTAGAGTGTGATACAGTGATCTATATGTAGCAAAGTGTACAGCATGTTAGAGTGTGATAAAGTGATCTATATGTAGCAATGTGTACAGTATGGTAGAGTGTGATATAGTGATCTATATGCAGCAATGCGTACAGTATGCTAGAGTGTGATAGAGTGATCTATATGTAATTAAGTGTACCGTATGGTAGTGTGATACAGTGATTTATATGTAACAATGTGTACAGTATGTTAGAGTGTGATACAGTGATCTATATGTAGCAATGTATACAGTGTGATACAGTGATCTATATGTAACAAAGTGTACAGTATGTTAGAATGTGATACAGTGATATATATGTAACAAAGTGTACAGTGTGGTAGAGTGTGATAAAGTGATCTATATGTAACAACGTGTACAGTATGTTAGAGTGTGATACAGTGATTTATATGTAACAACGTGTACAGTATATTAGAGTGTGATAGAGTGATCTTTATGTAACAAAGTGTACAGTATGTTAGAGTGTGATACAGTGATTTATATGTAACAAAGTGTACAGTATGTTAGAGTGTGATACAGTGATCTTTATGCAACAAAGTGTACAGTATCTTAGAGTGTGAAACAATGATCTATATGTAACAAAGCTTACAGTATGTTAGAGTGTGATACAGTGATTTATATGTAACAAAGTGTACAGTATGCTAGAGTGTGATAGTGATCTATATGCAGCAATGTATACAGTGTGGTAGAGTATGATACAGTGATCTTTATGCAACAAAGTGTACAGTATGTTAGGGTGTGATACAGTGATCTTTATGTAACAAAGTGTACAGTATGTTAGAGTGTGATAGAGTGATCTATATGCAGCAATGTGTACAGTATGTTAGAGTGTGATAGAGTGATCTATATGTAACAAAGTGTACAGTATGGTAGTGTGATACAGTGATTTACATGTATCAAAGTGTACAGTGTGGTAGAGTGTGATAAAGTGATCTATATGTAACAAAGTGTACAGTATGTTAGAGTGTGATAGAGTGATCTATATGTAACAAAGTGTACAGTATGTTAGAGTGTGATACAGTGATCTATATGTAACAAAGTGTACAGTATGTTAGTGTGATACAGTGATCTATATGTAAGAAAAATGTACAGTATGGTAGAGTGTGATACGGTGATATATATGTAACAAAGTGTACAGTATGTTAGAGTGTGATAGAATGATCTATATGTAGCAAAGTGTACAGTCTGGTTGAGTGTGATAGAGTGCTATATATGTAACAAAGTGTACAGTATGTTACAGTGTGATACAGTGATCTATTTGTACCAAAGTGTACAGTATGTTAGAGTGTGATACAGTGATCAATATGTAACAAAGTGTACAGTATGTTAGAGTGTGATACAGTGATCAATATGTACCAAAGTGTACAGTATGTTAGAGTGTGATACAGTGATCTATATGTAACAAAGTGTACAGTAGGTTAGAGTGTGATACTGTGATCTATATGTAGCAAAGTGTACAGTATGTTAGAGTGTGATAGAGTGATCTATATGTAGCAAAGTGTACAGTATGTTAGAGTGTGATAGAGTGATCTATATGTAACAAAGTGTACAGTATGTTAGAGTGTGATACAGTGATCAATATGTACCAAAGTGTACAGTATGTTAGAGTGTGATACAGTGATCTATATGTAACAAAGTGTACAGTAGGTTAGAGTGTGATACTGTGATCTATATGTAGCAAAGTGTACAGTATGTTAGAGTGTGATAGAGTGATCTATATGTAGCAAAGTGTACAGTATGTTAGAGTGTGATAGAGTGATCTATATGTAGCAATGTGTACAGTGTGGTTGAGTGCGATACAGTGATATATATGTAACAAAGTGTACAGTATGGTAGAGTGTGATACAGTGATCTATATGTAACAAAGTGTACAGTATGTTAGAGTGTGATACAGTGATCTATATGTAGCAAAGTTTACAGTATGTTAGAGTGTGATAGAATGATCTATATGCAGCAATGTGTACAGTATGTTAGTGTGATAGAGTGATCTATGTGTAACAAAGTGTACAGTATGTTATGGTGTGATACAGTGATATATATGTAACAATGTGTACAGTATGGCAGAGTGTGATACAAACATCTATATGTAACAAAGTGTACAGAATGGTAGTGTGATACAGCGATTCATATGTAACAAAGTGTACAGTATGTTAGAGTGTGAAACAGTGATCTTTATGTAACAAAGTGTACAGTATGTTAGAGTGTGATACAGTGATCTATATGTAACAGAGTGTACAGTATGATAGAGTGTGATACAGTGATCTATGTGTAACAAAGTGTACAGTATGAAAGAGTGTGATACAGTGATCTATATGTAACAAAGTGTACAGTATGATAGAGTATGAAGCAGTGATCTAAATGTAACAAAGTGTACAGTATGGTAGTGTGATACAGTGATATATATGTAACAAAGTGTACAGTATGTTAGTGTGAAACAGTGATCTATATGTAACAAACTGTACAGTATGGTAGTGTGTTACAGTGATCTATATGTAACAAAGTGTACAGTATGGTAGATCTTTATGTAACAAAGTGTACAGTATGTTAGAGTGTGATACAGTGACTTATATGTAACAAAGTGTACAGTATGGTAGATCTTTATGTAACAAAGTGTACAGTATGTTAGAGTGTGATACAGTGATTTATATGTAACAAAGTGTAGTGTGATACAGTGAGCTATATGTAGCAAAGTGTACAGTATGTTAGAGTGTGATATAGTGATCTATATGTAGGAAAGTGTGATACAGTGATCTATATATAACAAAGTGTACAGTATGGTAGAGTGTGATACAGTGATCTTTATGCAACAAAGTGTACAGTATGTTAGAGTGTGAAACAGTGATCTATATGTAACAAAGTGTACAGTATGGTAGAGTGTGATACAGTGATCTATTTGTAACAAAGTGTAGTGTGATACAGTGATCTATATGTAACAAAGTGTGATATAGTAATCTATTTGTAACAAAGTGTAATGTGATACAGTGATCTATATGTAACAAAGTCTACAGTATGTTAGAGTGTGATATAGTGATCTCTATGTAACAATGTGTACAGTATGTTAGTGTGATACAGTGATCTATATGTAGCAAAGTGTACAGTGTGGTAGAGTGTGATACAGTGATCTATATGTAACAAAGTGTACAGTATGGTAGAGTGTGATACAGTTATCTATATGTAGTAAAGTGCACAGTGTGGTAGAGTGTGATACAGTGATCTATATGTAGCAAAGTGTACAGCATGTTAGAGTGTGATAAAGTGATCTATATGTAGCAATGTGTACAGTATGGTAGAGTATGAAGCAGTGATCTAAATGTAACAAAGTGTACAGTATGGTAGTGTGATACAGTGATATATATGTAACAAAGTGTACAGTATGTTAGTGTGAAACAGTGATCTATATGTAACAAACTGTACAGTATGGTAGTGTGTTACAGTGATCTATATGTAACAAAGTGTACAGTATGGTAGATCTTTATGTAACAAAGTGTACAGTATGTTAGAGTGTGATACAGTGACTTATATGTAACAAAGTGTACAGTATGGTAGATCTTTATGTAACAAAGTGTACAGTATGTTAGAGTGTGATACAGTGATTTATATGTAACAAAGTGTAGTGTGATACAGTGAGCTATATGTAGCAAAGTGTACAGTATGTTAGAGTGTGATATAGTGATCTATATGTAGGAAAGTGTGATACAGTGATCTATATATAACAAAGTGTACAGTATGGTAGAGTGTGATACAGTGATCTTTATGCAACAAAGTGTACAGTATGTTAGAGTGTGAAACAGTGATCTATATGTAACAAAGTGTACAGTATGGTAGAGTGTGATACAGTGATCTATTTGTAACAAAGTGTAGTGTGATACAGTGATCTATATGTAACAAAGTGTGATATAGTAATCTATTTGTAACAAAGTGTAATGTGATACAGTGATCTATATGTAACAAAGTCTACAGTATGTTAGAGTGTGATATAGTGATCTCTATGTAACAATGTGTACAGTATGTTAGTGTGATACAGTGATCTATATGTAGCAAAGTGTACAGTGTGGTAGAGTGTGATACAGTGATCTATATGTAACAAAGTGTACAGTATGGTAGAGTGTGATACAGTTATCTATATGTAGTAAAGTGCACAGTGTGGTAGAGTGTGATACAGTGATCTATATGTAGCAAAGTGTACAGCATGTTAGAGTGTGATAAAGTGATCTATATGTAGCAATGTGTACAGTATGGTAGAGTGTGATATAGTGATCTATATGCAGCAATGTGTACAGTATGCTAGAGTGTGATAGAGTGATCTATATGTAATTAAGTGTACCGTATGGTAGTGTGATACAGTGATTTATATGTAACAATGTGTACAGTATGTTAGAGTGTGATACAGTGATCTATATGTAGCAATGTATACAGTGTGATACAGTGATCTATATGTAACAAAGTGTACAGTATGTTAGAATGTGATACAGTGATATATATGTAACAAAGTGTACAGTGTGGTAGAGTGTGATAAAGTGATCTATATGTAACAACGTGTACAGTATGTTAGAGTGTGATACAGTGATTTATATGTAACAACGTGTACAGTATATTAGAGTGTGATAGAGTGATCTTTATGTAACAAAGTGTACAGTATGTTAGAGTGTGATACAGTGATTTATATGTAACAAAGTGTACAGTATGTTAGAGTGTGATACAGTGATCTTTATGCAACAAAGTGTACAGTATCTTAGAGTGTGAAACAATGATCTATATGTAACAAAGCTTACAGTATGTTAGAGTGTGATACAGTGATTTATATGTAACAAAGTGTACAGTATGCTAGAGTGTGATAGTGATCTATATGCAGCAATGTATACAGTGTGGTAGAGTATGATACAGTGATCTTTATGCAACAAAGTGTACAGTATGTTAGGGTGTGATACAGTGATCTTTATGTAACAAAGTGTACAGTATGTTAGAGTGTGATAGAGTGATCTATATGCAGCAATGTGTACAGTATGTTAGAGTGTGATAGAGTGATCTATATGTAACAAAGTGTACAGTATGGTAGTGTGATACAGTGATTTACATGTATCAAAGTGTACAGTGTGGTAGAGTGTGATAAAGTGATCTATATGTAACAAAGTGTACAGTATGTTAGAGTGTGATAGAGTGATCTATATGTAACAAAGTGTACAGTATGTTAGAGTGTGATACAGTGATCTATATGTAACAAAGTGTACAGTATGTTAGTGTGATACAGTGATCTATATGTAAGAAAAATGTACAGTATGGTAGAGTGTGATACGGTGATATATATGTAACAAAGTGTACAGTATGTTAGAGTGTGATAGAATGATCTATATGTAGCAAAGTGTACAGTCTGGTTGAGTGTGATAGAGTGCTATATATGTAACAAAGTGTACAGTATGTTACAGTGTGATACAGTGATCTATTTGTACCAAAGTGTACAGTATGTTAGAGTGTGATACAGTGATCAATATGTACCAAAGTGTACAGTATGTTAGAGTGTGATACAGTGATCTATATGTAACAAAGTGTACAGTAGGTTAGAGTGTGATACTGTGATCTATATGTAGCAAAGTGTACAGTATGTTAGAGTGTGATAGAGTGATCTATATGTAGCAAAGTGTACAGTATGTTAGAGTGTGATAGAGTGATCTATATGTAGCAATGTGTACAGTGTGGTTGAGTGCGATACAGTGATATATATGTAACAAAGTGTACAGTATGGTAGAGTGTGATACAGTGATCTATATGTAACAAAGTGTACAGTATGTTAGAGTGTGATACAGTGATCTATATGTAGCAAAGTTTACAGTATGTTAGAGTGTGATAGAATGATCTATATGCAGCAATGTGTACAGTATGTTAGTGTGATAGAGTGATCTATGTGTAACAAAGTGTACAGTATGTTATGGTGTGATACAGTGATATATATGTAACAATGTGTACAGTATGGCAGAGTGTGATACAAACATCTATATGTAACAAAGTGTACAGAATGGTAGTGTGATACAGCGATTCATATGTAACAAAGTGTACAGTATGTTAGAGTGTGAAACAGTGATCTTTATGTAACAAAGTGTACAGTATGTTAGAGTGTGATACAGTGATCTATATGTAACAGAGTGTACAGTATGATAGAGTGTGATACAGTGATCTATGTGTAACAAAGTGTACAGTATGAAAGAGTGTGATACAGTGATCTATATGTAACAAAGTGTACAGTATGATAGAGTATGAAGCAGTGATCTAAATGTAACAAAGTGTACAGTATGGTAGTGTGATACAGTGATATATATGTAACAAAGTGTACAGTATGTTAGTGTGAAACAGTGATCTATATGTAACAAACTGTACAGTATGGTAGTGTGTTACAGTGATCTATATGTAACAAAGTGTACAGTATGGTAGATCTTTATGTAACAAAGTGTACAGTATGTTAGAGTGTGATACAGTGACTTATATGTAACAAAGTGTACAGTATGGTAGATCTTTATGTAACAAAGTGTACAGTATGTTAGAGTGTGATACAGTGATTTATATGTAACAAAGTGTAGTGTGATACAGTGAGCTATATGTAGCAAAGTGTACAGTATGTTAGAGTGTGATATAGTGATCTATATGTAGGAAAGTGTGATACAGTGATCTATATATAACAAAGTGTACAGTATGGTAGAGTGTGATACAGTGATCTTTATGCAACAAAGTGTACAGTATGTTAGAGTGTGAAACAGTGATCTATATGTAACAAAGTGTACAGTATGGTAGAGTGTGATACAGTGATCTATTTGTAACAAAGTGTAGTGTGATACAGTGATCTATATGTAACAAAGTGTGATATAGTAATCTATTTGTAACAAAGTGTAATGTGATACAGTGATCTATATGTAACAAAGTCTACAGTATGTTAGAGTGTGATATAGTGATCTCTATGTAACAATGTGTACAGTATGTTAGTGTGATACAGTGATCTATATGTAGCAAAGTGTACAGTGTGGTAGAGTGTGATACAGTGATCTATATGTAACAAAGTGTACAGTATGGTAGAGTGTGATACAGTTATCTATATGTAGTAAAGTGCACAGTGTGGTAGAGTGTGATACAGTGATCTATATGTAGCAAAGTGTACAGCATGTTAGAGTGTGATAAAGTGATCTATATGTAGCAATGTGTACAGTATGGTAGAGTGTGATATAGTGATCTATATGCAGCAATGTGTACAGTATGCTAGAGTGTGATAGAGTGATCTATATGTAATTAAGTGTACCGTATGGTAGTGTGATACAGTGATTTATATGTAACAATGTGTACAGTATGTTAGAGTGTGATACAGTGATCTATATGTAGCAATGTATACAGTGTGATACAGTGATCTATATGTAACAAAGTGTACAGTATGTTAGAATGTGATACAGTGATATATATGTAACAAAGTGTACAGTGTGGTAGAGTGTGATAAAGTGATCTATATGTAACAACGTGTACAGTATGTTAGAGTGTGATACAGTGATTTATATGTAACAACGTGTACAGTATATTAGAGTGTGATAGAGTGATCTTTATGTAACAAAGTGTACAGTATGTTAGAGTGTGATACAGTGATTTATATGTAACAAAGTGTAGTGTGATACAGTGGCATATATGTAACAAAGTGTACAGTATGCTAGAGTGTGATACAGTGATTTATATGTAACAAAGTCTACAGTATGTTAGAGTGTGAAACAGTGATCTATATGTAACAAAGTGTACAGTATGTTAGAGTGTGATAGAGTGATCTTTACGTAACAAAGTGTACAGTATGTTAGAGTGTGATACAGTGATTTATATGTAACAAAGTGTAGTGTGATACAGTGGCATATATGTAACAAAGTGTACAGTATGTTAGAGTGTGATACAGTGATTTATATGTAACAAAGTCTACAGTATGTTAGAGTGTGAAACATTGATCTATATGTAACAAAGTGTACAGTATGTTAGAGTGTGATAGAGTGATCTTTATGTAACAAAGTGTACAGTATGTTAGAGTGTGATACAGCGATTTATATGTAACAAAGTGTAGTGTGATACAGAGATCTATATGTAGCAAAGTGTACAGTATGGTAGAGTGTGATGCAGTGATCTATATGTAACAAAGTGTACAGTATGGTAGAGTGTGATACAGTGATCTATTTGTAACAAAGTGTACAGTATGGTAGAGTGTGATACAGTGATCTATATGTAGCAAAGTGTGATATACTGATCTATATGTAACAAAGTGTGCAGTATGGTAGAGTGTGATACAGTGATCTATTTGTAACAAAGTGTAGTGTGATACAGTGATCCATATGTAGCAAAGTGTGATATACTGATCTATATGTAACAAAGTGTGCAGTATGGTAGAGTGTGATGCAGTGATCTATATGTAACAAAGTGTACAGTATGTTAGAGTGATCTATATGCAACAAAGTGTGATACAGTGATCTATATGTAACAAAGTGTACTTCACTTGAGGTGAGCACAAAATCCATCATATCCCTAGTATAAATAATCTAAAGAATGTGGTAACTCAAGATCTACCTCACTCGAGGTGAGCACACAATCCATCATATCCCTAGTATAAATACTGTAAAGAATGTGGTAACTCAAGATCTACCTCACTCGAGGTGAGCACACAATCCATCATATCCCTAGAATAAATACTGTAAAGAATGTGGTAACTCAAGATCTACCTCACTCAAGGTGAGCACACAATCTATCATATCCCTAGAATAAATACTGTAAAGAATGTGGTAACTCAAGATCTACCTCACTCGAGGTGAGCACACAATCCATCATATCTCTAGTATAAATACTGTAAAGAATGTGGTAACTCAAGATCTACCTCACTCGAGGTGAGCACACAATCCATCATATCTCTAGTATAAATACTGTAAAGAATGTGGTAACTCAAGATCTACCTCACTCGAGGTGAGCACACAATCCATCATATCTCTAGTATAAATACTGTAAAGAATGTGGTAACTCAAGATCTACCTCACTCGAGGTGAGCACACAATCCATCATATCTCTAGTATAAATACTGTAAAGAATGTGGTAACTCAAGATCTACCTCACTCGAGGTGAGCACACAATCCATCATATCTCTAGTATAAATACTGTAAAGAATGTGGTAACTCAAGATCTACCTCACTCGAGGTGAGCACACAATCCATCATATCTCTAGTATAAATACTGTAAAGAATGTGGTAACTCAAGATCTACCTCACTCGAGGTGAGCACACAATCCATCATATCTCTAGTATAAATACTGTAAAGAATGTGGTAACTCAAGATCTACCTCACTCGAGGTGAGCACACAATCCATCATATCCCTAGTATAAATAATCTAAAGAATGTGGTAACCCAAGATCTACCTCACTCGAGGTGAGCACACAATCCATCATATCCCTAGTATAAATACTGTAAAGAATGTGGTATCCAAAGATCTATTTCACTCGAGGTGAGCACACAATCCATCATATCCCTAGTATAAATACTCTAAAGAATGTGGTAACTCAAGATCTACCTCACTCGAGGTGAGCACACAATCCATCACATCTCTAGTATTAATATTCTAAAGAAGGTGGTAACACAAGATCAACTTCACTCTGGGTGAACACATTTTAGATGACATTCCTCATGTGTCACTTGAAGAGTTTAATATTTGATTGCCTTAGTTTTACTGAGGGTTTATTTACCTGTTTGTCCACAGCAGACAGTGGGGCCCCTGCCTCCACTAACATATTTGCCACATCTGTGTTTCCCTGCCTTATTGACTGGTGTAGAGGTGTCCTGTCCTAAAACAATAAATATAAAACTAGTATTACTAAGATATACCCCCCACTCCCCACATCTGTACAACCTATTTCCATAACCAAAATATTACTGATTGTTCCAACCAAAAATGAAAGGGATCCTCCTCTCTTCACCGGTAAGCTGCTGATAAAATTTCAAAACATTCTGAGAAACACTACTCAGGTTATCATACGACATAGGGTAAAAATCCTATTTTCCGTCATATCAAGTCCAATAACTCTGGAACGGCAAAAGTGAAAATCGTCAAAAATGAAAGGGATCCTCCTCTCTTCACCAGTAAACAGCTGATAAACTTTTAAAAGATTCTAAGAAACACAACTCAAGTTGTCGTACGACATAGGATTTGTCTACAGACGGACGGACGGACAAACGGATGGACGAACGGACAGACGGACGGACGGACGGACAGACGGACGGACATGGTGAAACTAGAATACACCCCTACAACAATAAATATAAAACAGTATTTAAACACAAACAATTTCTCATCAAATCTTCACAAACAACACAACTTTATACTACAAAAGTATTTTATAAACAATTCAGTTGTCATCATTACATAAAAAATCATTTTTCGTCACAAATCTTTTTAAAATTAACATTTTCTGATTCAGTTCAATCACACGATTAAAACGTGACCCTACACGATATATTTAATATTTCAATTTCCTTCATTTTAAATGACATTCCTCATGTGTCACTTGAAGAGTTTAATATTTGATTGTCTTAGTTTTACTGAGTGTTTAATTACCCTACTGTCCACAGCAGACAGTGAGGCCCCTGCCTCCACTAGAACCTTTGTCACCTCTGTCTTTCCCATCATTTCTGCCAGGTGTAGAGGTGTCCTGCCCTAAAACAATAAATATAAAACAATATTTAAACACAAACAATTTCTCATCAAATCTTCACAAACAACACAACTTTATACTACAAAAGTATTTTATAAACAATTCAGTTGTCATCATTACATAAAAAATCATTTTTCGTCACAAATCTTTTTAGAATTAACATTTTCTGATTCAGTTCAATCACACGATTAAAACTAGATCCCACACGATATATTTAATATTTCTTTTCTCCATTTTCAAAGATATTCAACATTAGTTTTCTTGATCCTGACATGAAAAAAATCATTTTTCGTCACAAATCTTTTTAAAATTAACATTTTCTAATTCAGTTCAATCACACGATTAAAACGTGACCCCACACTATATATCAAATATTTCAATTCTTTCATTTAGATGACATTCCTCATGTGTCACTTAAAGAGTTTAATATTTGATTGTCTTAGTTTTACTGAGTGCTTAATTACCAGTATGTCCACAGTAGACAGTGAGGCCCCTGCCTCCAATAGAACCTTTGTCACCTCTGTCTCTCCCCTCCATGCTGCCGAGTGTAGAGGTGTCTTGCCCTAAAACAATAAATATAAAACAATATTTAAACACAAACAATTTCTCATCAAATCTTCACAAACAACACAACTTTATACTACAAAAGTATTTTATAAACAATTCAGTTGTCATCATCACATAAAAAATCATTTTTCGTCACAAATCTTTTTAAAATTAACATTTTCTGATACAGTTCAATCACACGATTAAAACTAGATCCCACACGATATATTTAATATTATTTTTCTCCATTTTCAAAGATATTCAACATTAGTTTTCTTGATCCTGACATGAAAAAAATCATTTTTCGTCACAAATCTTTTTAAAATTAACATTTTCTAATTCAGTTCAATCACACGATTAAAACGTGACCCCACACTATATATCAAATATTTCAATTCTTTCATTTAGATGACATTCCTCATGTGTCACTTAAAGAGTTTAATATTTGATTGTATTAGTTTTACTGAGTGTTTAATTACCACATTGTCCACAGCAGACAGTGAGGCCCCTGCCTCCACTAGAACCTTTGTCACCTCTGTGTGTCCCATCACTGCTGCCCAGTGTAGAGGTGTCTGGCCCTAAAACAATAAATATAAAACAATATTTAAACACAAACAATTTCTCATCAAATCTTCACAAACAACACAACTTTATACTACAAAAGTATTTTATAAACAATTCAGTTGTCATCATCACATAAAAAATCATTTTTCGTCACAAATCTTTTTAAAATTAACATTTTCTGATACAGTTCAATCACACGATTAAAACTAGATCCCACACGATATATTTAATATTTCTTTTCTCCATTTTCAAAGATATTCAACATTAGTTTTCTTGATCCTGACATGAAAAAAATCATTTTTCGTCACAAATCTTTTTAAAATTAACATTTTCTGATACAGTTCAATCACACGATTAAAACGTGACCCCACACTAGATATCAAATATTTCAATTCCTTAATTTTAGATGACATTCCTCATGTGTCACTTAAAGAGTTTAATATTTGATTGTATTAGTTTTACTGAGTGTTTAATTACCACATTGTCCACAGCAGACAGTGAGGCCCCTGCCTCCACTAGAACCTTTGTCACCTCTGTCTCTCCCCTCCATGCTGCCTTGTGTAGAGGTGTCCTGCCCTAAAACAATAAATATAAAACAATATTTAAACACAAACAATTTCTCATCAAATCTTCACAAACAACACAACTTTATACTACAAAAGTATTTTATAAACAATTCAGTTGTCATCATCACATAAAAAATCATTTTTCGTCACAAATCTTTTTAAAATTAACATTTTCTGATTCAGTTCAATCACACGATTAAAACTAGATCCCACACGATATATTTAATATTATTTTTCTCCATTTTCAAAGATATTCAACATTAGTTTTCTTGATCCTGACATGAAAAAAATCATTTTTCGTCACAAATCTTTTTAAAATTAACATTTTCTAATTCAGTTCAATCACACGATTAAAACGTGACCCCACACTATATATCAAATATTTCAATTCTTTCATTTAGATGACATTCCTCATGTGTCACTTAAAGAGTTTAATATTTGATTGTCTTAGTTTTACTGAGTGTTTAATTACATCATTGTCCACAGCAGACAGTGAGGCCCCTGACTCCACTAGAACCTTTGTCACCTCTGTGTCTCCCATCACTGCTGCCAGGTGTAGAGGTGTCTTGTCCTAAAACAATAAATATAAAACAATATTTAAACACAAACAATTTCTCATCAAATCTTCACAAACAACACAACTTTATACTACAAAAGTATTTTATAAACAATTCAGTTGTCATCATCACATAAAAAATCATTTTTCGTCACAAATCTTTTTAAAATTAACATTTTCTGATACAGTTCAATCACACGATTAAAACTAGATCCCACACGATATATTTAATATTATTTTTCTCCATTTTCAAAGATATTCAACATTAGTTTTCTTGATCCTGACATGAAAAAAATCATTTTTCGTCACAAATCTTTTTAAAATTAACATTTTCTGATTCAGTTCAATCACACGATTAAAACCTGACCCTACACGATATATTTAATATTTTAATTTCCTTCATTTTAGATCACATTCCTCATGTGTCACTTGAAGAGTTTAATATTTGATTGTATTAGTTTTACTGAGTGTTTAATTACCACTTTGTCCACAGCAGACAGTGAGGCCCCTGCCTCTAATAGAACCTTTGTCACCTCTGTGTATCCCTTCTCTACTGCCCAGTGTTTAATTTGGTTCAGCGATTTCAGACGAGAAGATTTAAATGTGATCTTTTATCAAAATATGTCTAATTTGCATAATCGGTAAAAATCGGCTGAAAGAAAAATTTCACAGAAAAACCCAGAATATGTGTTAAACTACTCCTTGCCATGTAGCTGCAGTTAAAATTTGAGCTCTTTTTGACTTATACTAAAGCAGCAATGGGCAATTGAAGAACATTCTATTTTTAGTAACAGCAGCCATCTTGAATGGAGAGCGGAGCTGTCGGACACAATTTTGAAATGCGTCTACCCAAGGACGATCCCAGCCAAATCTGGTTTAATTTGGTTCAGCGATTTCAGAGGAGAAGATTTAAATGTGATCTTTTATCAAAATATGCCTAATTTGCATAATCGGAAAAAATCGGCTGAAAGAAAAATTTCACAGAAAAACCCAGAATATATGTTAAACTACTCCTTGCTATGTAGCTGCAGTTAAAATTTGAGCTCATTTTGACTTAAACTAAAGCAGCAATGGACAATTGAAGACATTTCTATTTTTAGTAACAGCAGCCATTTTGAATGGAGGGCAGAGCTGTCGGACACAATTTTGAAAGGGACCCATCCAGGGACCATCCCTGTCAGGTTGGGTTTAATTTGGTTCATGACTGCCGTGTTTTGAAGTGATAAAATGTTCCAAAATAAAGACGATTGTTAATGAAGAAAACTCTAAGAGAATAATATTTTTCCGAAATACCACGATCACTGTAGTCACACAAAATATTTTACGACATCAAAATTTTACGACAATAACTGTCGTAAATAGTTAGTGTCTTTGCCAAAACTCGTGTTTATCGATATGTATTATTTATTTTAGATTTTTCTTGATCTAAAAATAACAAATAAAAGAGAATTAGAAATATTTTTAAGTTGAATTTACAGAGAACCTCGATTTATCTATTCTTAAAGGCAGCGGCTGACAAAACAATTTATCAGACAGTCGGTCCCATGTGTTAACGAAAAACTACCGGACCGCCGGGAAATTTATCGGATGCGGTCCATCGGTCCGGTGCTAATTTCCTTGACTGTTTAACAGTAAAAATGTGGTAAAGCAAATAAAATAAAACTAGTATTACTGTGAGCACAGCTCACTAAGATATACCCCCCCTGCCCTCCACTCCCCACATCTGTCCAACCTATTTCCATAACCAAAACATTAATGATTGTTCCGACCAAAAATGCAAGGGACCCCCCCTCTATTACCCAGCCAATGATTATTTAGTAAAGTTTCACCAGATTCCATCATACATTACTAAAATTCGCCTATGACATTGTATAAAGTATAAGGTCTCTAACTCTGGAACAATAAAAGTGAATATCATCAAAAATGAAAGAGACCCTTCTCTCTTCATGAGTAAACTACTGCTCAAATTTCAAAATATTCTGAGATACACTACTCAAGTTATAATACTCCCCACATCTGTCCAAGTAAAGTTTCACCAGATTCCATTATGCATCAAGTTATCCTATGACAAATTCTAACCCGTTACCTTGAGCATAGCTACTACAGGCAGTTCCTAATAAAGATTATTAAATGTCATCTTCAGCTGATATTGGTGAAAACACCTCATTTTTAACTTTCACGATGTTTGTGTAAGTTGTAGTTTGTTATGACTTCATAACTCAAGTTTGCCTTGGGAAAAGTAATAATTAATTCTATAATTTTTCGCGAAAAAAAAAGTAAAACATAGGACCATGCAGAACCACGGTTGCGCAGATAGCGGTGGGGGTTCATGTTTGCACAGTCTTTACAGTCTTCGAAATTAGGCGGTAGTCCGAAGCCCGTGGCATGTAAAATTGTACACGGGCATATAAAATGAGTAGTTCCACAAGTTCAACGGGCCTGTGAAAAAAAAGTCATATAGTTTCAAAAGTTGATTTCATAAGATATTGTGTGTAGATATTTAGTTTATTGTTCTCCATTTTCAGTTGCTGCAGAGTCAATGCAAAACATGGGTAGGCAAACAAGTCCTTTTAAGAATTTCCGAAGTAGTTGCGTTGTGAAGGTTGACTTCGATTTCTCGTTGGTCAAAAGCGAAATTCAAGTAGCCATGTAATTTTGAAGAGTCACCCTAGGCTATGCTGCCCGCATATTTTTGCCACGTGCCATTTATGAAAATATCGACATCGTGTTTATTGAATTCTATGGTATTCATTAAAGTATTTTGAAAGTGACTTTCTTGAAAAGTAATCCATTTCGGTTTAAAGAAACTTTAATTTTGTTCAATATCAAATAAAAATGGCACCACGAGAAAGGGGGCGCAATCAAACACTGTGCTACAAGAAATGATGATCGAAGCTACTTTCAACCAAACAAACTGTTGATTAATTTTGTTCTCAATCCTGTGACATAAAGTCTGAGTTCTCATATATATTATGTTCATATTTGAGAAGGTTGGTCATTCAAGATTCGTTGAAATGCACAGAGACACTTCAGATTTTTTTCGATCCGCTTCCAAATCCGATCGGTATTTTTTATTAATTGCGATCTATTTATAGAACTGTTGCTGACAACCTGTGTTTACGTTAATACCTCTGCCGTTAGAAAATAGACTTTGAACTACAGTAGTTTTGTTCCATTGTTGCACTCTGATTTGAGGTCTGATAAATAATAATTACAATCTTTACTTGATTCAGTTTACGACTGTTAGTGTCAATATACGTTCATATTTGCATTCCCTAGCTATATATATATAGTTGGACTGTTGAGCAAATTGGCATATACATATTTCTTCTGCTGAAGGCTACACAAATATGACTTTTGCATTTTGTGTGGTATTGATTCAAAGCATAGTGCTATCTAAAAAAAAAGGGGGGGGGGGGTACGTATTAAAAATTATCACCAAATTATATGTCACACGCAATGATGACACCACAAGTTTTTGTTATAAGTCTTATAACAATATTGGTTGTGATGATGATGATGAGGAGGAGGTGGACAGTGATGATATGGAATATACTGAGGATGCTATTGACAATATGATTTTAGAATTTTCAGGAGATTAATATAAACATGAATCCAAAATAAAGTGTCTTTTTGGTTTTTTTACTTGCATTCTGGTCTTACCTAATGCATAATTGACATGTCCACATAATATTTGGTACATCATCATGTTTTGAGTTTTGGTGGTTTAATTATTTTATGGTCATTGATGTAGTTTTCAAATTCGGGCCTGTAGAATTGATGGTAGGCCTGTAAATATTTGAACTTACAGGCCTGGTGGGCTTGTAAGGTATAAAGTTAAGCGTGAAGACTGTCTTTAGCTCTCTGTGGTATCTTTTTCTTTATTCTTCTATCCATGGCGGTGATATTTGTCCTTGATATCTTCAAATGTTTTATGCGAAATGTCTCCGTGTCCATCATGATTCACATGGTCTGCCTTATCCGCACATCTCGGGTAATTACGCTGTCTACATCAAAAGATGATAGTGCTACAGTAAAGAAAACAATCGAGGGTACCCCATTGTAATAGTCTGAATCACGCAATCGTTTAATGGTACAAAATTAAGTGCTGCAAGTCAAGCGTCTTCCCGATAAACAATAATTGAAAGCCATATTACGGTACTGGACACGAAAAAAATCCGGATTTTGAAAACGTCGGAGTAAACATTAATTATATCGGAGGTCGGATTAAGGGTCTGAAAATCGGAGAAACTCCGCCGAAATCGTGGTTGTTGGCATCCCTGCAGTTTCCGAAGGGATCCCCCTCTCTTCATAATTAAGTCACTAATAAAATTTTAAAAGATTTTGAGAAACACTTACTCAAGTTGTTGTACGACATATAGGGTAAAATACCCTACTTTCCCTCAAATCAAGTGTAATAACTCTGGAATGGCAAAAGTGAAAACCGTCAAAAATAAAAAGGAATCCTCCTCTATTCACCAGTAAACAGCTGATAAAATTTTAAAAGATTCTAAGAAACACAACTCAAGTTATCGTACGACATATAATTTGTCTACAGACGCACGAACAGACGGACGGACATGGTGAAACCAGTATTCCCCTACAACTTCGTTGCGGGAGGTATAAAAATCTCCAACATCAGTTAAATAATAAATGCTGCATACAAAAAAACAGTAAACACCCTTTTATTAAGGTCTCGTGTTTCTGTTGTGCATAATGCTGATAAAAAAAAAAACATAAAATTGGTAGAGGACACCAGACCATCAATTGAAAATTTCCTATGAAATTTGGTTCCAAGGGGCCAGTTTTTTTCTTCAAAAAAAGAGTGTTATGGACACTGACAGATGACGGGGCCTACGACAAAGGACGATAAGCTACAGCAATATAACACGCTATCATTTGGGTCAGATGAGTTAAAAAAACATGAAACTTGAATAGAAAATAAAACAAGAATCTCCCTGGAGCCTGTAATCGCTCACCTGGATCAAAGCTGCTTTCAATAACAATGCAACTGCACTGTGGCGGCCATCTTGGTGGGAGAGCGTGACTGCCGGACACAATTTTGGAAGAGGACCATCCAATGACTATTCCATCAAATTTTTGTTCTAATTGAGCTACTGGTTCCAGAGAAGAAGATTTTTATGTGAATTTCCCATAGTGTCCTATGTTAAGCTAAGTTCGGCTGTGGGGGCTATCTTGGTCGAAGGGCCGAACCACCGCACACATTTTTGGAAAAGAACCATCCAATGACTATTTCATCAAAATTTTGTTCTTATTGAGCAAATGGTTTCAGACAAGAAGATTTTTATGGGAATTTCCCATAGGGCCTTATGTTAAATTAAGTTCGGCTGTGGCGGCCATCTTGGTCGGCAGTCTGAAATGCCAGACATAATTTTGGAAGGGGACCACCCAAGGATCATTTCAGCTTGGTTGAGATTGGCTCGGCAGTTTGAGAGGAGAAGATTTTTTTTTAATTACATCTCCCCTTTTTTCTATTTTTAGCTTGGCGGCCATCTTAGTTGGAAGCCGGGATCACTGGACAAATATTTGGAAGGGGGCCATCCAAGGATCATTCCACAAAAGTTTGGTTGCAATTGGCCCAGTGGTTTCTGAGGAGAAGATTTTTATGTGAATTTTCCATAGGGTCCTATGTTAAGCCAAGTTCAGCTGTGGGGGCCATCTTGGTCGAAGGGCTGAACCGCCAGACACATTTTTGGAAGAGAACCATCCAATGACTATTTCATCAAAATTTTGTTTTTATTGAGCAAATGGTCCTATGTTAAATTAAGTTCAGCTGTGGTCGGTGTTCTGAAATGCCGGACACAATTTTGGAAGAGGACCACCCAAGAATCACTTCAGCAAATTTGGTTGAGATTGGCTCAGTAGTTTCAGAGGAGAAGATTTTTTTTAAACTTCATCCCCCCCTTTTTTCTAATTTGCATAATTGGTCAAAATCGGCAAAAGTTCATAAAATATCCCATAATATATGTTAAAAAGCTCATCATTATGCTTATACAGTTCAAATTTGAACACATTCTGGCTTAAAATAAAGCAGTTTTGGCCATTTGAAGAAATTTCTATTTTCAGAAATGGCAGCCATCTTGGATGGAGGGCATGGCTATCAAACATAATTTCAAAAGGAACGACCCGGTGACCATCCCTGCCAGGTCTGGTTTAATTGAATTCAGCGGTTTCAAAGGAGAAGATTTAAATGTGATCTTTTATCAAAATATGCCTAATTTGCATAATCGGTATAAATCGGCTCAAAGAAAAATTTCACACAAAAACCCCGAACATATGTTAAACTACTCCTTGCCATGTAGCTGCAGTTAAAATTTGAGCTCATTTTGACTTACACTAAAGCAGCAATGGACAATTAAAATTTCATCCCCCCTTTTTTCTAATTTTAGCTTGGTGGCCATCTTGGTTGGAAGTCGGGATCACCGGACACAATTTTGGAAGAGGGCCATCCAAGGACCATTCCACCAAAGTTTGGTTGCAATTGGCCTAGTGGTTTCTGAGGAGAAGATTAAAATGTGAAATGTTGACGGACCGACGAAAAGTGATGGCAATAGCTCACATGGCCTAAAGGCCAGGTGAGCTAAAAAGGGCAATAACTCCAAAATGGGTAATGGAATTTACTTCAAAATTGCAGGATAGGTAGATCTTGACAAGCTGCACATTTTTGCAATTTAAACTTAACATCTAACTCTAAATAGTTTTTGAAATGTAAGACGAAAAGTATTAAAATAAAAAATAAAAAAAATGATGAAAAAAGGGCAATAACTCCAAGATGGGTAATCAGATTTACTTCAAAATTGCAGGGTATTTAGGTCTTGACATGCTGAACATGTTTGTAGTTTCAACTTACCATCTGTCTCTTATAGTTCTTTAAATAAAGGATGAAAAGTATAAAAACTTTGAAAATTTGATGAAAAAAGGGAAATAACTCCAAAATGGGTAATGGGATGTACTTCAAAATTGCAGGGTGGGTAGCTCTTGACATGCTGCACATTTTTGCAATTAAACTTAACCTTTATCTCTTATAGTTTTTGAAATATAAGACGAAAAATATTAAAATTTTACAAATTTGATGAAAAAAGGGCAATAACTCCAAGATGGGTAATCAGATTTACTTCAAAATTGCAGGATAGGTAGATCTTGCTGTGCTGATCATTTTTATCCCATGTCAGATTTTTGATATTATTAACGTTTTTGAGTTATTACCCAAAACCTGCAATTTTACCACATGTTCTATATTTAGTAACAGTGGCCATGTTGGTTGGTGCATGGCATCACCGGACACAATTTTGAAATTAAACACCCTAGTGACGATTCTGACCAAGTTTGGTTTCCATTAGTCTAGTACTTTCAAAGGAGAAGATTTTTTAAAAAGTTTACGACATACGATGGACGACGACGACAGACGCCAAGTGATGGCAATAGCTTCGGGTCAGGTGAGCTAAAAATCTATATACCTTTCATATATGCAAAATTTTGGATTTGCACCCTTCCTTTTATACATTTTTCTCGATATAAAACAGCTAAGTCTTTAAAGAATAGAAAAATAATCAAATATATTTTGGAAATTAGCCTTTTTTACAATAACAGTAATTACATAGTGTATTAGTGTACGTATAACTAAGGGCTATATTTTCTTCTTGTTACAAGATATTTGTATGTAAAGGGGCATGGACTCCAGCTGCAAACAACAGAAATGTCTTTGTTCTTCAAGTTATTCACTTTGTAATCTTTACTCAACCTCACCCCCCTATTCTGAAGTTTTGACCGATATATACCTTTTTTTTTCTCCGAACTGTACATTTTCTTTCATTACCAAATTGTCTTCAATTTGGGTTTGTACTTACACCGTAACACTGTTTATGTTTTCACAATAAGTTTTTTGCTAAGACAATGTAGTAGTCTCATACCCACTCTTTGTGAGGTGTGTTTGACTTTAACCAGTGTACTATGTTCTGTTCAATTTTTATGTAATTATATTATTTTAATGATTTCAGAATGTGTTTTATATACTACATTGTATATATACTACTTACAAGATCATCTTCATAGTGGAGATCAGCACCTTTGTGAAGACAATCCTGTACCAAATCTACATCCCCATTTCGTACAGCATTGTGAAGATTCTGAAATAAAATGAGAAAAGTTAAAGATAATTGTGAAACATTTAAAAAAAAAATCAAATACTATATAACACGTTCTTTCATTGGTTAATGTGTACCGTCAAATCAACAAATATGTTGTAATTAAGGATTCTAGCCGCCATATTGAATTCTTAAAAATGTTAATTACTACAATATGATAAAAAATAAAGACATGGTATATACCTTTAATATACACTCTTGCTCAATTTTATCTGAAATTGAAGCGTACATCTCATGGATGTTGTGACAAAAAAGCATTTACGCACTATGCTGAAAATGTGCATATGATGTCACAATATTTTTGCGAGGTGTATAAAGTGATAAAGTTTGTCAGTGACTTGCGACATGTCAGTGGTTTTCTCCGGCTACCCCAGTTTACTCCACCAATAAAACTGACCGCCACGATATTACTGAAATATTGTTAAAAGTGACATTAAACGCCATAAGCCTAAACCAACCAATTAATGTTTACAAAATATTCAATATAAGTAAAGGGTCTGGGTGGCTCAATGAGTTAGGTAGTTGGATTACCTAAAAACTCATACAAGCCTATCACCAATATTGTGTGGTTTTGCGAACGGCTTTGTAAATTACAAAAAAGGGTGCATTCTACTCGCAGCCGCAAGTGATAAAGTTTACCAGTTGCTTGCCCATGGTCAGTGGTTCTCTCCGGGTACTCCGGCTGCTTCCACCACTAAAACTGGTCTCCATGATATAGCTGAAATATTGCTGAAAGTGGGATTAAACACCAAAAATCAAAAATCTTGCATTATAATAGAAATGGCAGTATTGTACTTGGATATTTGTCGGTGTCAATTGTGAATCTGACGCCGACAACAATAGATATTCCTTAGATATACTATGATCTTAAATACAAACAAAGTAACAGTCGACATGGTCAAATGATAGGAAATATATACTACATGTATACTGATAAATGATCTTTAAAAATCAAAGTCATCTTAGAAATCTTAGCTGGCTTCCACAAATCGCCAACGGAAGTGACGATATAACTGAAATATTGTTGAAAGTGGCATTAAACACCCTAACCCTACTCTGCCAAATGAAAGTGTCATTCAATACAATATATAATTCAAATGACTGAGACAGAAGCGATAGGATTCCTTCAAAATCACGGTAATCTTTGTATTGGAATAATCAATCATGAAAAGTGTTCAAGAATTCCCGATTAAAATGTAGGAGTTGTTAGTGCAAAACTGTGTTTAACTGACATACATGTACAGTACTAAAACGAAATGATTCCATCAGGAGGAAGACGGGATGGGTGCAGGATGGTTTTATACGTCTCTGAATTTGCTACAAATTTTCAAATACAAATTATCCTTTCAAATCGCTTAAATGTTTGATCTTCAGGCTCCTCACTCACCAAGAACAGCCCTTGACCCAACGGCAGCGGTAGACGTCCATAATTATATTAGCACCCCCTTCCCTGCCACCTACTTTGTGCATACTTCATTTTACTCTACGCCACTGTGCATACCTTGTTAAGAGCTTCCATTCTCTATATGTGTTCTTGAGTTCTGTAGAGAACAAAATTATGGTCATATTAGAATACAATAATGAAGTTGAATGTGCTTAGCAAACACTGTTTGTTCACTAATACTTCTTTTAAAACAATCAAATATTCATCAAGCAATCTACTAACACTCCGACTAAAAATGTTAACTGCCCGACAAACATCTAATTCTAATTAGGCTGTTATAAAGATAAACATCTTCGAAAGAGAATTAAATCAAAATGACATGATGTATACAAGTATATATAGCATCGTATAAGGGAACGACCATTTAACTTGAAGGGGGGATTACGGTTTTTTTCTAAAAAAATATTCTGATTCCCAATGTTGCTGAAAAAAATATTCTGATTTTGATGGAGGAAAAAAAAAATAATCTGATTCAGTTTTTGTCATATAACCTAATGTTAAATTCTGGGGAAAAAAAATTGCGCTTTGCGCGACAACAAAATAAATATTCTAACTCTTGTGTTGTCCGAAAAATAATTTCTGAATGAAGCAAAAAACCATAACCCCCCCCTTCAAGTTAAATGGTCGGCCCCTAACCCATTGTAATTGTATTTTTTCACTCAGCAATTCAATTCTTTAAAAACACTGATTTCCTTTAATGATTGTGGTAGAACACTTACAGTGTCTGATGTACAATCTCTGTAAATATTGTATGTAAGTTTAATTTACACTTTGAATTGACTTAAATGTTAATTAAAATAGAGTCAGAATTAGGTCATGCATATAATTCTAGTTTAAACAACTATTTTGTGCAACACCTGAATGTCAGTTGCATTTGCAGTGGTGGATTCAAAGGTTGTTTCTTTAAAAGCATAAACCAATAAAAATGATTTTTCTGGCAAAATTAAACCAGAGGCTCCCAGGAACCTGTAATCGCTCACCTGGATCAAAGCTGCTTTCAATAACAATGCAACTGCACTGTGGTGGCCATCTTGGTGGGAGAGTGCAACTGCCAGACACAATTTTGGAAGAGAACCATCCAATGACTATTCCATCAAAGTTTGGTTCTAATTGAGCTACTGGTTCCAGACAAGATGGTTTTTATGTGAATTTCCCATAGGGTTCTATGTTAGACTAAGTTCGGCTGTGAGGACCATCTTGGTCAAAGGGCTGAACCGCCGGACATAATTTTGGAAGAGAACCATCCAATGACTATTTCATCAAAATTTATTTCTTATTGAGCAAATGGTTTCAGACAAAAAAAAATTATGGGAATTTCCCATAGGGGCCTATGTTAAATTAAGTTCAGCTGTGGTGGCCATCTTAGTCGGAGGTCTGAAATGCCAGACACAATTTTAGAAGGGGACCACCCAAGGATCATTTCAGCAAAGTTTGGTTGAGATTGGCTCAGTACGTAGTTTCAGAGGAGAAGATTTTTTTTAATGTCATCCCCCCTTTTTTCTATTGTTAGCTTGGCAGTCATTTTGGTTGGAAGTCGGGATCACCGGACACAAATTTGGAAAAGGGCCATCCAAGAACCATTCCACCAAAGTTTGGTTGCAATTGGCCTAGTGGTTTCTGAGGAGAAGATTTTTATGTGAATTTCCCTTAGGGTCATATGTTAAGCTAAGTTCGGCTGTGGGGACCATCTTGGTCGAAGGGCCGAACCGTCGAACACATTTTTGGAAGGGAACCATCCAATGACTATTTCATCAAAATTTAGTTCTTATTGAGCAAATGGTTTCAGACAAGAAGATTTTGATGGGAATTTCCCATAGGGTCCTCTGTTAAAGTAATATGAAACGAGTTTTTGGTGAAATAAACATCTTCAAAAATATTCTTGATACATGTATGTTTACATTCCCTAAAAACTAAACCATTCGTGCATGTTTGAGGACGAAAACCGTGATCATCTGTGATTAAGAACAGATAATCATTCCATCTCGTACGTGTTTTTTCAAGACAATGGCGGCTAATTAACTTTCGGATGCATCGTTCCGATGATTGCCGATCATGAAATTTCATCACCAACGTACAGTGTAAACAACGATGTATGCCGAGGTATCATTCTGGTTTTGAAAGAAGCTAAATTTCTTGCATTTCTTGCCTTGCAATCTTTCGTGTATGTTTTACCTTAAAGATTATCAATTGCAATGCATTTCATTCTGACTTTATCAGTTTATTTGAAAAACTGGACAAAAACATTGAAATCGGTAATAATGAATGACATGGGGCCCCATTTGGGGAAATCAAAACAGAACCAAGAAATCTCAGAATTTAAAATCCTTGTCGGAACTAACGTATCGTATGTACAAACGGTGTGAATTATTATTAGTTTGTACATTTCAAAACCATTATAATGAAAACATTTGGAGTTGTCAGAGAAGAAAATAAAAAATCAACAAGGAAAACAATGCCAAAAATACAATTATTTTGTCACCGTTATTTTGACACCAACAATTTCATAACTTGGTTCGTTTATTTCCTGATTTATTTTGGGGACAACCATTTGATTCCGCGGGGGGTGGGGTGGGGTGGGGGGTGGGGTGGGGTGGGGTGGGGTGGGGTGGGGGGGGGGGGGGGGGGAAGGTCTGGCAGTTTTTGTAAATAAAATAAATAATCTGGCCACCCAAAGTTGGAAAAAAAATTCTGCCCTTTGCTCCATAGAAAATAAAAAAAATAATCTGACCTGAACTGAGTAGTATTCATTTTTAATAAAAAAAAAAGACCCAATGTTTTAACATTACAAGTTGCGTATGCAGTGCCCCCTTACTGGGCCCCGCGAAATTTGCTGAATTATACACATAATGCCGTTAAAAGACATTTACGGCGGCTTAGATCATAGATGGTGATATATATTTATTTTCCATGTAAAGAGATCCTTGTTTAACATTTCGTTAAGGGAAAATTATTTTTAATCGTGGATTGAATAGAAAATAATGGAATGTAAATCGAAACGAAAATGATGTTACCTGTCAAGACTATAACAGAGCATGCGCACAATCTCTACCGAATGAGTTCAAATCTGAGGTCAATAGCATATGATTTGCATTATTGTCCGGATAGCAAGAATTATCGAAGACCGAATAAAATGACGTTTTCTCCTGATTTATACATCATATATCTCAAAAAGTGAACGGTTTACGTTCTTTATATATTTAATCTTTACATATATCATGAAATTGGCCTAGTGGTTTCTGAGGAGAAGATTAAATGGACAATTAAAATTTCATCCCCCTTTTTTCTATTTTTAGCTTGGTGGCCATCTTGGTTGGAAGTCGGGATCACCGGACACAATTTTGGAAGGGTGCCATCCAAGGACCATTCCACCAAAGTGTGGTTGCAATTGGCACAGTGGTTTCTGAGGAGAAGATTAAAATGTGAAATGTTGACGGACGGACGACGGACGAAAAGTGATGGCAATAGCTCACATGGCCTAAAGGCCAGGTGAGGTAAAAAAGGAATATATGTTAAACTACTCCTCGCCATGTAGCTGCAGTTAAAATTTGAGCTCATTTTGACTTATACTAAAGCAGCAATGGATAATTGAAGAAATTTCTATTTTTTGTAACAGCAGCCATCTTGAATGGAGGATGTGGCTGTTGGACATAATTTTGAAAGGGACCCACCAAGGGACCATCCCTGCCAGGTTTGGTTTAGTTTGGTTCTGCGGTTTCAGAGGAGAAGATTTAAACGTGATCTTTTATCAAAATATGCCTAATTTGTATAATAGGTAAAAATCGGCTGAAAGAAAAATTACACAGAAAAACCCAGAATATATGTTAAACTACTCCTTGCCATGTAGCTGCAGTTAAAAGTTGAGCTCATTTTGACTTCTACTAAAGCAGCAATGGACAATTAAAATTGCATCCCCCCTTTTTCTATTTTTTGCTTGGCAGCCATCTTGGTTGGAAGTCGGGATCACCGGACACAATTTTGGAAGGGGTCCATCCAAGGACCATTCCATCAAAGTTTGGTTGCAATTGGCCCAGTGGTTTATGAGGAGAACATTAAAATGTGAAATGTTTACGGACGGACGACGAACGAGACGAAAAGTGATGCCAATAGCTCACCTGGCCTGTAATATGCATGTTGTCATTCCCAGCCCCATGTCCCTTTATGTGAATGGAACATCATAGTATTGGAGGAAACACAACAATTTTGTGGCTTACAGTGCATTGGTTTACTTAATTAGGTAACATACTGTTCATCTAATATATTTCGAGCTACAGGTACATACTAGTAATTGTGTTGGACGATGTTTGTTTTCTAATATTTTTGTGAAGTTTGTGTTGATTGGTGTTTTCGTGATTTTTGGACTTGTCGAGGTCATATTCACAGGGGTTGTCCCGATTGACATTCGTCTCTCTCATTTCTGTATATTTTTTCATATATTGATTTGGGTTGATGCTGCTTAACGCCACTTTCAACAATATTTCAGTTATTTCTTGGCGGTATGTTTTATTGGTGGAGGAAACCGAAGTATCCAGGGGTTTCAAAGTTTTTTATCATAAATTTTAGAAGGTACCTAAAAAAATAGGCATGGGGTCTGGGGCCTACCTGAGCGTCCCAGTGGGTCCAGGGAAAATACTGGTGTCATATGGTATTTTGACCCCCATGGTATATTGATCATAGGGTCAATTTTCATGATATTTTGACCCCAGGGTCAATATACCATGGGGGTCAAAATACCATATGACACCGGTCTTTTCCCTGGATCCTCTGGGACGCTCAGGTAGGCACCAGACCTATTTGTTTAGGTATCTTCTATACCATATAGTATTTTGACCCTGGGGTTGATTTTTTCTCATTGTATTTTGAACCCCCTCATGGTAAATTGACCCCCCTCATTTCTACAAAAACAGAGGGGTCGATATACCATGGTTAGGGGGTCGATATACCATCGGCAGGGGGGTCAATATACCATGGGTAGAGGGGTCAATATACCATGGTTAGGGGGGTCGATATACCATGGGTAGGTGGGTCGATATACCATGGTTAGGGGGGTCGATATACCATGGGTAGGGGGGTCGATATACTATATATCGGAGTTTTTTTTCGCATGTGGCTAATTTTCGCTATGTTCGTGGCCGTTAAAAAACGCGGAAAATTCCACGAAAATAATAAGAGTTGTCTATCTTTATATGCGGATATATATGTATTTCTAACCCGAACATGGGAATTTAATTGACAGATGTATGTTATGGTTGAATGTGCTTACTGTAATGTGTGATAAATGTCAAGATTACCAACATATAATTCTTTACTTAAAGAGGTAGAGGGATAAACTTGTCATCATTTGTGTTAATTAGTCATTAAATTCAGCTGTGGCTTGATTATTGACCATTAATTATGATTAAAAAAGAACAATTATTGAACCCGAGATCTGTGTCGCTGATTTACCAAGCTGAGCCTACACTTGACAATAATTACAACAATCAAATGTTTACAATCGTAATAAAGTTGATTAAAACAGTATTTAAAATTGTTATTACATGAATTATTATTATTGAGTGTTATTTTAATTTTTTGAATTTTTATATATTTGCTGGGATCGAATAATATTAAACTGCGTGGTCTCAAGGTTTATCTAAATACCGAAAACAAAAGAAATATACTTGTTCTAAAATTCCGATTAACCTGAGTGTTTATGTGTATATAATACCAAAAGAAACAAATATTCTTCAAATTGTTGTTATAATGATCTATATATAGTTGATAATCCTTTTGCCATAGGTTTATTTTTAGCGAGGATTTTGTCAATCAGCGAAAATAAAACACAGAGAAAAATTAACTTGCTGATTTTGACAGAATATCGCGAAAAAATCCTCATCAAAATACTATGGGTAGGGGGTCGATATACCATGGATAGGGGGTCAAAATACCATGGGTAGGGGGGTCGATATACCATTGATAGGGGGGTAAAAAATACCATGAGTAGGTGGGTCGATATCCCATGGGAAGGTGGGTCGATATAACATGGGTAGGGGGGGTCGATAAACCATGGGTAGGGGGGTCGATATACCATGGATACGGGGGTCAAAATACCATGGGTAGGGAGGTCGATATACCATGGTTAGGGGAGTCAATATACCATGGGTAGGGGGGTCGATATACCATCATGGGTAAGGGGGTCATGGGATTTTGACCCCCTGCCTATCTCTTGATTAGAAATGAGGGGTGGTCAAAATACCATGGGGGTTCAGTTTTCAATAAGGGGGGTCAATATACCATAGATGAAAATTGACCCCGGGGTCAAAATACCATATGACACCATTAGGGGATCCGGAAGCTCCTGAAATCTAGCATTTTGTGGACCAAAAAATGTACTTCAGAGACTGCAAATCATTAAGTGTTTTTGAAAGAAAAATCCCATTAACTTTCTTTTCAGAGTACAGATTTCACCAAGATCATGCATAATGGATTTTTTTCGTGATTATTCGTGGATAGTCCGCCATATTTAAACAAAAACTAATTTTTAAGGACCACTAGAGCTATGGTCAAGCCATTGTTATCAAAGCTTAAACTTCTCAAAATCTTTTGTTGGCTTTGTCCTTTTCTTTTTCACAATACCTTGGCTTGTGTGTTTTTTTTTTATTACCAGTTATTAAACTCATCAAAGATCATTGACATAGATCAAGACATATAATTGTAATGATTAATGAAGCATATATATTTAATTAAATGCAATCATCATTAATTAAATTTATAATTCTAATAAATAGATCAATATAAATATAATTAAACAAAACCAATATATATTGTTACTTTCACGACTTAGGGCATAAAAAAGAATATGTTTGTTTGCTCGAACCCGACCGACTCATAAAAAAACACCCGACTCAAAATCTTTTCTGGTTCAAAAATCGTGGATTTTTTTTTTACATATTTTTTTGTATCCGTGTCCGTATTGATTTTGTTACATAGTTTAACCTTATACATTCAGCGCTTTATCACACGACTATTTGTGTTATGTAAAGCCTCTAATTGATACGGATGAAGCATGACATAATGGCTTTTCAGTTTTTTACCCTCTCGTCATCTGTGCACGTAAAAACTGGATTGAAATCAAGACCAATAGTTTCCAACAGAGTCTTATCGTTTTGAAAATACAAAAACATGGCACGAAGTTTTCGTTGAAGTGTGTGACGACGATTTTTTTCTGAGGAAAACTGATGAAATTTGTATGACTGTCTCAGATTTATTAATAACCAGCCAATGGGATGCAATTGTTCCACTTATTTTAAGAATAGAATTTTAGTGCCATTTTTTTGGTCAACATTTCATCAGCAGCGGTATCCCGAGATCCAACGTTGATTTCAAGCAAACGATGTCATAAATACACGTATTCACGCGTCAGTCACTTTAAAATTTTATTTAAAAAATGGATTCAATAAAAATGAATACTTCTTTTAGTTTTATTTATGAAGATATTCAGTAAAAACACATGGGGTGTCAACGTAAACAATGCATGGCCACTCTCTTTTAAAGTGTCATCTGTCTAAAAAATAGAGCTACGTCCCTTGATTTCGAGATTTCTGTGCATGGCTTCCCGACTGATTAGTACGAAGTATCAAGTTAAGGGGAAATTATAGTTTGACATTCTAATTCAACATAAAATATAAAAAAATAAAAAATTCACAAGAAGGCAGTCGTAGTCGTCATCATATGGTAGTTAGAATTACAACTACCTGTGAAATCAGTGCCTATCACCACTAAAGTTGTCAGTTCGAACCCCGTTCATGACGAGATGTACTCGATACAACATTATGTGATAAAGTTTGTCAGTGACTTGCGACAGGTCATTGGTTTTCTCCGGGTACTCAGGTTTCCTCCACTAATAAAACTGACCGCCACGATATAACTGAAGTATTATTGAAACATTTCCAGTATTATGTTTCTAGTCATTGAAATGTCAGAGTTTATTCAGAAGTTCTGATAGTGTTTTGTACAAGTTTTTTGCATTTGAATTTTGTATTCAAATAAACTCAATTAAAACATTTGTCTGTATTTACAATGTAAACGTTGAGAAAAAAAATCGGGACATTGAAGTGGAAAACTTAATGAAATGTTATAAGAAAGGATCTTAGTACAGATAGATCTATATATGTGTCAATACCAAACTTAGCCTATCATTATTAAAGCATTTATAAGGTACAATAATTTTGACCCCCCTTTTTTTCTTTTAAAGTAAAAAAAAAAAATATTTCCCTACCTACCTACCTACCCACACCTCAGAATGGTGGGTAGGGTTTGGGCAAACAGAAATATTTTTAAGTCTGGCTTTAAGTGCAAAAAAAAAATTCGAACAAAAACCATTCGCGGGAAGACATTTATTAACAGATGAATCACAAAAGTTAAATTATTTTGGAAAAAAAGTGGGGCCGGAGTTTTGACATGTATTCGTATTTGAGCCATGTCCGGTCCTTTTTCCAGATTTCTAGTAATTTTCTATCCCTTATCTCCTCGTACTCCCTTTTAAAAATGGTTTTCAGCACACTTTCATTGCTGTGAACAACCGTGGTAGGGCCCAGTGATTAGGATTAGAGGGGGGCCATGCGCCATTTATGACATTCCATCTGAAAATGTCCCATTGAAATCAGAAATATTTACAAAGAATGTAAAAGAATGGCCCATTGAAATTCTGAATGTCAATAGAAAATGTCCCATTATTAAAATTTTAATCCTAATCACTGAGGGCCCCGTCAAAATATTTAAATAAATTAGCCATAGATTTTTATTTTTTTATACCGGAAGTTAAAGGGAAACTTCGCGATTTTTTACATGTTAGCTAAATATGTTCCTGGTGATATAAAATACATATTCACAAAGTTTTATCGACATATTTCCACAAATAACGAAGCAAATCGCAAATTTGTAATTTTAATTTCTAATTGTTCAACTAGTTTGTGACGTTTTAAACTAAAAATGCATTGTCGGATTGAAATTTAAAATCTGGGTCGCTGATGTTAAATTCGCTTCGCTTAAAGCGCTCAGAGGACTGTAATTTAAATCTAATAACCGTTGGAAAATTAAATACTGAAGTGAACAGCTACGTATCTTTTTGACAAACAACTATTTTAAATGAACAAAATGTTTCATTTCCTTTATATTTACAACGGAAAGAGTGTTTTATAACAGTCACCTATATTCGCTATATATCGGATCCCTTTTACAATTATGTTCATTTTGTTTTACTGCTAATGTGCTGAAAAATATAATGGATAATTTTAACAACGTGTAACTTGTGTATTGATTTCTAGATTCTGTTTTAATCCCTTTTTTATAATCATTATTCGGCATGCTGTTTACTGTTATTCTGATCTCCGCATGTAGATGTCCACTTGTGTGTTTTCTAGCCGGAGGGTAAGATTATACAGGTGTAAAATTCTAGGTGACTGGATTAATAAAATGGGAATTTGAATACACACTATTTGCTTTCCAAGACAAGTCGATAGATCGTTTATTATCTATTAAAGATAAAATATTCTTAAAACATTAGAATAAATATAATGTTGAAATAACAGGAACAATTTATGTTTTAGATGATAAAAAAGTATACACCATCCTTGAAATTATAAGTTTTCATTATGAGAGGTGCCAAATTGGCCTAACTACATGTATATATAGCTGTCTCATCATAATAATTTAACGATCAATGTTCATAAAAGAGGTTTTAATTTTAATATTAAATAAAACGATTTAGGCCTAAACGTTTAGAAATGATTCAATCATTACTTTAAGTCGGTGTTCATAAAAGATGTTTTAATTAATTTAATTTTAATCAAAGGATTATGATTTTACTCAATCATTATTTTAACAGTCGGTGTTCATAAAAGATGTTTTAATTAATTTAATTTAATCAAATGATTATGATTTTACTCAATCAATATTTCTTTACTTTTCTTTTGTTCAACGCGTGTTGTTTGTTTGGGAACATTTCTATATAAAGACGAATACATCTAAGTTACTATTCAAATCCCATACTGCCATAGGGTTCTATGTTAAAACTATGTCTGCTCATGGCAGCCATCTTGGATGGAGGTCGTGGTCACTGGACACAATTTTGAAGGTATACTACCCTAGGACCATCCATGCCATGTTAGCTTTAAATTGGCTGACTGGTTTCAAAAGAGAAGACTTTTAAACAATTTTCCCATAGGGTCCTATGTTAAAACTATGTCTGCTGACGGCGGCCATTTTGAACCGAGATCGGGATCACTGAACACAATTTTGGAAGTTGACCACCTAAGGACCATCGATGACATGTTTGCTATATTGGCTTACTGGTTTCAGAGGAGAAGATTTTAAAACATTTTTTCCCATAGGGTCCTATGTTAAAACTACAGTATGTCCACTGAAGGCGGCCATCTTGGATGGAGGTAAGGGTCACTGGACACAATTTTGAAAATTGACCACTTAAGGACCATCCATGCCATGTTTGCTTTAAATTGGCTTACTGGTTTCAGAGAAGAAGATTTTTAAACATATTTCCCATAGGGTTCTATGTTAAAACTATGTCCACTGATGGTGGCCATCTTGGATGGAGTTTTGGGTCACTGGATATAATTTTGAAAGTTGACCATTTAAGGACCATTCATGCCATGTTTGCTTTAAATTGGCTTACTGATTTCAGAGGAAAAAAAATTTAAACATTTTTCCCATAGGGTCCTATGTTAAAAATATGTTTGCTGATGGTGGCCATCTTGGATGGAGATCGGGGTCACAGGACATAATTTTGAAAGTTGACCACCTAAGGACCATTCATGCCATGTTTGCTTTAAACTGACTTACTGGTTTCAGAGGAGAAGACTTTTAAACATTTTTTCCATAGGGTCCAATGTTAAAATTAAGTCGAGTCATGGTGGCCATCTTGAATTTCCGATCAGCAAACGATTCACAAATTTAGTACAGGACCACCCAATGATCATTCCTGCAAAGCCACAATTCAATTGGCTTAGTGGTTTCTAACAAGAAGATTTTTTAAATTTCGACCAATCAGAACACATTATGGGCCCTGGCAGCCATGTTGGATTTCCGATCAGCACCAAAAACACAAATCTTGTATATGACCATCCAATGAACATTTCTGCCAAGTTTGATTCAAATCTGTTATGTGGTTTCAGAAAAAAAGATGAAAATGTTAAATTCCCATAGGGTCCTATGTTAAACTAAGTCGAGTCATGGTGGCCATCTTGAATTTCCGATCGGCAAACGATTCACAAGTTTAGTACAGGACTACCCAATGATCATTCCTGCAAAGTCACAATTCAATTTGCTTAGTGGTTTCTAACAAGAAGATTTTTAAAATTTCGACCAATCAGAACACATTATCGGCCCTGGCAGCCATGTTGGATTTCCGATCAGCGCCAAAAACAAAAATCTTGTATATGACCATTCAATGAACATTTCTGCCAAGTTTGGTTCAAATCTGTTTTGTGGTTTCAGAAAAAAAGATGAAAATGTGGAATTCCCATAGGGTCCAATGTTAAACTAAGTCGAGTCATGGCGGCCATCTTGAATTTCCGATCGGCAAACGATTCACAATTTTAGTACAGGACCACCCAATGATCATTCCTGCAAAATCACAATTCAATTGACTTAGTGGTTTCTGACAAGAAGATTTTAAAAATTTCAGCCAATGAGAACACATTATGGACCCTGGCAGCCATGTTGGATTTCAAATCAGTACCAAAAACACAAATCTGGTAGAGGACCATCCAGTGAACATTTCTGGCAAGTTTGGTTGAAATCTGTTCAGCGGTTTCAGAGAAGAAGATTTAAATGTGAAAAGCTAACGGACGGACGGACGGACAGACGACAGACGCTTACCCATGACAAAAGCTCACCTGGCCTATGGCCAGGTGAGCTAAAAACCATTCGTATGCAATTTTTTCTGATAGAAAGTTTATTAACCAAATCAGGGCCCCAGGAGGGCATATACAAATAACAATTATGATTGATACACAACAACAATACATCAAACTAAATATTCGCAGTGAAATATCAATAATTGTGATGAACAAATTTGTACTCATCGTCTGTAATTGTCAAATGAAATCTATTACAAATTATATGTTTACATAATCCTCTCAATTGTATGGCTTCATACCCTGTAACTTTCTGTGCTTTTAGCTTATGCGTATCTTTATTGTAGTGCATGCACGATCGATTACAAAGTGCGATCTTACTGAATAATGTCATTAAACCAATTTTGCCCCATAGTATAGGCCTTTTTGGAAAAAAAATTAACGAATTCAGGGCATTGTTCCCATGTCCATTCTTTTTTTAACTTAATTTCGTAGTTCTTCAATTTTGGAAAAAAATCTTTTGTAAATGTGTCTCATTAAAGACGAACCTTCAGTAATTTCTACCGGTACTATACATGTACATGATCTCAGACGGGTAAAAGTACCGGGTTCCGGTTCACTTTGGAATCTCTGAGTCTCCGGATAAAACCACTGACCTGTCGCAAATCGCTGACAAATATTTATCACATAATGTTGTATCGAGTGGACCTCGCCATGAACGGTGTAGTGATAGGCACTGATTGATGACCTTCTTCTCTTCCTGAATATCTATATATACCGCTAGATGTTAATCAATCAATCAATCAATCAAACAACCAATCAATCAAGCAATCACTCAATCAATCAATTATTATAGTACTTTAAAACGGTGATGAGGTAAACAGCCTTACAACACGCTATCTCACAGTGTTAATGAGGTTTAACAGTGGAACTGTACACCGTTGTTGATGTTGACTGATGATAGGATGTTAGCGGCACAATATATCAGTGTTTCTGTTGTTTAACAGTGGAACTGGACACCGCTGTTGTCTATATAAACCACTAGATGTTAATCAATCAAACAAACACTCAATCAATCAATTTACCTTATAGAGTACAATTATTATAATACTGTAAAACCGTGATGAGGTAAACAGCCTTACAACACGCTATCTCACAGTGTTAATTGCACAGGCACTTGGGTCAAGGATATATTTTTTTTCAATTTTATCAATAAAATGTGCATCTACAACGTATATGAAGCTGCTTGACATGCTTCGTTGTGAAATAAACGCCTTTATTATGCCCCATTTTCCTAATATAGAGATTATGTCAACGAAGCATGTCAAGCGGGTTCATATATACGTTCACTAGAAGAATGTTTTTCTTAATTTCCTACTCCAATTCTTAATAATTAAGAACTAGAGGCTCCCAGGAGCCTGTAATCGCTCACCTGGTTTTCAATTTGAAATCTAAAGTTGAAAGAAAATGGGGTGTTACACATAATTTTGAAAGTGGGCCACCAAAAGATCATTTCAACTCAAATTTCTGAGCAAAAGATTTTGATGTGATTTTTATCTCATAATATTCCTAAACGGAATAAACTGGCTGAAAAAATCTCACTGAAAAACCCAGAATATATGCTAAACTACTCATTGCCATGTAACTGCAGTTAAAATTTGATTTCATTTTGATTTGTAATAAAGTAAAGAAATTTCTATTTTTAGTAACAGCAGTCACTTTGAATGGAGGGCGGGGCTGTTGGTCACAATATTGAAAGGGGACCACCCAAGGACCATCCCAGCCAAATTTGCTTTAACTTAGTTCAGCGGTTTCAGAGGAGAAGATTTAAATGTGATCTTTTTTCATAATACAAGTGTATGTCTAATAATCGGTATAAATCGGTTGAAAGAAAAATTTCACAGAAAAACCCAGAATATATGTTAATCTACTCATTGTCATGTAGCTGCAGTTAAAATTTGAGCTCATAATGATTTGGATTTATAAAAGGGCAGCAATGGACAATTGAAGAAATGTATATTTTTAGTAACAGCAACCATCTTGAATGGAGGGCGGAGCTGGGTGATTTTCAAAAAACTGAAGACTTTTCATTTTCAGAGAATAATTTGAATATTAAATGATATGAAAGAAAGGTAAATATCTTAAAACAAGCACAATGGTAACAGTTATCTTCATGCAAAGTGTTATGGAGATTGCTCTTCCTCTTAAAAAGTTATCCTCTAACCAGAGGCTCCCAGGAGCCTGTAATCGCTCACCTGGATCAAAGCTGCTTTCAATAACAACGCAACTCCACTGTGGTGGCCATCTTTGCGGGAGAGCGCAACTGCCGGACACCATTTTGGAAGAGGACCATCCAATGACTATTCTATCAAAGTTTGGTTTTAATTGAGCTACTGGTTCCAGACAAGATGGTTTTTATGTGAATTTCCCATAGGGTCCTATGTTAAACTAAGTACAGCTGTGCAGCCATCTTGGTCAATGGGCGGGACCACCAGACACAAATTTGGTTCAGCGGTTTCAGAGGAGAAGATTTAAATGTGATCTTTTATCAAAATATGCCTAATTTGAATAATCGGTATAAATCGGCTGAAAGAAAAATTTCCAAAAAAACCCCCGAACATATGCTAAACTACTCCTTGCCATGTAGCTGCAGTTCAAATTTGAGCTCATTTTGACTTATACTAAAGCACCAATGGACAATTGAAGATATTTCCATTTTTAGTAACAGCAGCCATCTTGAATGGAGGGCGGGCCTGTCTGACACAATTTTGAAAGGGAACCACCCAGGGACCATCCCTGCCAGATTTGGTTTAATTTGGTTCAGTGGTTTCAGAGGAGAAGATTTAAATGTGATCTTTTATCAAAATATGCCTAATTTGCATAATTGGTATATATCGGCTGAAAGAAACCCAGAATATATGCTAAACTACTTCTTGCCATGTAGCTGCAGTTAAAATTTGAGCTCATTTTGACAAAAGTTCATAAAAAATCCTGTCATACAAGCTGAAAACCTCATCATTATGCTTATACAGTTCAAATTTGGGCACATTCTGGCTTAAAATAGAGCAGTTTTTGGCCATTTGAAGAAATTTCTATTTTTAGCAACAGCGGCCATCTTGAATGGAGGGCGGGGCTGTCGGACACAATTTTGAAAGGGACCCACCCAGCCAGGTTTGGTTTAATTTGGTTCAGCGGTTTCAGAGGAGAAGATTTAAATGTGATCTTTTATCAAAATATGCCCAATTTGAATAATCGGTATAAATCGGCTGAAAGAAAAATTTCAAAAAAAAAAAAACGAACATATGCTAAACTACTCCTTGCCATGTAGCTGCAGTTCAAATTTGAGCTTATTTTGACTTATACTAAAGCAGCAATGGACAATTGAAGAAATTTCTATTTTTAGTAACAGCAGCCATCTTGAATGGAGGGCGGGGCTGTTGGACACAATTTTGAAAGGGAACCACCCAGGGACCATCCCTGCCAGATTTGGTTTAATTTGGTTCAGTGGTTTCAGAGGAGAAGACTTAAATGCGATCTTTTATCAAAATATGCTTAATTTGCATAATCGGTATATATCGGCTGAAAGAAAAATTTCAAAAAAAACCCCGAACATATGCTAAACTACTCCTTGCCATGTAGCTGCAGTTCAAATTTGAGCTCATTTTGACTTGCACTAAAGCAGCAATGGACAATTAGAATTTCATCCCCCCTTTTTCTATTTTGAGCTTGGCGGCCATCTTGGTAGGAAGTCGGGATCAACGGACACAATTTTGGAAGGGGGCCATCCAGGAATCATTTCAGCAAAGTTTGGTTGAGATTGGCTCAGTAGTTTCCGAGGAGAAGATTTTTTTTTAATTTCATCCCCCTTTTTTTCTAATTTGCATAATCGGTCAAAATCGGCAAAAGTTCAAAGTTCAAAAAAAATCCTGTAATATATGCTAAAAAGCTCATCATTATGCTTACACAGTTCAAATTTGGGCACATTCTGGCTTAAAATAGAGCAGTTTTGGCCATTTGAAGAAATTTCTATTTTTAGTAACAGTGGCCATCTTGAATGGAGGGCGGGGCTGTCGGACACATTTTTGAAAGGGACCCACCCAGGGACCATCCCTGCCAGGTTTGGTTTAATTTGGTTCAGCGGTTTCAGAGGAGAAGATTTAAATGTGATCTTTTATCAAAATATGCCTAATTTGCATAATCAGTATATCTCGGCTGAAAGAAAAATTTCACAGAAAAACCCCGAATATATGTTAAACTATTCCTTGCCATGTAGCTGCAGTTAAAATTTGAGCTCATTTTGACTTGCACTAAAGCAGCAATGGACAATTAAAATTTCATCCCCCCTTTTTTCTATTTTGAGCTTGGCGGCCATCTAGGTTGGAAGTCAGGATCAACGGACACAATTTTGGAAGGGGGCCATCCAGGAATCACTTCAGCAAAGTTTGGTTGAGATTGGCTCAGTAGTTTCAGAGGAGAAGATTTTTTTTAAATTTCATCCCCCTTTTTTTCTAATTTGCATAATCGGTCAAAATCGGCAAAAGTTCAAAGTTCATAAAAAATCCTGTAATATATGCTAAAAAGCTCATCATTATGCTTACACAGTTCAAATTTGGGCACATTCTGGCTTAAAATAGAGCAGTTTTGGCCATTTGAAGAAATTTCTATTTTTAGTAACAGTGGCCATCTTGAATGGAGGGCGGGGCTGTCGGACACATTTTTGAAAGGGACCCACCCAGGGACCATCCCTGCCAGGTTTGGTTTAATTTGGTTCAGCGGTTTCAGAGGAGAAGATTTAAATGTGATCTTTTATCAAAATATGCCTAATTTGCATAATCGGTATATATCGGCTAAAAGAAAAATTTCACATAAAAACCCTGAATATATGTTAAACTATTCCTTGCCATGTAGCTGCAGTTCAAATTTGAGCTCATTTTGACTTGCACTAAAGCAGCAATGGACAATTAAAATTTCATCCCCCCTTTTTTCTATTTTGAGCTTGGCGGCCATCTTGGTTGGAAGTCGGGATCAACGGACACAATTTTGGAAGGGGGCCATCCAAGAATCATTTCAGCAAAATTTGGTTGATATTGGCTCAGTAGTTTCCGAGGAGAAGATTTTTTTTAAATTTCATCCCCCCTTTTTTCTAATTTGCATAATCGGTCAAAATCGGCAAATGTTCAAAGTTCATAAAAATCCTGTAATATATGCTAAAAAGCTCATCATTATGCTTACACAGTTTAAATTTGGGCACATTCTGGCTTAAAATAGAGCAGTTTTGGCCATTTGAAGAAATTTCTATTTTTAGTAACAGTGGCCATCTTGAATGGAAGGCGGGGCTGTCGGACACATTTTTGAAAGGGACCCACCCAGGGACCATCCCTGCCAGGTTTGGTTTAATTTGGTTCAGCGGTTTCAGAGGAGAAGATTTAAATGTGATCTTTTATCAAAATATGCTTAATTTGCATAATCGGTATATATCGACTGAAAGAAAAATTTCACAGAAAAACCCAGGATATATGTTAAACTACTCTTTGCCATGTAGCTGCAGTTAAAATTTGAGCTCATTTTGACTTACACTGAAGCAGCAATGGACAATTAAAATTTCATCCCCCCTTTTTTCTATTTTTAGCTTGGTGGCCATCTTGGTTGGAAGTCGGGATCACCGGACACAATTTTGAAAGGGGGCCATCCAAGGACCATTCCACCAAAGTTTGGTTCCAATTGGTCCAGTGGCTTCAGAGGAGTTGATTAAAATATGAAAAGTTAACGGACGGACGGACGGACGACAGACGACGGACGCTCAGTGGTGACAATAGCTCACCTGACCCTTTGGGTCAGGTGAGCTAAAAACTGGTCAAATTTGTCAGGAGTGTGACGCTTTAGCGTAACAAACTTTAAATTGCCTCAACTTACCTTGATGATAAAAAAAAATATAATAAAAAATATATTAAAGATGGTATTCTATAATTTCATACCATTTTACTTCAAATAGATGTTTTGTGACCCTATGATTATGGGACAAAAAATTATTATATTTCTTAAATTAGTGTACGTGAATAAATTTAACTTGGAAAATTGTACAAATGTCAAATCAAACCTTAATAGTTTTTCATTGTTGAGACTAATTAGTTCAGAAAAGTCAAAATATGTTGTAAAAAAACATTAGTTATAATAATTTAGTAGTATTAGACTGGATGAATATGATAGTTGTAAAATTGGGCTTGCATAAGGAGAGACACAAAAAACGTCAGGAGTGTGACATTTTATCTTAGTTGTATAGTACTATGTTAAATGCTTTAATAGTTCACAATTTTCTTTATTTTCTAAAAGCTCCAGACCCAATCAAAGAAAAAAGTTGGAAATAGCTCTGATATATGACATATCATAGCTAGGAAATCAAAATAACTAATGTCAGGAGTGTGACACTTTTAATAGGCATATCTTTTAAATAAAAATAAAATAAAAACATGCTTCTACAAACTTCCACAATGTTTTCAATTTAATCACATATAAACAATAAGTAATAATTATAGTATTTTTGTATATTGCAGGACACCTTTCTCATAATAAGTGATGATAAAGGGTTATATTTTCTTAAAACATGTGAAAATATGGATTTTTTTCTAAATGAAAAATTGATGTATGTTGGTTTAGATAAACAGAATACTTACTTTAATATATCTTGCCTTTCATAAAACATTTTCATTCTTTTGATATAGCATTTTTGAACATTTATCGATAATTTTTCATTCAACAGTAATATGTCACACTCCTGACATAAAAACATTAAATGTCGATTGCATTTGCAGTAGAAAGTTTTTTTGCAGAGTAAATTATTGAGAAACATGGGCAAACTAATTTGAAAACCACTAAAAAGTAATTTTATACTAAGAAAAGATGATGTATTGCTAGTTTTAATAAATTTCAAATCCATTTTAACCATTTTTGATGAGATAAATTCCTAAAGGGCAAATAATTTTGAATCTTCTTTTAATATTTACTGTTAACTATAAGAAATATAAGCTTTTGAAGAAATATAGCTTTTAGTTTGGAAAGAATAAGTTGGTTATATTATTTTCAGCTCGACAGGTTTATTTTCGAGAGGCAGTCAGGAGTATGACAATTTTATTTAAGAAATAGATTATTTTGCAAGCATATAGCCTCCATAAAACTGCTTGTAATTGTCTTGGGGAATTATTTAATTCTCAATAAGCACTATACTCTTGAAAAGATGTATAAATGGTTGAAAAGTGAGTTGTCATTTTTTATAATTATGATAGTATTACTTAGAATATGATAAAATATGATTGAAATAACATCATAACAATGCAAAAATGAAATATATTCAAGGGAAACCTTTTTTCAGTCAAAATATATTATGTACTACTACTTAAAAAAGTTATTGTGACCAACAATGATTGCATTTAGCTTGATATTTGGTGTATTTATCTATTAGAAAAATGTGTCAGGAGTGTGACAAAACATCAAAAAATGGACAGTATTTTCATTTGGTTACCTCTAGTTTATACCACCAATGATCAACTTAACTTAACTTTTGTTATATTTATTAGGCATATATAAATAATTGATTTACAACTATTAAGCCTCATTAGATCATATTTTTTATGCTTGTATGAAAACTTTAATTACCAGATTTCTTAAAATTTACAGTAAAAATAGTGTTTCTTTGATATACTGAAACTGTTTTCTCATGATATATACAAAGTTTGGTACCAAAATGTGCCTTTTTTCATATCATTATCAAATGGAAATACAATTAGGTCTTTTACCATACCCAAAAGAAAATGATACCTCTGAGGAAGTAAGTCTGTATTTGTTATCATTTTAACACTTTGCTGCCAATAAAAGTTGAAAAAAAAAAAAATTCTCTTCATATATTGCACTGAGCAACTGAATCTGAAAAATATATCATATTGACATTATTTTACGACCAAGATTATGTCAATTTGTCCAATTTGAAATTTCACCCTCTATGTCAAACAAAGTCTTCATTTTTTTGAAAATCACCCAGCTGTAGGACACAATTTTTAAATGGGACTACCCAACGACTATCCCAGCCAAATTTGGTTTAATTTGGTTCAGCAGTTTCAGAGAAGAAGATTTAAATGTGATCTTTTATCAAAATATTCCTAATTTGCATAATCAGTATAAATAAATCAACTGAAAGAAAAATTTCACAGAAAAACCCAGATTATATGTTAAACTACTCATTGCCATGTAGCTGCAGTTAAAATTTAAGCTCATTTTGATTTATAATAAAGCAGCAATGGACAATTGAAGAAATTTCTATTTTTAGTAACAGCAGCCATCTTGAATGGAGGACGGAACTGTCAGACATAAAATTGAAAGGGACCCACCCAAGGACCATCCCTGCCAGATTTGGTTTAATTTGGTTCAGCGGTTTTAGAGGAAAAGATTTAAATGTGATCTTTTATCAAACTACACAAACCAAATGGGTTGGCATAAATCGGCTAAAAGAAAAATTTCACAGAAAAACCCCGGAATATATGTTAAACTACTCATTGCTATGTACATGTAAGCTACATTTAAAATTTGAGCTCATTTAGGTTTATACTAAAGCAGCAATGGACAATTGAAGAAATGTTTAGTAGCAGCAGCCATCTTGAATGGAGGGCAGGGCTATCGGACACAATTTTGAAAGGGACCCACACAAGAACCATTCCTGCCAGGTTTGGTTTAATTTGGCTAAGGGGTTTCAGAGGAGAAGATTTAAATGTGAAAGTTTACGACGTACGACGGATGCCAAGTGATGGCAAAAACTCACATGGCCTTAGGCCAGGTCAGCTAAAAACCTTGCTAGATTAAGAATTTCTTTTTAAATTAAGAACGGACAAGTTAAATAAAGAAAAACCCGAGAAACACAAATGGACGTAGAATCTAGAATTTGTGTTTCTCTGGTGTTTTCATTATCACCATGTTATTTTTGAAAATGTGAATTATTTAAAGTAGGAAAGTTCTTCCATTTTTGAGGGTAAATTATTATCAAGAATATTTTTATGTAAGTAAGACAAGCAAGTATATATTTTTTAGACTGGGTTTTATTATTTTCCAGAATGGTAATTCACTCCTTGAATAAAAAACCAGAAGTTGTGTCCATTGAGACGAGGGTACTTTGGAAAAGATGATATTTTTACCGGTAAGATTGCTATTTTTAGAGAGACACCGTAAGGAGATAAACTTTGTTGACATATTTTGAAAGAATAATATATATATGTAGAAGCGTGAGACATGCTGAAAGCATACGAAATCGCGAAGAACATGGTATAAACTGTGTTTGAAGCGGAGGGTTATATTTCCGAGCTGGCTACCTTCTTTTATTATACATAGTATCTAGGTATATATTTTTTTACCAGAAACAAGTGCCTGTGCATGACATTGGTGGAAAACCAATAACAAATAAACTGGAAATCATCTTTGGTACAAAAAAATTGCTTACCGACAACTTAGGGCCGTAGTAAGTAAGTAATAGCGAGCATCGCTAAACAGCAACATCTGTGTAAGGAGATGAATCAATATATGATCAATACCAACCGGAAATGGATTCTAAGTGTCGGCATAGAATGGATATACGGAGTGAAGAACAAGTGGAAATAGCCTTTTAATTTGAATAAAAAATAACTATTCAGTTTAAAAATTAAACTAGAGGCTCAGGTGAGCCTGTATCGCTCACCTGACATAAATAAGTCCTCTTAAGAATGTCTGCATGCCGAATACATCTAAGTTACTATTCAAATCCCATACTGCCATAGGGTTCTATGTTAAAACTATGTCTGCTCATGGCAGCCATCTTGGATGGAGGTCGTGGTCACTGGACACAATTTTGAAAGTATACCAGAGCTCCAGATAATTTTCAAGTCCAAAGGGTAATTACCCCCTACTTTTGAAAATGATGCGTATTTGCATATTTCATTTGCACTGTTGTACTCTCTACTTCAGAAAAGATTGCTTACATGTACACTTTTAAAATTATGTTGGACACAAGTGTTATTCAATAAACACAGGATGCAAGTGAAATGTATATCTCTGTTTAATTTGACACGATTGTGTCATGTTTATTAATAAAATGTTGTAAATATTTTGTTTTTTGCTCGTCGACTTCGGCAGTTTTCACAGCCGTGTTGATAATGTCATCAATGATTCCTTTAACTATACTGTCACTAGACACAGATGAAACTATCAGGAACTTTTAAAAAAGTATAATTTTCCGTAGGGCGCTTATTCATGTTCTTGCTCATTTTCAACGAACAACGTGTTCCCAAATTCACTTTCGTTTTAGTTCTTAACTAAACCGCATTTATTTGTAATATTGACCGCGATTGGATGATTTATCCTAAACATCCAATCAGATCTCTTTTTGACATCAATGCTTAGAAAGGTAAACATTCGGTACCCCTCGGATGTATACACTTTCTCTTTCGAAAAGTATAAAGAGAAGTAATTACGGGGAATTTCTCAAAGTCAAAAATGTATTGTTTATGTACACGATGTATTATCGTCAACAGCATACAAGTACGCTCCGAATTTCGAAAGTTTGCTTACACAGCAATATGTATGCGTAATTGTACACTCTGATCTGATAATACATGCGTTTTTACTCGTTTTCATAGCGTAAAAAACGCAAATACGCAGCTTATCTGGAGCTCTGTATACTACCCAAGGCCCATCCATGCCATGTTTGCTTTAAATTGGCTGACTAGTCTCAGAAGAGAAGACTTTTAAACAATTTTCCCATAGGGTCCTATGTTAAAACTATGTCTGCTGACGGCGGCCATTTTGAACCGAGATCGGGATGACTGAACACAATTTTGGAAGTTGACCACCTAAGGATCATTGATGACATGTTTGCTATTTTGGCTTACTGGTTTCAGAGGAGAAGATTTTAAAACATTTTTTTCCCATAGGGTCCTATATGTATGTTAAAACTACAGTATATCCGCTGAAGGCGGCCATCTTGGATGAAGTTCAGGGTCACCAGACACAATTTTGAAAATTTACTGCTTAAGGACCATTCATGCCATGCTTGCTTTAAATTGGCTTACTGGTTTCAGAGGAAATTTTTTTAAACATTTTTCCCATAGGGTCCTATGTTAAAACTATGTCTGCTGAAGGCGGCCATCTTGGATGGAGGTCGGGGTCACAGGACATAATTTTGAAAGTTGACCACTTAAGGACCATTCATGCCATGTTTGCTTTATATTGACTTACTGGTTTCAGAGAAGACTTTTAAACATTTTTTTCATAGGATCCTATGTTAAAATTAAGTCGAGTCATGGCGGCCATCTTGAATTTCCAATCAGCAAAACATTTACAAGTTTAGCACAGGACCACCCAATGATCATTCCTGCAAAGTCACAATTCAATTTGCTTAGTGGTTTGTAACAAGAAGATTTTTTTAAATTTCGACCAATCAGAACACATTATGGACCCTGGCAGCCATGTTGGATTTCCGATCAGTGCCAAAAACAAAAATCTTGTAAATGACCATCCAATGAACATTTCTGCCAAGTTTGGTTCAAATCTGTTTTGTGGTTTCAGAAAAAAAGATGAAAATGTGAAATTCCCATAGGGTCCAATGTTAAACTAAGTCGAGTCATGGCGGCCATCTTGAATTTCCGATTGACAAACGATTCACAAGTTTAGTACAGGACCACCCAATGATTATTCCTGCAAAGTCACAATTCAATTGGTTTGGTGGTTTCTGACAAGAAGATTGTCAAGGTTTCAACCAATCAGAACACGTTATTGGCCCTGGCAGCCATGTTGAATTTCCGATCTACACTAAAAACACAAATCTGGTAGAGGACCATCCAATGAACATTTATGGCAAGTTTGGTTGAAATCTGTTCAGCGGTTTCAGAGAAGAAGAGATAAATGTGAAAAGCTAACGGACAGACGACGGACGCTTACCCATGACAAAAGCTCACCTGGCCATAGAAAGGAAACCGTACAGCTTCTTTACATGAAACGATTCATTTATTTTAAAAATGGACAATCGTTAGACCTTCTTGTTTCGCCCCAAAAGCTGTCATCACACGATTTCGTTGATCATGTTGCTCATGGTTTCAAAACCAGAGGCTCCCAGGAGCCTGTAATCGCTCACCTGGATCAAAGCTGCTTTCAATAACAAAGCAACTGCACTGTGGCAGCCATCTTGGTGGGACAGCGCAACTGCCGGACACAATTTTGGAAGAGGACCATCTAATGACTATTCCATCAAAGTTTGGTTCTAATTGAGCTACTGGTTCCAGACAAGATGGTTTTTATGTGAATTTCCCATAGGGTCCTATGTTAAACTAAGTACAGCTGTGCAGCCATTTTGGTCAGAGGGCAGGACCACCAGAAACAATTTTGGAAGAGTACTATTTTATCAAAGTTTGGTTGCAAATTGGCCCAGTGGTTTCTGAGGAGAAGATTTTTATGTGAATTTCCCATAGGGTCCTATGTTAAGCTAAGTTCGGCTGTGGGGGCCATCTTGGTCGAAGGGCCGAACCGCCTGACCTATTTTTGGAAGAGAACCATCCAATGACTATTTCATCAAAATTTTGTTCTTATTCAAGTTATTGAGCAAATTGTTTCAGACAAGAAGATTTTTATGGCAGTGTGGGAAACGACCGCTCGCCAACTCGCCAAAGGCGAGTGGAAATTTCGGGTGGCGAGTAAGATCCACTTTATACTCGCTGGTCTAGCGAGTAACAGTTGTAAGGCGAGTAGGAACATGAAAACGCTTGCCACGATAACTGGTTACAGCTTTAAAATATCATAGCTCCCAAACAGTTAAATGTTCTATTGACTGTAGTGTACGTGTCATTTATCCAACATTTTATTAATCATTGTACTCGATTAGAAAATATTCCGCCATACTTTTTTGAAAGAACAGCAGGTGGTCCAAAATCATCCACTTTCTATCCAACCATTAAGCCCTTCTTATCAAATAAAGGTATGAAATCAAATAACAGCATAATTTTATGTGAAAATGATAACATTGTAAATGATCCAAAGGAGGTGACTGAAATATTTAACAACTTTTTTGTGAATGTAGCCAAAGATATAGGAGATAAGAACATCAAAATAGATAAAAACCCATCCTAGTATAAATAAAATTGAAACAAACAGAACAAATAAAGATAAGTTATTCTTTAAACCAATAAATGAAGATTTTGTCACTAAACAAATAAACAAATTAAACATTAAAAAAGCTACAGGGTACAAATGTATGATGGTATTTCTCCTAAAATCATTAAATTCGCACAACCAGTAATAACAAATCCCATTAAAGATTTGATTAATAAATCAATTGACCAATCAGTCTTTCCTGAAAAATTAAAAGCTGCCCAGGTATCCCCCCTTTTTAAAAAGAATAATAGTCTTGATAAAAGTAATTACCGCCCTATCACTATCAGTGTATTGCCAACAATTTCTAAATTTTATGAAAGAGCTATATTTGACCAACTAATGGAATTTTTAAATAATCATTTCAATCCTCTGCTTTCAGCATTTAGATCATGTTTTGGGTGTCAGACGGCCTTACTTAGAATAATAGAAGATTGGAAGAAAGCTTTGGATGATAATAAATTTATTGCAGCAATTTTAATGGATTTATCAAAAGCATTTGACTGTCTCCCACACAATTTATTAATGTTAAAATTGGAAGCTTATGGTCTCTCAGATAATTCTTTAAAACTCTTAAATAATTATTTAAAAAACAGAAGACAATGCATTAAAATTGGTAATAACTACAGTGAATGGGATACATTAATAAAAGGGGTTCCACAGGGGTCAATCCTAGGCCCAGTTCTATTTAATGTTTTTATAAATGACATTTTTCACTTTGTTCAAGATAGTACTATTTATAATTATGCAGATGACAATACCCTTTCTTATTCTGATACTAATATAAATACAGTAGTTAAATCTCTAGAAAATGATAGCATAAACTTAATAGACTGGTTTTCCAAAAACTTAATGAAAGCAAATCCGGATAAATTTCAGGCTATTGCCATTGGTCCTAAAACAAATAAACACAATTTATCTTATGATTTAAAAGGAAATAAAATTACATGTGAAGAAAATGTTAAACTTTTAGGCATAACCGTTGATTCCCATCTAAATTTTGATAAACATATATCAGAAATTTGTAAAAAAGCATCCCAACAATTAAATATCCTTAAACGAATAGGTAAATATTTAAACAGATTAGGACGCCTTACCATTTACTACTCCTTTATTCTTTCAAACTTTAATTACTGTCCGGTAACATGGCACTTTTGCAGCGAAAAAAATACTAAAAAAATTGAAAAAATCCAGGAAAGAACTCTCCGTTTCATTTATGAAGACTATGAAAATACTTATGAACATTTACTTAAAAAATCTAAATTGCCATCTTTAAAAATTCGAAGATTAAGAACTATTGCAGTTGAAACATTAAAAATTATCCATAAACAAAGTCCAAGCTATCTTCATGATTTAATTTCAATTAAAGATCAAAAATATAATTTTAGGCATCAAGATAAAGCAGTTTTACTCAGAGTACGAACAACAAGGTATGGTTTAAATTCTTTCTGGTATAATGCTGCACAAATCTGGAATGAGCTGCCGAATCACTTTAGACAAGAAACATCATCAGAACATTTTAAAAATATAATTCACACATGGAACGGCAGCTCATGCCAGTGCAGTGCATGCAGATGACCTTTAAATTTTTATTTCTAAATTTTAATGCGTTTAAATATTTTTATTATTTTATTATTTTCTGTTGTTGCTTAAATGCATGAGCCTCTTATTTTTAGCTTGCTTTTGTTTAGTTGATATCTGCTTCTGTAACTTGTGTCTATATTGAATTGCATAAATTGATGTATGTTTTTATTTAATATGTTTGTATGCATGATTGTATATGTTGTTATATACCATAGTCGATTGTAAAAGCTCATTAGAGCTTGTGTTATATGTATGATTTATATCGACTCTAAATAAAGCTTTGAATTGAATTGAATTGAATGAGTTATGACACTTCATTTCTGTCAACAGAAAAATTAAGTATACAATCCCGACCCCGCATAATTTTGCCGAGGTCGATTTCACGATTAAATGAAATATTGTTTCATTACAAATAGATGTGATGACTTTTAAAATTAATGCAAATAAAATAATTTGGTTTTGAAATATTTCAAACAAATTCGTAGCAAAAACCTACGTGAAAACATAAAAGTTAAATATGTGTCGTAACCGGGTTTGACATACATGTTTTATACCGCGCATTAAAACTTAAAAGACGAAGACAACGAAATTGAGGAAGAAGAGATCAACGCAGTTCTTAAGAGAGTGTTGATCCTTCTTGACGAGGTTAATGACTTGTCAAAATCTGCAAAATAAATTGTTGAACATTACTGTATTGTTTATTTGGTATTTGTTGGCGAGTTTAAACAAAAATGTCACTCGTTAAACATGGCGAGTACTTGTTTCAGTCCACTCGCCATTTTGGCGAGTGTTTGAAAAAAATGGTTTCCCACACTGTTATGGGAATTTCCCATAGGGTCCTATGTTAAATTAAGTTCGGCTGTGGTGGCCATCTTGGTCGGAGTTCTGAAATGCTGGACACAACTTTGGAAGAGGACCACCCAAGAATCATTTCATCAAAGTTTGGTTGAGATTGGCTCAGTAGTTTCAGAGGAGAAGATTTTTTTTTAATTTCATCCCTCCTTTTTTCTAATTTGCATAATCAGTCAAAATCGGCAAAAGTTCAAAGTTCATAAAAAATCCTGTAATATATGTTAAAAAGCTCATCATTATGCTTATACAGTTCAAATTTGGGCACATTCCGGCTTACAATAGAGCAGTTTTGCCATTTGAGTAATGGTGGCCATCTTGGATACAGGACGGCGTTGACGGACACAATTTTGAAAGGGACCCACCCTGCCAGGTTTGGTTTAATTTGGTTCAGCGGTTTCAGAGGAGAAGATTTAAATGTGATCTTTTATCAAAATATGCCTAATTTGCATAATCGGCTGAAAGAAAAATTTCAAACAAAAACCCCAAACATATGCTAAACTACTCCTTGCCATGTAGCTGCAGTTAAAATTTGAGCTCATTTTGACTTATACTAAAGCAGCAATGGACAATTGAAGAAATTTCTATTTTTAGTAACAGCAGCCATCTTGAATGGAGGGCGGGGCTGTCGGACACAATTTTGAAAGGGACCCACACAGGGACCATCCCTGCCAGGTTTGGTTTAATTTGGTTCAGCGGTTTCAGAGGAGAAGATTTAAATGTGATCTTTTATCAAAATATGCCTAATTTGCATAATCGGTATATATCGGCTGAAAAACCCGGGGTATATGTTAAACTACCCCTTGCCATGTAGCTGCAGTTAAAATTTGAGCTCATTTTGACTTACACTAAAGCAGCAATGGCCAATTAAAATTTCATACCCCCTTTTTTCTATTTTTAGTTTGGTGGCCATCTTGGTTGGAAGTCGGGATCACCGGACACAATTTTGGAAGGGGGCTATCCAAGGACCATTCCACTAAAGTTTGGTTGCAATTGGCCCAGTGGTTTCTGAGAAGAAGATTAAAATGTGAAATGTTGACGGACGGACGACAGACGACGGACGAAAAGTGATGACAATAGCTCACCTGGCCTAAAGGCCAGGTGAGCTAACAAGGAAAAAAAAATGTCAAGCAATTGTAAGATTATAAACATGATTTTTTTAAAACAATATTGATTCAGTTGTCAATCCTTTTAAATACATTTTTATACACACAGTTGAAGAGCAGACTCGTAAAAATTCTAATTTTCCGGTCCGTGGAATATTTAAAAATCCAAGGGAGATAATCGTAAATATTTTCTGCTAGATGGCGCTTCACAAACCCAAACAATTGTACGTACTTGGAAAACTACGTTTTTCTTCTATTAAACCAATGAAAATGATTGAAATATGATTAAAAATCACATTTATATTTATTAATGGTCATGATTTTCAGTCTGGTATAAAATCGGTCTGCGATGAATGTAAAAATAATGTTTTTTTTCTTTACCTCGGAAAATCGTAAATTTTTTTTGTCGCGTATGTTTACACTTTTTGCATCTGACAGAATAAAGTTCCCGTGTATGAAAAAAATAAAAACTGGTTCCTTGGACAGAATAATATCTACACTTCATTGGGTAAAAGGGAATTTACATCACTCGTAACAGTTTAAGAAAAATAGTCCATATTCCAACGTCACCCAAACAGAGTCAAGGTTGAACAATTTGCTCCTCCCATTTTGCTCGTAATGGAATAACGGTAGGCATGTGAGGTAAAACACACTGTTTTGATGTACAATGCAAATTGTCTAGAAATTCGATGCATTTATCCCATTCTGTCAATCGCATGGGTTCACAACTACAACCCGAACTTGGCTATATGCACCCCTCTTTTCTGAAATATGCCACCAAAGTCAAACTGTCAACGGGTGCAGGCCTTTTAATTTTAGTAAGGGTCGGTACCAGGTACTCACTTAAAATGGTAATTGGTACCAGCATGTTTATTTGCTCATTGTGTTTATATGACTGAGTCAGTCACTGAGTGGTTTTTATTTGTAGATAATTTAAACAGGATTGTTAATTTTTAGGATTTATTTTTAGTTGAAATATATAGGAAAATCAAAGTCAATTTTTATTTGTTATATTTAAATTATGTACAAATAAAAACCATTCATATATACATAATGAGCAAATAAACAGTCAAAATATAGACAATTCTGAATGTTTTGGTGTAAAATTTGTTAAAATCTATCCAGGGTGCATGAAGGCAGACCACCAAGCCCTTGCATAAACTGTAAACGAGAAGATGTGACTAAGTGCTACTGGCACCTCTCACAGGGGCGAAATCAACCACTGTTTTATACTTTTGTCAAAAATGCATATGCATTGAAAGATGATGACTGTATTTGTAGAATGTGTGAGGCTTGATTTAGAAAATCACTCGAAATGTCCCACGATACAGAAGCAACATCAAGCAAAAGAAAATTGAGAAAATATGATTCAGCCAAAGAATAAAGTTAATTTTAAATTCTGATACATTTGTGTATGCAAAATTTCTATGGTAATGGCATCAGCATTTTCAATTAGAATTTTAAATTAGAGCCCCATCCAGTGTTCTCCTATTATTCAAATGTTTTATTATTTTTAATAAAAAAAATTAGTTAAGTTTTTGTGAAATTTATTTTGTAAAAAATTATTAAATAATGGATCTTAGTACAGTATGATCTGCTTTTGTTTAAAAAAAAAGGTTAAAAACATTACACCCCTCGCCCCTTTTTTTTAAAGAAACATCTATAAAATAGTAAATATTGGCTAATATAACACGAGTTCTGCTCAAGAGTCATTACGAGGATGTACTATGCATGTGATAAAATTTTATATATTTTTCATTATCATCATTTTCTTTCATTTGGCTTTTATAAGGTCATTTACATTGAAAAAAGTATCACTTGTATCAAGTACATTGACATCAACATGCTCGTGGTGGGTCGCTAGGGGGCGCTATACATGATTTGTATGGTGAATCCACCAATAAAACCAGTGGACGTGTTTGAATAGCCTTATATGTTAAAAAACAGTTGAAAGTAATTTTTAATATTCCAAGATTTACCATTGCATATGAAAATATGACTGTTTTTTTTTCTCTCAAGTTCATTCGATAAAATTAGTAGACCATTACAGTTGATTCTTGTTTTGTTATACCTTCATGGAACAACTTTACATGTATTTCGACCAAATTGTCAGCTTAACAGGATTACTTTTACAGTAATATAATTGCTCCTTACTTAAAATACAGTTGTGGTTCCATAAAATCTCAAATTTGGACTCATTTGTTAAATTATATTTGATCAATTTAATAGCTGTAGATATAATAGACAATTATTCTGACTAATTTCAACATTTTTAATACATAATAATATTTGTTTTATTGAGAAAACATGCATTTACTTACACTCGTTCTAAAAATAGAACGTGAAAAATTACGGAGTATGTGATGATTCTAGTTACCTCCCTTGAATCCAACCAAAATGTGACACGATCCATCTGACAGAAAAAAGTTCTATTGTATGTCTAATTACAGAAAATGTTTCTTTGAAATACTAATATAGAAATCTATGGAACTATATGTATGATTTTCCATCACCCTTTCTGCAAATATTTTAATTTTTAATTTTTCGTGTTTTTTTAAACAACTTCCGCCATTTTCGTGTCATTTTAATTTCTGCATTACTCCTTTGTTACAAGAAGTTCAAGCACCGGGTCTCAAATTTATATAAAAGAAACAATTTTCTATGTTTTTCTCGCTTCTTCGGTTATATTTGACGCTCGCAACGATTAAAACGAGTGAATTTTCAACACTTGGTCGATGTATTCTAAAACGTGTCCGATTCCGGTAAAAAATGTACGTGACAAATTAATTGAAATGACGCCATTATCGAGTCTGCTCTCCGACTGCACATGAGACAGAAAAAAACATTCAGTCTTGTCGCTTGTGTGATGCAAAAATATTGTCTGCTATGATCTAGCTTTACAAGACACAAATTAGAATTTTAATTTAGAAGCACATCAGTGTCGGATCCAAGGGGAGGGGGTTAAGCTTGGAGAGTCTTGGGGTAATTTCAATACAACTTACATCAATCCAGATCGAAGAGATCGTCGAACGAAAACCACAATAATGGAGACCATTCACCCAAATGTACTCAACAGGTGTCGCTCGAGTACCAACGGTGGTTAGCGGAGCGTTTTATTGTCGCTTAGACGTTTGTAACCTATGTAAACTATTATTTCAAACACAATTTCTATATCTAATTATCCAACAATAATTATTTTTTATTTATATAACAATATTCCTCAAGTTAACAACAAATGCATCATAAGTTGTAACCATCTTCTGACATCTTACTAAATTACTAAAGTGATCACGTCATTACGTTGAAATAAGACAAGGACAACGTAATGAACGTTGCAATCATATCTGGGTCACGGGCACCTGTTACTAACTGTGAATGCGAATATAAAATAAACTGATGATTGAATACATTCTTATCAATTTTTTCATATGTTCTCCATGAGTAAAAATCAATATTTTCAATAATTTTGTAATTTAATAGTAAATACGCATAGCATACGTACAATAACCGTAGAATGAGGAAATTATAGTACACGTGACGTGTACGTACGTTGTTAAACAAAGTTTGATATTTGTTCACATTCTTTGTATTTCCCTTTTTAAAAGATTTTCGTGTTGGTTTCCTAGTTTTGTTGTATCGTGATTTTCTACTTTCATGGTAAAAATCGTTTATTAATGGTTAGAATCAAATAATTTCGATCAATTTCACATGCATTAATTATTCTTGGCGAATTTTATGTACTGTTCTGTTCCGGATTCCAACCACAGTGGCTCGTCTTTAAGATATAAAATATGCACCCCTATATCATTTTTAAGATATATATATATATTATATAAAAAAAACAACTAGGCGTGTTGGGACTTCATCTTCATCTTATTGAAAATTAATTTGTTCTTGTCGTGATATCAGTGCCTGAAGGCCAGCCTAAGGCTGGCCCGAAAAATGTTGTTTGGGCCAGTAAAATATTAGTCACTGGCCCAAATGGCATAATGATGGCCCATAAATTTTGTGACATTTTTGTATGTAAAAAAGACATCAGATATCAATATATAAACAGTTTTCAGGTTAATTGTTTTTTATATCAATAACATTAAAATTCATACTTTCACTAGTCTCACGGGGGTTGGGGCTCTTCAAGGTAATTTTGTACAGTAAACGGGGTGTGCAGCTGAAATTGCGAAAACACCCCAATGCATATATTGCTATCAAATGAAACCTGAATTTACTTGTTATAACCTTTTCGACAACCTTGACGCCATTGTCTAGGGTGGTCTCAAGAAACGATGCTAGTCCGTTGGATGGGGAAAATAACTCCATAAGACACCATACAAAGAAAGGTACATAGCGGGATCATCAACTTGTTCGACGAAAGAATTGTCTATTCACCTGACAAAGATTCTGTCTGCAGTAAAAGAGGGACAACAGAAATATTGTGAAACTGTTTACTCGCGTAGTGGCATAAATCACATGTGGATTTTGAAAAACTCTAAAGATCTTTTGGATAACCTGAAATCAAGATCTTTCTCTCAGGTATCCTCCATCAAAACTTTTGATTTTTCAACTCTATATACCACCCTACCGCATGACAAATTAAAAACCCGCTTAAAAGAAACAATTCATAAAGCTTTTAGTCATAGAAACTATGGCTCAAAATTTGTTGTGTTAGGCTACAATTCCACATATTTTTCAAACAAAATTCATAAAGGTAAAACATGCTACTCCGAGGAACAAGTGATCAGTATGCTGGAGTTCCTCATCGATAACATATTTGTCTCCTTTGGAGGGACACTGTTTCAGCAGGTCGTCGGCATACCAATGGGTACGAATTGTGCCCCTCTTCTAGCCGATTTATTTTTATACTCATATGAGTCGGAGTTTCTTCAAAAGCTTGTAAAAGATAAGAAGATTCATGAGGCTAGAGCCTTTAATTTCACATACAGGTATATTGATGACGTTTTATCTATCAATAATTCTAGATTTGCAGAATTTCTTCCATTGATATACCCTCCAGAGCTGGAAGTTAAAGAGACCACCGATACAGCTTCGTCCGCATCATTTTTGGACTTATACCTCGAATTTGACGACAGTGGTCAACTCAGTACTAAAATTTATGATAAGCGGGACGACTTCAATTTTAAAATCATAAATTTTCCAAACATGTGCAGCAATATACCAGCTTCTCCTGCATATGGTGTTTACATCTCGCAATTGATTCGCTATGCAAGGGCCAGTAGCAATTATTCTGATTTCCTGAAACGTCATCTTCATCTGAGAAACAGGCTACTGGACCAGGGCTATGAAAAGATTCGCCTTATTCGATCTCTTAAAAAGTTTATATTCCGATACCAATATCTTGTCGAAATATATTCCGTCTCTGCAGAAAAAATTATAAGCGATGCATTTTCATATAGTGAAAATGTATAAAGATAAAGAAGTCAAAAATGTCAAGAATTTTTTTTGTCAATGTGTGACGTAAAAGTATTTTTGACATTTACGTCACCGAATATGGTACTGCTTTGACTACTATTTTACCTATTTTGTTCCTGTATTTAAATACTGTTACAGTGACAGCCGGAACCTTTGAACCGTAATGAGAGCGGGAGGTTTGGCGCCTTAAAATCTGATTCAACCCACCATTTCTTTAGAAATGCCTGTACCAAGTCAGGGTCATTACGGTTTTCACAGTTTTCCGGTTGTTGACTGATTTTGTCTGTTTATATAATTATGAGTTTTGACTTTCCCTTTGTAAGATTGTTCGGAGTTCGGTAATTTTGTTATTACCTTTATTGTGTAAGGGGAGATCAATGCCATGATCACATTAAAGACATCCGGAAAAGAGTAGGCTAATGCCACTACAAGGACTGCTCTTGTACTCCCCAAAGTAAAGAGTGACATCACTTGTTTCAATCCACTATGAAGAAGTGATTTTAAAGTAAAATAACCTCTCAGTTCGGGGTAATGTCAGTTGGTTATATATAGCTGAAAAATAGCCGTAAACAACAATTACTCACTGACCCCCAACATGATGTTAAAAACATATTCTGTCTCAAACATAAATGTCTACATTTATTAATCTACTATTTAAGTGGTTATTTTCGAAGGGGTGTTAATTTTACCATTTTTAGTCAAACTGTTCGCGTGGGCTCTAATTTTGCGAAAATTGGAAAAAGCAAAATTATAAATTTTACAATTTCAGCTTTATCTTAAGCCATTCAAATAAAGGCATCAAACATTCTGGAGATTTTGATAAAAAAAATCAAACGTGAATACCTGGGTCGTATTATAGATAATGTTGATTTTTTTTCATGAACAGTCATGTGCACATTTTATTTTCATCAACAGTCATGTGTGGATTTTATTTTTCATCAACAGTCGCTTGACTATTTTTAATTGGTAATAATATTAATGTGATTTCTATGTGATAAAGTTTGTCAGTGACTTGCAGCAGGTCGGTGGTTTTTTCAGGGAACTCCGGTTTCCTCCACCAATAAAACGGGCCGAATAAAACTGACCGTCACGAAACAAGAAGTGTATTGTTTCGTTTCAACGGTCGGTAATACAAGCTATTTAACAACCTCTACACTAAATACAAAATATATTTGGGCGATATTGATTAAATTACACGATAGTCACCGTGCTACATATGATGATAGAAGAAACTCATATGAAAGGTTAAAGCACCAAGCATTAAAATGCAACTTATCTCTTTGAAGTTTAACTTTTTAAGGAATCAATCTTATCGGGACAAATCCGCGAATCAGAAGCAATTATTAAACTGATGAACTTTCTTGCATAAGGTTCTTGAAATCCGGACACGTTTTATACGAGTGATTGTTGCTGTTTAACGCCAATTCAGCAATTTTCCAGCTATATCATGGCGAGAACAAGTTAATTTTCAATGAGATGATGATGAGGCCCGCTTTGTACTAGACCAACACGCTGAGTTGGATTTTTATATTGCTAGCTCACTAAAACAACAGTCCGCGGATAGACATGTCGCCCCACTCGGACACATTATCCTGATTCCGAGCCGACCAGTCCTTGCTCTATCTCCTTAATGCTGCGTGCTTACCAGAGAAGCAACACATATCAATTTGCATAGTCTTTGGTATGACCCGACAAGGGCTCGAACCCACGATCTACAGCACTCGAGGCGAGCACTCTAACCATTACGCCACCGATGCGGTTCGTATTATACGAAGCTGCATGGACGCGGCGGAGACACACATTCATGTCATTAAGGGGACGACCATTTAACTTTTAGGATGTTTTTTTCTGAAAAATAATATATTAATTATGTGGTGAAATTTTAAAGAAACAAAATAAATTGACACGAAAGAAACAAAAATATCATTAATCCGGCCCTACAGTTCTCAACGAGAAATTTATGAAAAAAATTTGAAGGAAATTTACTGATTTTTTTTTATGTCCAAAAAATAAAAATCTGATTTTTGTTTCCTGTTAAAAAATATATCGCTGTGGGGGAAATGATAGTTTTCTGTGTAGTGTTTTGTAGATCAGTGATTGTCCTTTTTCTTTTGGCCATTGTATTGCATTGCCTGCCATTGCGCTTGGGGATCTTAAAACTCTTCTTGCATTGTTTTTGAAGCAAAAGTGAGTACGCAAATTTACATGGTTAGACCACAGACACTCGACGTTCAATGAATAAAATGTAGGATCAATGTGGAAAAAAAATAGTGTCACTGTTATAATAAAATGTAGGGTCAATGGGGGAAAAAAATAGTGCCACTGTTATAATAAAGAGTATAACAGTGACACTTTTTTTTTCCACATTGACCCTACATTTTATTCATTGAATGTCGAGTGCCTGTGGTTAGACCCTATGCTATAGACAGTGTGAAAAAAATACGTGTACAATTTTCAATCGGGTTCAATTTAGTCTGAAAACTCGTGTGCAATATTATGTCATTAGACAACAAATGAAGTAAAAAAAAAAACTCGTGTGCAATTTTACGTCATTAGACACTAAATGAAGTATAAAAAAACACGTACATGCAATTTTACATTGCCATTGGCATTGCAGGCATTGGGCCCTATAGGCTATGATTGTTACCGGTCACTGTGAAATAAACTAGAAAAAAAAGTTATTGGAAATATCAAATTAAAATCTATTATGTTCACTTCAGTCCTCTCTATAGGCCGTGCCTATCGTCATATTACGCAACGTTTCAGATCAAGGACACCACGTAGGTAATGATATTGCCATTTGATTACATTGGTTACAAGCGTTTATCGGAAAACAAACGTTTTCCTAACCACCGTTGGTACAGCGACGTCACCTGGGGGGAAATGGGTGAAGGGTCTTCATTTAAGATAACATGGAAAGATAGATAACTCAAAATAAAAGGATGGTAAAATGTTCTTTTCAATCCCATGATTGAAATTTTAAGCCTTATCACTACTCTGGTTACCAGGCAACTCGGCCCGCGGACAACTCGGACCGAGACAAGTCGGCCCGTAAGCGAGGACTAGTCGGCCTGTATGTTAAGACAACTCGGACCGTATGAAAAGACTACTCGGACCATCAATAATTATTGTTGTCTTACTACTTATTTTTTTTAATAAAATTGACGGAAATCATAAAGACACAGTCTGACATCTGTCAAAAGTATTGGGAAATGTAAAAAAAAATCCCTATATAATCAACCAAAACCATATTTTTTTCAAAAAATTATTGCGAAGTCATTTCTGGATAGATTTTTACAAATGTTACACCAAAGCATTCGGAATTGTCTATATTTTGATTGGTTATTGACTCATTATGTTGTTATGAGTGATTTTTATTTGTACATAATTTAAACACAACAAATAAAATTTGATTTTCCTATGTATTTCAACTAAAAATAAATCCTAAAAATTGACAATAATGGAAAAATTATGTACAAATAATAACCGCTCATATAAAAATAATGAGCAAATAAACAAACAAAATATAAATAATTCCGAATGTTTTGGTGTACAATTTGTTAAAATCTATCCAGAAATGACTTCACAATAATTTTTTGATAAAATATGGTGTTTTTTTTACGTTTCCCAATACTTTTGACAGATGACTGTATGTGCAACTTCATTTCAAGAATTTTGATAGATAGTCTAGTGTTAATAAACTTAATATGTTTGGTTAGACCTATTTTGACCAACAATTCTGAAATATCTTTTATGGATTATTTTCTTGTTTACCATAGGGCAAAGCAAAGAGCTATACTAAGAAATGGTAACATGGACCATTTCACCTTTATTGATAGAACCCCCTTCGAAAAAGTTCACTTGATTTTTTGTAAACATCTCCTGGAAACAAAGAGGACTTCCTCAAATATAGGAGTGAGAGCAGAACTTGGTAGATTTCCTGTTGAAAATTTTATTAATTGCAAGCAATTTTATATCTTGCCAGACTACATACTGACAATTTAAATCCATTATTGAAAGAGGCTTTTGAACTTTCAAAATCTCTTGATTCACAAGGTGTTACATAATGCTTATATGAAATTTCATAATCTATAAGCTCTAAATATTTTTTCCTTAAATTATTTATTTTTAATTTTTTATATTAATTTTATTCCTGTAAATGATACGTAATAGACCATGTTATGAGAACAAAATCACGTCCTAATCACATTATTGGTCACTTAATATTATCATTTAATAAATAATTCATTTTCACTAAAAGATAATAATTGTCTTTTAAATAAATAAATAATTATACACATATAAATATTGAACAATATTATAAAACAATAATACGGTCCGAGTTGTCTTAACATACGGGCCGACTAGTCCTCGCTTACGGGCCGACTTGTCTCGGTCCGAGTTGTCCGGCATTCACTACTCTTAGGGTACGGGATATCAACAATAAAATTTTGTGTCAATAATCACAAAAGTCACGTGACCTCAAAGCGAGAATACCACAATGACAAGATGGCGAAACGAAGTAGGCGGGATTAGTTAATATCGAGACATTTGTTATGATAATGAGCTGGAAATGAATATTAACAGGTAAGTAAGTATAGAAGAATGTAGATAAATATTTAACGAAACGAAATATATATGTTTGATCATTCTCGCACCCGATTTCATTAAAAAAAAATAGCAAAAAAGCGGCGCAAGATTTTCACCGCGCAGTTTCGAAAGTTTTTGATAGGGTGAAATCCGTAGCCCTATGGTCCGCAAATAACAGAAAACTGGCCAAGGACCATAAGGGCTACGACAGGACATTATAGAGTTAATCTTTCTTAACTTTATCGCTACCCTATCTGCCCGTGCGGGTTCCGCAAATATCTTTGTATATAATTCCAGTGTACATATACCTGATTCATTCAAATTGGTGGAGGAATTTCATGGTCAACTCAAAATTGGTGGTGGAAAAAAAAAGAAAAAAAAAGAGTGCTCCTAGACTGGAGGGAAAACGGAAAAAGAAGAACAAGGTTCCACAGCTAGTGTAATGGCATCCCCTTAAAACCCTTGCGAGTAAGCGAATATTAAGGGTTTTATTATTAGAACTACGAATGTCATGTAAAAAAAATTACAATTTCGTTTTCACTGTCATAGACTAGTAAAATACTAGTCCGAGATTCCTCTGCCGTCTAACGGCTTTTATGGATTTTCTGTAGCCGTTGGACGTCAGAGCGCTATGCATACGGAAAACAGCGGATTTGCTTCTCCAACTCTGGGTCAGCACATTTCCACGTTTCGTGGCTATCGGATTTTATTTTCTATCAGAAACCCTTATATAAATCGCTTCACCAATCATTTTTCTATTCATTCATAACCATCTTACCCTCAGAAAGTGGTGTTGCACTCCATTACAGCACGATTTTGCCTTAGATCCTATGATTCCGCCATTTGTCTTCCATTTTTTAAATATTTGTCACGTGACTACGAGAAAACCACGATTACCGCAATGTATCATGGGAGATGATTTGCATATAAACAAACAAACAAATATTTGTATTGCCAATCATACACGCCTGTTAAGGCAGAACAATTAACATAAAATTTAATACAGTTGATTATATTGATTGGTATTGATTTTAACAGCAATAGTGAATTACAGATAACCATAAGAAAAACAAATGATGTAGTACCTTGTCCAAAAAGGGGGGACGTAACACATGCTCTTTCCGAAGCCCGTTGGTAACACTCTGCCATTGAATCTTTTCTTTCCAACACATTCTGTATTATTTCCTTCTGCTCTGCTTTGATCTGTAGATGGACTGTTTGTCCTGCAGAATACGCTTAAATGTATCGTCTTCCATGTGATTTGAATGTTGTTTACCTATGCAAATAATGCTCAAATAATTTGGTGCGCTGAATTAAGTAGCTACCATCATGCAATGCGTTACTGTTATCATTCAGTTAGTATCGCGAGATCACGTTTGTAGATTCGAAAATGGAAGTCAAATGGCGGAATAATAGGATCTAAGGCAAAATCGTGCTGTAATGGAGTGCAACACCACTTTCTGAGGGTATGATGGTAATGAATGAATAGAAAAATGATTGGTGAAGCGATTTATATAAGGGTTTCTGATAGAAAATAAAATCCGATAACCACGAAACGTGGAAATGTGCCGACCCAGAGCTGGATAGGCAAATCCGCTGTTTTCCGGATATATGGCGCTCTGACGTCCAACGGCTACAGAAAATCCATAAAAGCCGTTAGACGGACTAGTAAAATACATGTTCTTCCGTTGCATTGGCGGCGACCATGTGTAAAGAAAAAATTGATGGTGAAAAGTGATAAATATGAAGATTAACTACAGTTGATGCAGTGCATAAGCAGCATTATTAGTGTGTATTACATTTGAGTTCATAAAAGTACAATATTAATTACATGAAAACATATAAACAATGGCGTCAGATGAATTTATCATAAAAAAAGAATCCGACGATGTTGACCTCAGTTTGAACAATTTAAAAACATTATATTCAGTAAAAGAGAAGTACAGGAGAAGACAAAAGAATAGTGCTGGTAATTATATACCCTTTGAATCAATTGACAAATCAATATACACTGATCAAGGAAATTGCGCTTGTTTTATTACGTCTGAAGACCGAATTCACTATTGGATATCGGCTATAGCACAAATCTTATGGGTCAAATCAGGGGACACATTTGACATTATTTGGAGAGGCAGAAAAGATGATAAACGCAACATTATAAGTCAAACAGAATTTATAGTACATGATAAACAAAGCCCCACCGATGAAGATTTCTTGTACAAGGTAATTGTTTACCTTACCACCGGTAAAGTGTTCATTCAAGGCAAGGAAGGGCAACATTTCTGTGATAATTATTTTGAACCCTGTTTGAGGTTTACAGATAATTTAGAGAATCAAGACCAAACTCTCATTAAAGAAGGCACCTCAGTCAATGTTGACAACAACATTGAACCCGAAACAATTGAAACAAGAGAAATATCTGAAATTAAAAACAATTCAGAACCTGATTTACACTTAAACACACATGATCTGGATACAGTCCCAAAAGAAGTGTCCAATATTAAACTCACACTCAATGAAGCAACAAAACATACTGTCCCTGAATGTGTAGAAGAGACACTGAAAAGACTCGTACAACCCTTGGTGAACAGAATGAATGTTATGGAAGAAGCTCTTGTTGATATAAAAGAAACAAGTGCTACTTTGATAAGTAATCAACAACAAGATAAAACAGAAGTGGTAAACGAAATTGACAAATGGAAGAGGTCAATGAATCAGTCGTCAGGTAATATACACACTAGTGAGCTTTTTGAGAAAAAGCATAAAGAAAAAGACAGTGAAATTAAAAAACTCTCAAAGAAAATAGATGACTTGTTAAGTGCACATGATGTTCAATGCAGAAAGTTACAATCAGACTTTAATTTAAAAGAAGACAAAATTTTGAAAAAGCTGGAAGAGGCTAACAAACAAAAAGATTAGGTGGTATGGGATAATGAAAAACTTGCCTTTATCCTACAACAAAAAGATAAGAAAGCTAGACAATTTAAAACAAGATTATGAAATCAGAATTAAAGAAAAGGACAAACAGACATCAGACCTACAAGATCGTATACAAAACTACCTTTACGATTTAAATGGTGAACCGTGGGGTAAAATTATTTCTAAGCAACAGGAACAGGAAATACAAATGGGCAAAGATCAATTTAACCCTGATGATAACAGAATAAACACCAGTAGTTTGACAACTCGGCAACACAAGGATACCCCAGATCATAGGATCATAGAAGGAAGGACCAGGAAAAAAGGAAAGGAAGTGATTATGACATTGTATTTCTACATGACTCTATATTTCATGAAATTGATATGCGACGTTTAATAGCAGGAAATCATAGAAAAGGCGAAAAGGTCACTACCTACACTATCGAAGATGCAAGCTTTGCCGTGTCAGAGATGAACTTTGCACAAACTATTCTGTTACATGCTGGAATAAACAACTTGAAATCCCAGCCGGCCGAGGAGGTGCACTCCCAATTTTCAAACCTAGTAAATTTAGCACGCACAAAATCTGGTAATGTGGTTATATCACTTCCTACACCTTCAAGAACAGAATATCTTAACAACAGAGTTCAAGATTTCAACACTCTTATTAAATCTAACTTTGAGAGACTAGAAAATATAACTTTATGTCTCAACAGCAATTTCTCTGTGAAAGGTGAAATTATTGATCAGTTATTTTTCAAACACACAAAACTGTCGCGAGAACATGGGATACGATTACTTGCAGGGAACTTGAAAAGATCATTATTTCCAGAAATGAAATTCAGACAAAATCAGCGGGATAGATTTCAGGTGCCTATGCCCTACGGAAGACAAAACATTCACAGCGATTACCCAACTCGCAATATGAAGGGACGAAGTTCTCATGTGCCAAAATCTTACACTTTTGACTACATGTATAATCATCAATCAGCCCATAATTGGAATGAACCTAGTGACAGCAGATTGCAAGGTTTAGAAACGGACAAACTAGCATGTAGTGTTGCCTCTGCAATACAAGAGGCCCTCAGATTTTAGATTTATTGCATTATACACAAATCTGTTTTTGCTTGGGTAGTTTCAAGTGGTGGTTATATAATGTTTTCATTTGTTTTTTCTCAGTATGTTTATAATTTTCTAAGATTATATTGTTGATTGGGACAAGAAAGATAACTCTTGCACAATTTAGACTCTAGTGCTTGGGAATGCACAGTGATTGATGCTGATGATTGTACTGTTTTTCTTTGAATAAATTTGCTTATATGTGTAAAGTATCAAGAAATGTTTCCATAACTACTTGGAATGTCAATGGTTTGTGTAAAAAGTCAACAAGTCAGAAACTTTGTAAGTTGGATGACAATAATTTCAGTAAATACATGCAGTCTGATATTATTTGTTTATCAGAAACTCATGCACATTCGAAAGATATTTTACAGTATGTCGGTTATAAATGTTACATGAACTGTAGGGATAATAATTCTAAAAAACCGAGTGGTGGCTTAGCAACTTTTATTAAAAGAAATATTGTACATGGTATTCAATTAATCGACAAATCAGTTAAAGATATGTTATGGTTCAAACTTGACAAGGGATTTTTCAAACTTCCCAGTGATCTTTATTTATGTTTTGTTTATATTTCGCCAAAAAATTATTCATATACATTAAAGACTAATTGTGATGGAATAATCTTTGAGAAACTTGAGAGAGATATTTCAAAATATAACCAATCAGGGGACATCATGGTTATGGGGAATTTAAATGCACACATTAATGAAGATGAACAAGATTATATAGTAAATGATTCTGATGATTTTTTTAGATGATTTTCTGCCTCAAAATTATATAGTTGATGGCATTCAAAAATTATGCAATACTGAATTGTACCTAAAAACAAACGAATACGGGAAATATGTTATTGAGTTATGAACTGAAGCGCAACTAAGAATTTTAAATGGTAGAACCATTGGTGATTCCGTATGTAGAATAACTTATTATAATTATATTGGTGCATCAATTGATTTTGAACCAACGCTCTCTGATCATTGTCCTATATTTGTAAAAATTTGTCACCGTTTTTTGAGAAACATTTGCCAAATTTTTAAATGATAGTGTGAGAAAAATTAAATGGAATGTTGCTCGAGAAACCGTTTTCAAATCAAACTTACCAAATTTTAACTATGATGCATTATGTGAAGACTTAGAAAATATTATAAAGTCATATGAAAACAAAGATTCAGGTACGTGTAATATGACTGAAAGTATTGTGAATGAAAAAGTTTTAGAGTTTTCCTCTTTTTTACTTAATGCTGCAACAAATAGTATTGCCAGTAGAAAAATAACTAAAAACACATCTGGAGCTAAAAAGACAAAGAAAAAAAATTATGGTTTGACAATGAATGTGAATTAAAATACAAACATTTAAAAGGTTTGGCAAGGAACTTATGTAATAATCCTTAGGACAAAAACCTAAGACAAAAAGTTGCAGTCTATAAAAAATATTTTAATAGATTAACTAGAAAGAAACACAGAATATTCAAAAATAATCTTTTGCAGAAAATTGTAGATGATGAAGACAAAAATCCTAATGAATTTTGGAAATATGTAGATAAACTAAAAGTAAAAGTGAACAATGATCCCAGTTCTAATATATCCCCAAACGAATGGTTACAATGTATAATGATCATGTACTAGAAATTACTAATAAGTATAAGTATTTAGGAATATTATTTATGCCTTCGGGTAGTTTCACTAAAGCAACTGAGCTCTTGTGTAAAAAGGCAAGAAAAAAGCTTTATTCTGCATTTATAAAACATTGAATTCAGATAAGTTAAATATTATACCAAATCTTAAATTGTTTGATTCATGTGTTAAGCCTATGTTACTTTATTGTAGTGAAGCTTTGTGTCTAGAGACATTGTTGAAAGATAATGCAAATGTTGAGTCGAGACATTTTTTATTTCAACCAGTACTGGTGCAAGTAAAATTTGCAAAATATATTTTAGGGGTAAGTAAAACAGCATCCAATTTGGCAGTTTTAGGTGAATTAGGTATGATCCCTTGCTCAGTGAATGCTATTAAACTTTCGGTAGGTTTTTGGCATCATGTTGTTAATTCAAAGGATACAAGTATGATCAGAAAGGTTTATGATACTATTATAAATAGTTCTCGATGGTATAGTTCAAAAATCAAATTGTTGCTCAATAAAATAAGATTCGGCCACGTTTGGAAGAATCAAAATACTTTCTCTAAAAATCGATTAACTTTTTCTGTTAACAAAACATTGAAAGCGGATTATATCAAATTCTGGAAAGATAAATTATCTTTGGATGGTTCGGAAGAAAAGGGAAATAAATTGAGAACGTATCGTAAATTGAAAGAGAAATATGAAATTGAAAATTTTCTCAAATTAGACATAGTTAGATCAGATGTTTCAAACTTTATCAGAATAAGAATAAGTAATAGTACTCTCATGATTGAAAAATGCAGACATAGAAAAATAAACTTGGCTAATAGAATTTGTCCCTTATGCAGATCTGAGATAGTAGATGAATTCCATTTCAGTATGATATGCGATAAGCTTAAAAATATACGTGATAAATTCTTTCAGAAATTAACTGATATTGTACCTTTATTTTCAAATTTTTCAGATTTAGACAAATTCTTTTTTTATATTTCGAAGTAGTGATTATGACATAAACATGTGCTGTATTAAAGTCATAAGTGAAATGTATAAATACAGAAATTCATTAATGTAATTTGTTTAAGAGCAAGAAAAACTATAATATTTCTGATATTCTGTCTCTGTATCAAACCTCCTCAGTCGAAATAGTATATAAAATATTATATTAAATATTATGTTATATATTTTTCATTGTAAATAATCTGAATGTTTATATTTGTGTATGCCTCAGCCCTTCATGCTGTAGTTGAATGTATTGTTTGTTGTTTGATGATAATCCAACCTTTGGATTTTAAATCAATAAAATCTTATCTTATCTTATCTTATCTTATCTGTACATGTCTATGCGTAGATGCGATGCTCGCCTGTAGGCTGTACCTAATCCATATTATTTAGATTGGGTTGCATTACCTTTCAGAAGGTTATTATAACCTTCTATTATCTTCGTGACACTGCAGGTAGAAAACCAATAACAAATCAACCGGAATTAAAAAGTGGTACACAATTATAATACAATCCCGAAGAGACATGGAATATTTTCTTCTTCTTCTTCTTCTTTGGTTACGGAAAACCATCAACGTACTGATGTTTACTTTCCGGCGGTAACAATAATAACAGAGCAAAACAAAAACAAAACTTAATGCATGGTTTCATGAGAATCAAAAGTGGCAAAAATAGTAATAATAATAATAATTATGAAAAAAAGAATGAAAAGAAATACAGACTATTCTACTGTTAAAAGCTGTTGATTAACATACTGGATTAAATTATTGACCAAGCTTCTGTGTAATACTTATATGAGACAGGCAACTTGTTTGAAGGACGAAGTCCTAACATTTCAATAATACGATGATCCGTACAAGTTATTATCTTTTATTTTGAATGAATTGTGTAGCTGTTCCGTTCATTTTACCTACGTCGCTCTTCCGTCGAGAGTTTCGTAGAAAGACATTTTTTTATTAGAATTTTATTTCAAGTTTATTTCGATTTTGCATAGAGTAAATAATTAAAGAATTGGGGATTTTTCATTGGAATATATTTCCTTTGCGTTTCTAAATATCAATTGATCTATTTTTTTAACTTCCGGTGAACAGATATTTGGCTATCAATATAGAAAGGAGGAAAAATCGGACAGCCTACCGTTAAAAGGACTTCGTCCTTTAATAATGTTGTCTTGTCCAGGTAATATGCCAAAATATTACCCAGGTCTGAGAGACATATTACCCGACCGAAGGGGAGGGTAATGTGTCTCTCAGACATGGGCTTCAGTCGGGTAATATGTCTCTCAGACCTGGGGAATATTTTGGCATATTACCTGGACAAGACCACATTAATATCATTATTATACTGAGTGTCTAATTGTCCAGGTAATATGCAAAAATACAACCCAGGTAATATGCCAAAATATTATAGTACCAAATATCACTACAGAAACTTACACGAAGCATAATAATGTCGTATATATCGAATTTATGTCTGTCACAATTTAGACCGGTACTGTAAATGATGATTTGATTTATTGTGCTTAACGCCACTTTCAGCAATATTTTAGCTATATCATGGCGACCAGTTTTAGTGGTGGAGGAAGCCGGAGTACCTGAAGAGAACCACAGACCACGGACAAGCAACTGGTAAGCTTTATCACTTGCGACTGCGAGTCGAGGGCACCCTTTTTTGTAATTTTGAAAGCCGGGCGCCAGCTCACGCCGTATTGGTGATTGGTTTGTATGCGTTGTTAGGTAATCCAATTATCTAACTCACCACAGACTTGTGAAACCCCACATTGAGATGTGTCTGACACCCTTACCACTTAAGGTATTGATAGAAGTCTAGTCAGAATTAAAACATGAAAGTCCTCACATTGAGACATGTCTGAAACCCTTACCACTTAAAGTATTGCTAGAAGTCTGGTAAGAATTTAACGACATGAAAGCCCCAAGGCCCCTTTAAATATTTGTAATATCATGGGTAGAACAAAAATAACTAGATTTAGGTCAATGATATTAGGGAAGTCCCTGCCTGATGTGCTACCGCGCTTCATTGAAAATGTACTTCGGTCAACGCTTTCATACCCCAATGAAACTTCAAAAGAATGCATTCAATTCTTAAGTGATCAACATTTCAGTACAACTAACAAAAAAACATAAATAGATGTCTACAATTTCAGTCTCTAGGGTCATAAATATCCTGAATGTTATTTTGTAATTGTTGTGAAAAATGTGTTTTCGGAAAACTTAATCACGCTACCTTGCATTGGTATCATTCAAGATTGAAATGGCAATATATTAGACAGTTGCCAAAAAGCAAATTAAAAATGCATGATTATAGACATAAATTATATAGACACTTGTATATATAAAAATCTTAACTTCATTTCAAATTCATATAGAGGAATGTATAATTTAAAAGACTGCAATGAAATCAAAAATTAAAATTTAGACTTTTAAAATTGCAAATTTGTTTTCATCCACTTAAAATATTGACAATTCATGTACTAAGTGAGGTTGATCAACATTATCAACTCTACTGGGTTTTACTCAATAATTACACTCTGGTTAGTATTATTTGTGATATGACTAAATTTCAGATTTCTAAACCAGTCCTAACGGACTAATAATCATAAGAAAACAAACCGTTCCTTCATTTTAGTTTTACCAATAAAGGAATCGCTGCCGTCAATCTTGGCAACGTCTTGAATCATAAAGAATTGGCATTCCATGTTCTTCAGTAATTTCAGAATAAAACTGCCAATTGTATCTAACAATTACACCAATTAAATTTGCATTTCCAATTTCAAATTACAAGAAGGCATTATAGGACTTTGTGGAATACCTTTTTTTTCTTCAAAAAATAATGATGGATTCCGTTGACGAATACGCCATAGTATAGGTTAAGGGAGAAGAGGTCGAAATGGACATATTCATAGAATAAGACATACGACACCGAGAGTTTCTAACCGGTGTCCTTTAGCTATTTTATTGGAAATTTACGTGCATCCCATCCTATCTAAAAAATGAAAATGAAAATTATTTGGCTGTTTTTCTCGGTTTCTTTAAAGGTATTACTTTACATCTAAATCGAATATATTTTATTTCAGTCCAAGAAACCAATCGAGAAATTCGCAGTGTGTCAGTGACTTACGTCTGATCGGTGCATTTCTCCGGGTATTCCGGTTTCCTCCACCAATAAAACTGACTGCCACGATATAGCTGAAATATTGTTGAAAGTTGCATTAAACACCATAAAACCAAGCCAAAAACCAAACCACTGCAATTCGTTAAAATAAATCCGCGCTTAGAGTAATGTACATATTATAATACAGAATAAATGTATATATTTACCTTGAATGAAGAAATGTAATCAGCTTTCTTTAATGATACAGTGACGATAATCCAATTCCATCTTACATGAAAAAACACAATTGGGGAAATACAATATGCTTAAACTAACAAAATAGCTTGAATACTCCTATTTATCCTGTACCTGTTCTGTTTAAACAGGCACATTGCATTGATTGGATAATTATTTGTTGTATGCTGTCACGTACCCACCTATATTAAAAGAGGCAATCAAGGGATTGCTATATAATTGCATTATTTAATTCAAAATATAAACGTGACTGGATTAAAAAAAAAATTCTGCAGGATAACCACAATATTATTGCAGTGTGATAAAATATAAATTTCATAGGTATTCAGCCCAATACTTGTAAAAGACTCGGTGAACCTCGTTGTTATCCCCGTTAGAAAGCCTCATTCGCATAAACTTTATATTTTAAAACACTGCAATGATATTGTCTATATAAATGGTTCAACGCTTTCAAATATGAAATATAACTAACTTAGCAAAGTTGTGTATTTAAAAATTTTAAAACCACCAGAAGTTTGTGTTCAATGTTTTGGGGTTCACACGGGGATGATAATATTATATGATGTAAATTCATTTTGTTTGTCTTTGGTGTAAGCATATCTTATTTCTAAAATATTCGTAATACAAAATACAAATTGTAAGAATAACACCAAGGATTCAGAAAGAAACATAACTATGCTATATTTATCTGTCTCCTTATGTGTTTTCGTTCATAGACCAGGGTCTGCTTGCTTTGCCAGTTTGCTTGTGGTATATATAATTGTGTCCTCATCCTTCTTTGGCTTTTTTCAAGGACTAAGAGTTATTTTGCCATTCTCTTTGTTTCTATGACAATTAAAAAAAGAAAGTTTAAGCAATGATGGTCTAAAACCCCATCAATATCGACAAAACGAAAAATCACCTCTGATCTTAACTCACTGAACACTGAAAAAATGGGGGTAATGTTGGAAATGGAGGTCAGAATAGATATCTAAATAAGCGTTAGGGAATACAGCAGAGGCAATTAAAAATAGACAATCCAGAGAAAGTGGTAAAAGGAGTTTGAAGATACGAAAGGGGTAATGCAAATCTGTATATCGAAGAAGTACAGACAACACAATGGCCAAAAGAAAAAGGACAAACAACATACACATAAAACTGCAAAACGAGAAACACGAACCCCACTAAAAACCGGGGGTGAAATCACGTGCTCCGGAAGAGTAAGCAGTTCCTGCTCCACTAGAGGCACCCGTCGTGTTAATCTAGTTAAAAAAGTGGAACATATCCGCGGTTATTTGTGAAACAGATATTCCATAGCGGTCAATCAAGTCATGGTGGCGACCGTAAAACGTTCGAAGTGATGACTTCGACTTAGCCAAGAGGAACCGTTGGTTCAGCAGCTTCCTTGTTAGCATCAACAGAGGGTACACAATACGAAGACAAACAAAACAAACACAACACAATAAGTGTTGGGCACCACTCTACATAAACAAACAGAAATAACGCAAATAAGACATGTTGTACTTTACATATGTATTGCTGATTACCCCATGAGTATCTTCGAACTCTTCTTTGTTTTGAAATTCCCGATATGACAAGCCTTTTTCTTTATCTTCAGAGACAATATTACTAATAAAAAAGACACAATTGTAACAATATTTTTCAATAATAAAAAATAATCTTATTTCTTTTAATATCAAAATTAAGCTTAATGGGTTGACTCATGATGTTAATAATATTGTTTTCCTCTTCATCTTTTATTGACAAAAACTCTGACAAATTAAGAGCAATATCTCTTCGAAATGAATTTAACTTATCAGAAATATACGTTCCAAACCCTCCGTTTTTAAGTATAATATCTTATATAATATCCACTATATTTTTCTATATAACTTAGAAGTAAAATTTTGCAAGGGGACATATTCATGGGATCAAGAAGTTTGTAACGCCAAGACATGTTTAGTGCCTTACAGAAAGATTTAATATGTGGTAATATTACCCCCCCCCCCCTTTCCTAATTTTTGGTATCAAATTTTAAATCATTCCTACAGAGGACACCTGCCCTGGCTTAGCGTGTTGTACTTCAATTATCTGATAAAAAAGTAAAATAATAATAGTATTTGTGGTTTAAGCACAATTCAATTCGATCTAAATTGTAGAAAAACTAACAAAAAACTCAACGATAGATGTATACAATTTAAAATCTTGCGGTAAAAAATATCGATTATATCATTTTGTAATTGTTGGAAAAAAATGTTTTCTTGACTGTAATACAATTCGTGAATCTTAATCACGTTGTCTTGGTATCATATACAAGGTCGTTATGTGAAGTGGCCCAAAGGAAAATTAAAAATGCATGATTATAAAGACACGTGTTAAAAAATATCGTATTTAATGATAAAGTCTGTTGACTGTTAATATTTTTCCAAGATCAGTCTTCGGGATGCCGTTGTTCTATTGCATTATTTTAAATTTAATAAATAAATACTAAAAAACGATTATTTTAAAACACTTAAAGGACGTATGGTTTTTGTAATATCGATTTCGGACGTGTAAATATTCCGGATAAGTTACGTCACAGTAAACGTCATGGAATACAATCGTCGTTTTCATTTTCATTTAATAATCAGCGTAGTAACAATTTTACTTAAAGGGATATTGTCTACCAGCTGCGTAATTTTTTCATACCCAAAATTATTGTCGATTTCCGTACTGACCATCATAAAATGAAGATTAACATCGAGTTATGTTGCAAAAGATACGATTTTTTGACAAAAAAGACCCAAAACTATCGTTATAAGAATTATTGTCTGGATGACAATATTCAAATCTATTCATATGGCCTTCTATGTGAACACGTCTTGAGCATGCGCACTGTTTAGAAACAATAAACAACATGTGGTTCTTGGGCAAAAGAGAAACTGTCAATGAGTGGAAGAAAGCGGACTTTGACAGATTCAGAGATAAAGAGGAATAGAAGTGAAGTATCTTCCAAATGGAACAAATGCAGGATATATGTAGGGGATCAGTTGGACCGTTGCCGTTGGATGGAGCGAACTCAAGGAAGTGCTTGATTATTGTTGATAGGTAAGCCGAGCATGTTGCCTTCTTTTTTCAATCGTTTTTCATATTTTATGAATTTATGATGATGCCTATGATCATTTTCGGTAGATATTAATCAATATATGTAATTTTGCACCTGGCAACAGCAAATTATTGTCAATTAGTAGCATAAAACGGCCGTATTTGCGAGGTAAACAAACACAAATTTTAAGAGGCCAGCAAAGGGGAAATGGGAGTGCAAAAATGATATCAATGGCAATGCAGTTTATTATTATCAATTTAAAAAAAATATTGAATCAATTCATTTTTAATGCAAGAATTAAAACTGTACATGGCTTAATGAAAACCCTATAAAGTTCTTTTTATTCAAGCAAATTTATTTCTTTGATATACAACATATAATTAGGCTTTTAATTTTATCAAATTTCAACAACTTGGACATGAAACTTAGTCTTGGGAACCAAAAGTATATACCTTACTTTCTGCGAATTATCACTATAATGGAAAATCAGTATGTATTTTTCAAATAAAAGCTTTCTATTTAAAGAAGCTTCATTTCAATTGCACTTTTAGTTTGGATCCTGTAAGTATAATATATAATTATAAACAAATTTTTGAAGAAATGATATGAATATCCATTGAAATTTTCAAGTTTCAAAACTTTTTTTTATATATGACTACAAAATTTTACTGAAAATTTCAGAAATGTCCTAAAATGCATATTTTAGACCATGGCTAAATGAAAATCATTTTCAATTCCTTTATGCAGACAAGTTTATATCTTGGGTACTGGAAATACATTACATAAATAAGGTTAAAAGTACTTTTCAACAAGTTTGAACATAAAACTTTGTTATGGGAGCAAAAATTATATCTTCCTGTCTGTGAATTATCACCATGGTGGAAATCAGTATGTATCTTTTATATAAAAAGCTTTCCATTTAAATAAGTGTCATTTCAGTAGCATTTTTAGTTTGGATCCTGTAAGTATGATACATAAACAAGTTTTTAAAAAATAATATGAAGATCCATAGAAATTTGCAAGTTTCAGAAACTTTTCTATATATGTGACTATAAAATTTTACTGAAATGTCCTCAACTGCATATTTGAGACTATGACTAAATGAAAATCGTTTTCAATTTCCTTATGCAAACCAAGTTTATTTCTTGACTATTCTAAAAACATTACATTAACTATTTTTTACTACATTTCAACAATTTTGGACATAATTTTTAGTTCAGGGAGCCAAAATTATACTTTACTATCTTAGAATTATCAACATAGACATGATAGAGGGAAATCAATGTGTATTTTTCATATAAAGGCTTTCTATTTAAAGAATTGTCATTTGAACTGCTTTTTATCCCCTCGCCAACGAAGTTGCGAAGGGATATAGTAACGCTACCGTTCGTCCGTCACATCCTTGTGAACACTCTAGAATCAACATCCTTCAATGGATTTTGACCAAACTTGGTACATACTTAGTCCTTAAGAGAATCTGGAACCCTATTGATTTTCAAGGTCGTATGTCAAAGATCAAGGTCACGCTCAAATTTTTACCGCATAACATCCTTGTGAACACTAGAATCAACATCCTTCAATGGATTTTTGACAAAACTTGGTACATACTTAGTCCGTAAGATAACCGAAACCCTATTGATTTTCAAGGTCATAGCCTCATAGGTCAAAGGTCAAGATAACCGGGTCAAAATTTTACCGCGTAACATCCTTGTGAACACTAGAATCAGCATCCTTCAATGGATTTTGACCAAACTTGGTACATACTTAGTCCTTAAGAGAATCTGGAACCCTATTGATTTTCAAAGTCAAAGGTCAAGGTCACCGGGTCAAATTTGTAGGCGAGGGGATATGCCACGATTTGCCCTTGTTTAGTTTGGATCTTGTAAGTATGATTTATATACAAGATTTTTAAGAAATAATGTGAAGATCCATAGCAATTTGCATGTTTCACAGTGTGTGAATTTAACAGTAGACCGATGGCCCTTGTCTGTGTTAAAATCATGCAGGTTTTTGTAATATTATCTGAATTTTTTAGGCAAATTACTACAAAAACTGGTAATTTCAGACAAATGTGATTTTGTAGTGGAACTTTGATGTAATTTTGTCTCTTTATATTGGGTTGTGTAGATGTGTGCTGGATACATGTATATAGATTTAATATTATTTTGAAAAGTTTTTTCGTTATACAGCTGCACATCAGAACCATATAAAAAAAATTATTTCGATATTATACACATACACTGTAATAAACAATTCTTTTTTATTCTTACAGTCTCTCAATAGATATTACTGAAGAGGGCAGTGATGTTGGTGATGATTCTGACGATGGAGATTTTGAACCTATCCTCAACTTCACTCTAAGGTTTGTCATGTTAATTTCATATGTTTCAGTTGTAACTTACATACTTGAAATGTTGTCCTAATAACAGAACCATGCATGATCACATGAGCTTTATTATGCCCCCGCTCCACTGGAAGGGGGGGGGGGTATACTGTTTTACCTCTGTCCGTCCGTTCATCCCAAGATGTTCATAACATTTTTCTCAGTAATTATTTATGGCAGCAATCTGATATTTGATCATAGGCTTCAGAAGGGTCAATCGAAAGTCGCAAACCCGCTGCGTTGTCCATAGTCAAGTCCGATAGAAGTCCCATCCGATGAAGGGAAATACATCAACAACAAATGAAGATCAGTTCTGATTTGGGTAACAGACACCCTGTAACCATTGACCAGCTCGTGATGCCTGCCGTAAAACTTCTTGAGGGATGACCACAACCTAAAATCTGTCTACAAATCACTCAAATCCTTCATAAAGTGGACTTGTAATGATATGTTTAGTTGCTCATTCACTATACATTCGAGATATTCATCTTGAATTGAAAGTTAGAGCTCCATAGATCATAATCTCAATTCTATTGTTTTATTCTTGTGAATTACATTGTATGTATTTTTCTACTTCAGGTGGCAGAGAAGTTACAACAAAAAGACAGCTAGATGGTCTGTGCAGCCTGTTAAAGCTGACAAGTCATATTCCTATGTTCCAAGACTATTAAGGGTCATCATTTGTATGAGACTGCAAGATAATGAAGGAATGAATTAACGTGTGCAGTTGGAAGTAGATGATCCCAGAAGAATCTCGGTCCATCTTGCACCAATTCCACAACCTCCAACTCGGGATAATATTGTAGCATCTCAGAAATCCAGATTTGAAGACCAAGACAAAACAATTGACTCTATTGTCGCATAAAATAAATTTTGATTATCACTCTTTGTTTTTCCTGGTCTAACAGAAGTTCTGCACATTTAGAGCAGAAAAGTACCCAAGTCAGGATAATGGGCATTACAAATTGTCCAATGCACAATAATGATAGCACTCAGTGTGTTGGTCTAGTTAGTACAAACCAGGACAACTTTTTAGGACCTCACAAGAAACATCTCTGCCAAGTTTGGTTAAATTCTGTTCGGCTGTTCTCAAGAAGAAGATGAAAATGTTGTTTCCCATAGGGTTTCAATGCAAACTTTGACCTCCGCTGGTGGCCATTTTGAATTTTCAAATGGCGCAAACAGTAACAACACATGTTAAAGACTTTCATAGGAACATATATACCAGATTTCAATTCAATCCCTTCGGCGGTTCTTGAGAAGAAGTTTCTTGAAAATCGACCAATCAGAATTTTCAAATTCACATGGTGGCCATGTTTTTTGACGAATCTGCACAAAAGTAACAACTCTTGTGTAGGACCTCTTAGAAAACATCTCTGCCAAGTTTGGTTTTGAATTATATAAAAGACTGTCAGTCCATTTTAGAAGAAGTTGTCAGTGCTGATAGAACAAAAAATAATAATAAGATGGCAACACTTTCAAATTAAATTTACAATTCCAACTGACCAACTTGTGAAATTAACAACTCATTAGGGTTGATTTATTTTTTATTTTTGGTGTTTTAGCACCACTTTCAGCAATATTTCAGCTATATCATGGCGACCAGTTTTAGTGGTGGAGGAAGCCAGAGTACCCGGACAACCACCGACCATAGGGAAGCAAGTGGTAAACTTTATCATTAGGGTATATGGGATAAAATACAAAATATTTCATGAACAAGTTTTAATTAAATCGTCTAGGAATGAAACCCTTGTATTGTCCATATAGATCAGGATAATTGTCCCTAATTTTCCAAGTACAACAGCTTGGGATCACACTTCTGACCCCAGCTCCAAGTCGGCCATGTGCCCAAATGGTATACTGGCGGTAGGCTGCATACCTATTGGATCTGTTGTAATCCTCGTCATGGGACATTACTACAAGTTCCTCTCGAAACATTCTAGCAACCCCCAACACTGCCTCATCAAGGACAATCCGATCAAAGTCCTGTAATAAAGACAAGAGATTTAATAAAAACAGAATAAAGACAGATGGTTATACATTCATCTAGAAAAATGAGCTCTATTTAAAAAAGAAATATAATTCATTATAAGTGAAATAGTTTGCACAAATTCAGTTTAGAGAAATAAAAAAAAAGTCTCATTTTGGTAGGAAAGATTTTCACGGGGGACTTTTTTATGACCACAGTTTTATTTCGTTGTTTTGTTGGTATATGGCCTGGGAGAACCATTTTGGTCTTGCAAATTTTTTTTATCAATTTACCCCTCAAGCTATTCAATTTTAATTTTATGTCTTTTTTCCTAAAAAAATATTTTGATTCTGAATCTTGAAGAAAAAAATTTGGCTGGACAGGAGTAAAAAATATATTCCGACTTGACATTTTCACAGTATAATCATATACTTGCCATTTTCACAGTATAATCATATACAAAATTTTGAAGAAAAAAATTATTCCAGCACTTTGCCAATCTAATTAAAATTAGATCTACGCACTTGCTCCCTATTTTAGATCTAATTATACCCCCGCTCCCCGAAGGGAGCGGAGCATACTGTTTTACCTCTGTCCGTCTGTCCTTCCAAAATATTTTTCGTCACATTTTTCTCAGCAACTATTGATGGCAGAAATCTGGTATTTGGTCACAAGCTTCATATAGGTACCCCATATCATGGGAAGTGGGTATCATAAGTGAGCATTAGATCACAGTTCACCTTGTTTTAATTAGATTGGCACTTCGCCGGAAAATAAGAAAATATGATTTCTGTGGAGTCCCATATTATTTTGCAGCAACTGTCTTGTGGAACTAAAAGTAAGGTGTCTTTTTTTTCTAATCCAGGCCAAATTTCTCTGAAACATTCCAGTCAATTAACTAATAAAACAACACTGGCTACGTCATTCGTTTTCATCAGACATGTATTTCACTGTGTTCTACATGTATGTCTCTGTTTTCATATTGTCGGTAAAACTGGCTAAAATAAATTAATTTAACACGTGTATCAAAATCTCGGGGAACAACTTCATAACTTATAAGAAGAAAAAAACTAACTTAGTTATTTTTAACGCCGGCAAAAATTTCCGATCGAAAATACGTAGTTGAGCTTGTCCCCATGGGGTGCCTCCTGGCATGTTTTCAATGATTATCGTGGAAACATCGGCTGAATTTGTTAAGGCATGTAGTTTTCATCAAAGAAAATCTATTCCTGATACAGAAATTATTTATTCTACGTCTTTTAGATACAATCGGTTCGCAAATAGCTTTTTTCCTCAACTTTTATAGAAACTTACCTCAATATCCATGCTGCAGCATCCGAGCTACTGACATAAAAATAGATAAATAAATAGAGTTGGCCTCGCCCAGGTCAGTGCATAATTAATTAGCTTCCGGTAACGATGGTCAGCTTTTTTAGTCGAAAAAACAACGTTTCGGAGCGTATTCATCAATAATTCGGTGTTTAATCTTCATTTTATGAAGGTCAGTACGGAAATCGACAATAATTTTGGGTATGAAAAAATTACGCAGCTGGTAGACAATATCCCTTTAAATCCATGTTTTATTGATGTGCTTGAAAAGCTCTCTTCTTCACAAATTAATTTGTATTTTTCATCTGCTGAAATATCTAAACAACGTTATCGTAGCATTTTACATGTGTAGACCATCTCTTCTGCTTTTTAGATAATAACAATAGAAGCAGGACCGTCTTAACAGCATCACGGGGCCCCAGCAAAGCAATGCACTTGGGCCCATACCTAACCACTCATAGGAATAAAACTGTAAACGTATATAAAATTAAACATATCGATATTGTATTGGTATTTCCAACAAAGTCAGTGTTTAAACCTTAGAAAAATATTTAGTACACAACATGCATAGATAAGCATGGGGCCCTATGCCCGTGGTCCCCGGGAAAATGCCCAGCATGCCGATGCGTTCAGACGGCACTGAATGCACACCTCTCCTACATCTCTCCAATGTCAATGTTAAAGATTTACGGACCACGCTGAACGCAATGTGATGATAATACCTTACATGACCCTTTGGGTCTGGCAAACGTTGATCCATGTGCGTTTTGCATAAACATGTACTATATATGCACACGCTACAAAATAGTCCCAAAACTTGATAACGTAAAATAGTTAAAGCATTTGGTTTTGCAGTTTCTAAGAAAAAAATTAAATATTAATATGAAAAGTTATGGATAACAGACGACGGACACTAAATGATAATACTTCACTTGGTCGTTTTGTAGTGTGTATATGTCTGCCTTTTATTAGATTTATTAATATCTTTATATTTTAACCGAAAGTTTACAAGAAAACTGCATTGTTTACATCAGATCACGCCCCCCCCCCCCTTTTCCCGCCGTCTCTCAATACACTTTGTTTAGATTCCTTTCCCGTTTGCTGTCAGTTAATCTTGTACATATCTAATGTGGCGATTATTTCAAAGGCAATTAGTTTATCAAATATATTTAGGAATGCTGACTTTTAAGTTTTACCTGATTTTCTTCTGCAAATGAATTATGAATTTATGTGTAACAGGTATACAATGATTGAATGAATGTGACTGAAAACAAAAACCAGCCAGTGTGTGTGTTATAAATAGAAAGTAGGCTAAATGTAACTGCATATATGATATTTAATTGATTAAACAACTGTATTTTGCAAGACTGGTTTTACCATAGTTGACTAGTAGTAGTAATGCCCCAAAAAAACTTAACTGTTCTGAAGCCCACAGTGGCAGGGACCCTGGGCTCTGTGTTCATTGTCTGCAGGCAAAGCCATTTTATGCCTTACATGTTATAAATATTTTAACAAATGTTGAGGTCTGATGATTCTCTAAATGAACTTTCAAAAACTGATGACTACCAGTTAACTAAATGTTTTTACAGTTTGATCAGGTGGAATATTGCAATGTAGACTCTGACAATCTTGACCGTTATTGTTTTATCCTGTTTTAGAATTTGTAGTCAGTGACTTTTTATCCAACAAAGCTTTATTGTTGCCAGATTTGCACAAAAAAATTGAAGATTTAGTTGACAAAACAGCTTTAATTAAATCACTGAAAGAACCAGAAGACAAAATTGGAGGCAATAAATTCTCCCATTTATGTTTGGAAGATTTCAAGGAAACGGGTGATGAAACCTTTGCATGGGAAAGTTTCGAGAACAAATTGTCAGCTTACAGTTTTCTGAAATATTTGGTAAAGGAAAATGATATACATGTAGATCTCCCAGGTCTTAAGACTTTTCTTTCATTTTCTGAAACTGACACTGAAAAATCCGAGTTTTGTTCAATTTTGAAAACTTTGAATATTCTTCACGAAAAGTTTCAGATTGGGATAAAGCTTCAGTATCAAGTTGTTGTTGGGGACAGGAAATCTTATGACCATTTAATAAAATTAAAATCAGAATATGGAGGTTCATTAAGCTGGGTTTTGCCATATCCTGGAGACTGGCATATACTTTTTTTTAATCTCATTTTCTATTAAATTAATAATGCATTGTACTTAGGATTTGTTCAACTTTCATAAAAATTTATGGACTTTTTACTCTGTTAATAGTTTATGGAAAGGAAATACATTTGAAAACTAATACGTACAGTCATCTGTCAAAAGTATTGGAAAATGTAAAAAATATCCTAATATAATCAACCAAAACCATATTTGTTTCAAAAAATTATTGTGAAATCATTTCTGGATAGATTGTAACAAATTTTACACCAAAACATTCGGAATTGTCTATATTTTGTTTGTTTATTTGCTCAAATCTTTATACGAGTGGCTTTTATTTGTACATAATTTGTCCATGATTCTTAATTTTTAGGATTTATTTTTAGTCGAAATATATAGGAAAATCAAAATCAATTTTTATTTGTTGGGTTTAAATTATGTACAAATAAAAATAACTCATAACAACATAATGAGTAAATAAACAATCAACATATTGACAATTCTGAATGTTTTGGTGTAAAATTTGTTAAAATCTATCCAGAAATTACTTCACAATATTTTTTTGAAAAAATATGGTTTTGGTTGATTATATAGGGATTTTTTTTCACACTTCCCAATACTTTTGACAGATGACTATATACATTTTCTTTAAATATTTATACATTTTTTTTTATCTTTATATTGAATTTTATTTTCATTCCTAGAAAAAAATTACACGAGTTCTGTTCATGATTCATCAAAAGGTTATAGAAATGTTTTTTCTTGAATTGCTAGAATAAAACCGGTGGACATGTAAATTTTAGTCGCCTATCCTTTCTTTTGGGGATAGGAGACCATCTACATCTACATAGTACGACGATCCATCAAAACTCTGATGACTACACGTCGGCGCTGCGCAAACAGACATTAACAAAAAAAATAATAATAAATAAAAAAAAAATTAACTACAAATATTGCATGAAAATAACAGTGAAATCAAAAATTAACAATAACAGGTGCAAACATCTACTAGCAACAGCAACCATCTTGAATGGAGGGCGGGGCTCTCGGACACAATTTTGTAAGTGACCCACCCAGGAACCATCCTTGCCAGGTTTGGTTTAATTTGGTTCAGCGGTTTCAGAAGAGAAGATTTAAATGTGATCTTTTATCATAATATGCCTAATTTGCATAATCGGTATAAATCGATTGGAAGAAAAATGTCACAGAAAAACCCGTAATATATGTTAAACTCCTTGTCATGTAGCTGCAGTTAAAATTTGAGCTCATTTTGACTTATACTAAAGCAGCAATGGACAATTAAAATTCCATCCCCCATTTTTTTCTATTTTTAGCTTGGCGGCCACCTTGATTGGATGCCGGTATCACCGGACACAATTTTGGAAGGGGGCCATCAAAGGACCATTCCACCAAAGTTTGGTCTAAATTGGGTCAGTGGTTTCAGAGAAGATTAAAATGTGAAAAGCTTACGACATGACGACGACGATGACGACATAGGACGACCGACGAACGAAACCTGATGACAAAAGCCTTTGGCCAGGTGAGCTAACAAGGTTTATGGAGCGTATGCCTAAAAAATTGTCCATAAACTTGCAAAATATCCTAAATCAGCTCCCTCCACATGTGTATTTGATTTATTGAAAACTTTGTTTTTAGTTTTGACTAGTTTAAGTGGATATCCAATTTAACATAAATGAGGGGGAAAGACTAAATCATAAAGTTTACTCCAAACGACCACTTTGAACCCACCACTGATATCAATATTTTTAAAGAACTCCTAGTAAGTTCTGTGTATGTATGTTGGTAAAAATAATACTAAAATGTTCAATAATAATATAACATAATGTTAATTTACATGTAGGACCATTGATCTTTTTCACTTAGTAAGGACAATCTTGTAATTGGTATGTTGATGTAAACCAGAGGCTCTCAAGAGCCTGTATCGTTCCAAGTTTCAGAGAAGAAGCGTTTTGAAACATTTTTCCCATAGGGTCCAATGTTAAACTAAGTCCTGCCGTAGCCGCCATTTTGAATTTCATATCGGAACAAAAAACTTAAAGTTTGTAGAGGACCATCTAATGAACATCCACGTACAGTTTGACTTTAATCATATTTGTAGTTTCTGAGAAGAAGGCATTTGAACATTTTCCCATAGGGTCCAATGTTAATCTATGTCCTGCGGTGGCGGCCATCTTGAATTTTCGATCGGCATAAAAAAAGAGAAACTTTGTAGAGGACATTCCAATGATCATTCCTGGGCAGTTTGGTTTCAATTGTCCAAGTGGTTTCAGAGAAGAAGCGTTTTGAAACATTTTCCCCATAGGGTCCAATGTTAAATTAAGTCCTGCCGTAGCCGCCATTTTGAATTTCATATCGGAATAAAAAACGTAAAGTTTGTAGAGGGTCATCCAATGAACATTCATGTACAGTTTGGCTTTAATCATATTTGTAGTTTCTGAGAAGAAGGCATTTGAACATTTTCCCATAGGGTTCAATGTTAATCTATGTATTGCGGTGGCGGCCATCTTGAATTTCCGATCGACATAAAAAACATACACGTTGTAGAGGACCTTCCAATGATCATTCCTGGGCAGTTTGGTTTCAATTGTCCAAGTGGTTTCAGAGAAGAAGTGTTTTGAAACATTTTCCCCATAGGGTCCAATGTTAAATTAAGTCCTGCCGTAGCCGCCATTTTGAATTTCATATCGGAATAAAAAACGTAGAGTTTGTAGAGGGCCATCCAATGAACATTCATGTACAGTTTGGCTTTAATCATATTTGTAGTTTCTGAGAAGAAGGCATTTGAACATTTTCCCATAGGGTTCAATGTTAATCTATGTATTGCGGTGGCGGCCATCTTGAATTTTCGATCGACATAAAAAACATACACGTTGTAGAGGACCTTCCAATGATCATTCCTCGGCAGTTCGGTTTCAATTGTCCAAGTGGTTTCAGAGAAGAAGCATTTTGAAACATGTTCCCCATAGTGTCCAATGTTAAACTAAGTCCTGCCGTAGCCTCCATTTTGAATTTCATATCGGAACAAAAAACCTTAAGATTGTAGAGGACCATCATATGAACATTCATGTACAGTTTGGCTTTAATCATATTTGTAGTTTCTGAGAAGAAGGCATTTGAACATTTTTCCATAGGGTCCAATGTTAATCTATGTCCTGCGGTGGCGGCCATCTAGAATTTTCGATCGGCATAAAAAAACAGAAACTTTATAGAGGACCTTCCAATGATCATTCCTGGGCAGTTTGGATTCAATTGTCCAGGTGGTTTCAGAGAAGAAGGCATTTGAAACATTTTTTCCATAGGGTCCAATGTTAAATTAAGTCCTGCCGTAGCTGTCATTTTGAATTTCATATCAGAATAAAAAACCTTAAGATTGTAGAGGACCATCCAATGAACATTCATGTACAGTTTGGCTTTAATCATATTAGTAGTTTCTGAGAAGAAGGCATTTGAACATTTTCTCATAGGTTTCAATGTTAATCTATGTCCTGCGGTGGCGGCCATCTTGGATTTCCGATCGGCATAAAAAACAGTAACTTGGTAAAGGACATTCCAATGATCATTCCTTTACAGTTTGGGTTCAGTCAGTTCATTAGTTTCAGAGAAGAAAATCTTTGAAATTTCAGCAAATCAGAGCATATTATTGGCCCTGGCAGCCATGTTGAATATCCGACTGGAACGAAAAACAGTAACTTTGTAGAGGACCTTCCAATGATCATTCCTGGGCAGTTTGGTTTCAATTGTCCAAGTGGTTTCAGAGAAGAAGCGTTTTGAAACATTTTTTCCATAGGGTCCAATGTTAAACTAAGTCCTGCCGTAGCTGCCATTTTGAATTTCATATCGGAATAAAAAAACCTTAAGATTGTAGAGGACCATCCAATGAACATTCATGTACAGTTTGGCTTTAATCATATTTGTAGTTTCTGAGAAGAAGGCATTTGAACATGTTCCCATAGGATCCAATGTTAATCTATGTCCTGCGGTGGCGGCCATCTTGGATTTCCGATCGGCATTAAAAAACAGTAACTTGGTAAAGGACATTCCAATGATCATTCATTTACAGTTTGGGTTCAGTCAGTTCATTAGTTTCAGAGAAGATCTTTGAAATTTCAGTCAATCAGAGCATATTATTGGCCCTGGCAGCCATGTTGAATATCCGACTGGAACGAAAAACAGCAACTTTGTAGAGGACCATCCAAGGAACATTCCTGCTAAGTTTGGTTCCAATTGGCCCTGTGGTTTCGGAGAAGAAACTTGAAATGTGAAAAGTTTACAGACGACAGACGACGGACGCCAAGTGATGGCAATAGTTCACCTGAACCTTTGGTCAAGGTGAACTAATAAAAAAGGTTCATCTGATATTTCAATGGGAGTATAACAATATTTTTATACTGATTAAAGTATATGGGCTAATGGGGAAGTCTTTGTCACGATTCGGAAAAGTAAAATTAACCATCAATTATCATCTTTACATTTAATATAAACATTTCTAACTGATTTTATTAACATATAACATGCATATGATATAATGCAATAATAATTAATTAATTAGCACACGGTGAATATTAAGTGTATGTTGAAATGTCTACAAATCCCCGTTCCATGTAAAAATGAAGCCTACGTGACAATGAAGTACTATTTCACATGTCAAGACAAACACATACAATAAAGATAAAATCTAAAGGCCATTCTTCAATAAACGTAAGCAAAAAGGTAGATTTTCAACCTTTAAATTTCAATAATCGGTATGAAATCTAACAGTTTACAGATACTGTAATTGTCATTATATTATACTTAATTAATCTTTTTAGATAGAAGACGACAATTAGATTGTTAGAGGGGGTATGGTTCGTTATATACTGAGACTTGTCAGGTTAAAGTTTTTGCTTATTTTAGTGATATTAAAGATATGTTTGTCCCTCACATGTTTTGGTACAATAAATGCTTTGACTAAAATTGATATTTAAAGATTACAACCAAGTCATCAATATTAGATATTTACATATATTATATTTTCGAACTAGATTTCTTTTAATATTAGAAATTCAATATTTTGCGTTATTTTTTTCTATTCTAGCTTCACTTGCCACGCTCATCAGGAAATATAGCCTCGTGCGAGATTTTTTCAAGCTTGAAATTCCCGCGCGTGAGTTATATTGCCCGGTGACGATTTCCGGTTTGTTGTTTGTCTCATTTAGTATGTCAACTTACACTTATTAATATATTCTTTTAGTTTTGATTAATTATTTTACTATTAAAATAATAATGGAGTAGGCATTGCCTAGATGCGAGCACAGCATTTCTGTCTGGCCAGTGTGTGTATATTTGAGTGAAAATTGAATATCACAAAATAATATGAGTAGGCATGGCCTATAGAGAGGACGTTAGTATTTGAAATTAAATGATACTAAAAATACCTTTATATCCCCTATGACATCCATTGGAAAGTTAAATGAAGTAGAATAGAAAAGTACGAGAAAAAAAAGTATGGAATCTTTTATTGTTGGACTAGGGACAGTGCAAACATTGAAGATTAATTAGTACTAGTACGCGGGTGGTATCAACCATTATAAAGCCTAAAGGGGGTAGTAGACGCCGATGTCTGTAACATGAAAGTATGATCTTTTAAGTCATACGAAAAGAGTTTTATTACGAAAATATCAATTAATGCAACCAACATACATAGACGGTTGTTTGTCCTTTTGTCTTTTTCTTGGGTCATTATGTTGTATGTCCTTCTTCGATTTACGAATGCTCATCCCCCTTTGGTATTTTCAAACATTTCTTAAGGTAGCATAAGCAGTCATGGTTATCAAACGTTTGCAAATGTTTACACAAGACGTTAGGGAAAACCGAAAGCGGAAATCACAAAAGTGTAATCTAGATAAACTGGCAACATAGGGTACACAAGACGTTAGAGAAGACCGAAAGCAGAAATCACAAAAGTGTAATCTAGATAAACTGGCAACATAAGGTACACAAGACGTTAGAGAAGACCGAAAGCAGAAATCACAAAAGTGTAATCTAGATAAACTGGCAACATAGAGTACACAATACGTTAGAGAAGACCGAAAACAGAAATCAGAAAGTGTAATCTAGATAAACTGGCAGCATAGGGTACACAAGACGTTAGAGAAGACCGAAAGCGGAAATCACAAAAGTGCAATCTAGATAAACTGGCAACATAGGGTACACAAGACGTTAGAGAAAACCGAAAGCAGAAATCACAAAAGTGCAATCTAGATAAACTGGCAACATAGGGTACACAAGACGTTAGAGAAGACCGAAAGCAGAAATCACAAAAGTGCAATCTGGATAAACAGGACGATGAAAATAAAACAAAGACAAAACACAATATGTGTTGGACACCACTATGCGTAAACAAGCATAACTCACGTGAATAAGACATGCATCATCCTACAAACAACTGGTGGTAAAGACGAACCGAACATCGTTTTTATGCGGAAATCGTAATGGACAGCACAACACAGAACTCAGAACGTAAAGACACGCATGTTAGTTTTCCAAGGCAAAAATAAGTGAAACATTTGATAAAAATCCATCTTCGGTGGACCTAAATTTAACTCCGTTTTTAGTAGGTTCCGAGTAGCTCAATATTTTGTTATCTGTGAATTGCTTTGAAGGTATTTTTCCACTTCTTTGCCGACATTCGGCTTTTTTTATCTAACATTTCTATGAACATGTTTCACAGCATAAGCTACTTTGATATATAAGACATGTTTACAAAAGAAAATCATCATACACTCTCGCCAAAAAATCATTTATCTATTGTCATGCCAATTTGTTATTCCCCCCCCCCCTCCCTCCTCACACACTTTTCAATGGCTGTGTATATAAATATAACTATTGTGTACGTATATCACGCTTTCCTAGGTTTAGAAGAGTAATATATGTGTTTAAGCCACGTTTTTTTTACAAAGTTTGTAATATATCTAGGAACTAGAATTTGTGTTGTGGTGATATGATACATTTTGTCATTGAATATCTACCATAATGATAAACCAGAGGCTCTCAAGAGCCTGTATCGCTCACCTGGTTATAAAAAGAACCAATTGGTTCTATGTAAAAACTATGTCCGGCAGTGGTAGTCATCTTAGAATTGCGATCAACATAAAAAACACAAAGTTTGTAAAGGACCTTCTAATGATTTAGGCACAGTTTAGGTTCAATCAGTGCAATAGCTTCAGAGAAGAACATATTTCTGTATTTTCCCCATATGGTCCTGTGTTAATATTATGACCTGTGGTGGCAGCCATCTTGGATTTCCGATCGGCATAAAAAACAGAAACTTTGTAGAGGACCTTCTAATGATCATTCCTGGGCAGTTTGGTTTCAACTGTCCAAGTAGTTTCAGAGAAGAAGTGTTTTGAAACATTTTTCCCATAGGGTCCAATGTTAAACTAAGTCCTGCTGTAGCCGCCATTTTGAATTTCATAGTGGAACAAAAAACCTAAAGTTTGTAGAGAACCATCCAATGAACATTCTTGTACAGTTTGGCTTTAATCATATTTGTAGTTTCTGAGAAGAAGGAATTTGAACATTTTCCCATAGAGTCCAATGTTAATCTATGTATTGCGGTGGCGGCCATCTTGGATTTCCGATCGGCATAAAAAACAGAAACGTTGTAGAGGATCTTCCAATGATCATTCCTGGGCAGTTTCGTTTTAATTGTCCAAGTCGTTTCAGAGAAGAAGTGTTTTGAAACATTTTCCCCATAGGGTCCAATGTTAAACTAAGTCCTGCTGTAGCCGCCATTTTGAATTTCATATCGGAACAAAAACCTAAAGTTTGTAGAGGACCATCCAATGAACATTCATGTACAGTTTGGTTTTAATCATATTTGTAGTTTCTGAGAAGAAGGCATTTGAACATTTTCCCATAGGGTCCAATGTTAATATATGTCCTGCTGTGGTGGCCATCTTGGATTTGCGATCGGCATAAAAAACAGACACTTTGTAGAGAACCTTCCAATGATCATTCCTGGGCAGTTTGGTTTCAATTGTCCAGGTGGTTTCAGAGAAGAAGCATTTTGACACATTTTTCCCATAGGGTCCAATGTTAAACTAAGTCCTGTCGTAGCCTCCATTTTGAATTTCATAGTGGAACAAAAAACCTAAAGTTTGTAGAGGACCATCCAATGAACATTCATGTACAGTTTGGCTTTAATCATATTTGTAGTTTCTGAGAAGAAGGAATTTGAACATTTCCCCATAGGGTCCAATGTTAATCTATGTATTGCGGTGACGGTCATCTTGGATTTCCGATCGGCATAAAAAAACAGAAACTTTGTAGAGGACCTTCTAATGATCATTCCTGGGCAGTTTGGTTTCAATTATACAGGTGGTTTCAGAGAAGAAGCATTTTGACACATTTTTCCCATAGGGTCCAATGTTAAACTAAGTCCTGTCGTAGCCGCCATTTTGAATTTCATAGTGGAACAAAAAACCTAAAGTTTGTAGAGAACCATCCAATGAACATTCATGTACAGTTTGGCTTTTATCGTATTTGTAGTTTCTGAGAAGAAGGCATTTGAACATTTTCCCATAGGGTCCAATGTTAATCTATGTCCTGCGGTGGTGGCCATCTTGGATTTCCGATCGGCATTAAAAAAACAGAAACTTGGTAAAGGACATTCAAATGATCATTCATTTACAGTTTGGTTTCAGTCAGTTCATTTGTTTCAGAGAAGAAGATCTTTGAAATTTCAACCAATCAGAGGATATTATTGGCCCTGGCAGCCATGTTGAATATCCGATTAGAACGAAAAACAGAAACTTTGTAGAAGGCCATCCAAGGAACATTCCTGCTAAGTTTGGTTCCAATTGGCCCAGTGGTTTCGGAGAAGAAGCTTCAAATGTGAAAAGTTTACAGAAGACAGACGACAGACAACAGACGACGGACGCCAAGTGATGGCAATAGTTCACATGGACCTTTGGTCCAGGTGAACTAAAAAGGAATCCCCGAACAACAACATTAACGGATGTCGTTTTACAAAACAATATTGGGTGTTGTCATTTACAGAAATATATTAATATAAACATAGAATGTGATTTGTATGTTTATTTACCTGTTTATAACATTTTCACCATATAAATATATTTCTACAGAAATAAAATGTCCGCAATCGACATCAACCAGGCAGAAGGAAGTACAACTATTATATGACTAAAATGGAGAATACAAAAGATCTAAATTTAAATACCACCCTTCAATAAATGTACATAAAAGATAGAACGTGAACTTGTATGTTGTCATTATCAATATTAGCTATACATTATGAAACTTTATAGCCTTAATATTTACTGCCAGATTTGTATTTGATTTTACATTGGGAGAAATGGGAACAAAGGGGGGTCTAGATAGGACGAAGTCAATTTGATATTAAGACGAGCCAACAGGAGATTATCGAATGTCATGATGACATTGTAGAGAATTATTTTCTCTATTTAATGCATAATAAATGTTATATGTATTTACTATAATTGATTTTCAAAAGATCAAAATAAATTCCTAAAATTCTGATAAAAACAGCAACCAACATGAATAATTATTGCGATAAAACCAGCAACCAACGTGAATAATTATTGTGATAAAACCAGCAACCAACGTGAATAATTATTGCGATAAATCTAGAAATGTGAATATATATGCCAAAAGTTAATCAATATGTTGTGTAAAACGAACCAAATACTACTAGATTATAGTTAGCTGTCAATCAAATAACACAAGGATAATTATTGTCACTTTGTCGCACTCTGCCTTAGAATCAATGACGTATGCCATAAGTATGAAATTCGGATGAAGCAATTAAAAAAGAAAATGAACAAAGAAATTGATTAGTAAAATTAATTTTACTAGTTTCAGGCGTCATATTAGGCATAATATATTTAATTTGATAATTACCCCTTAACATCAGACGCACACTCACCAATTTCCGTTTCAATTAAAGTAAAAGAAAAAACGAATAATGCAGCAGAATCTCGTAACCAATCTAATAAAGAGGAAGTAATGAACAAGTGGGACCCAGAAAAATTGCAAGAATTCATTGAAAATATAGAAACAGTGAAAGTAATTGATCTAGAAAATAAACTGATTAACTCAAATAATGATAACACATGTAAGCAGTCTATTAATCAATATGTACATGACCTATCAGAAATATTTGTAGACTCGGCCAAGAAAACTTTGGGTACACGTACTACAAAAAACTCTAAGCAAAAAATAAATAACAGTAAAACTCATAAACGATGGTTTACTGTACAATGTAAATTTCAAAGACAAAATTATAGAAAATTGAAAAGAAAATACAAAAGGTATAAGACAGTCACAGTTAAAAATGAGTTAGCTGCAGTGGAAAGACAGTATAAAAGAACACTTGATATAAGTATGTCACGACATAGAAAGGACATGCAAAATAAACTTAAAACTATGCGCGCAAAAAATCCAAAAGGATTTGGGAAAATCTTAAATAAAGGTAAAAGAAAAGAACAACCAGACATCCCAGTTGATACACTTTTTTCGAGTTTTATAAGGAATTAAACCAGAAACCTAATCAAAAAGATACGCCAAACTTACTTGTACCAGAAGTTCAGGAAACAAATCAAATAAATGAAGAAATTAATAAGTATATCGACAAAAATGAGATTTTGAATTGTATAAAAAAGCTCAAATGTAATAAAGCCAGCGGATAAGATTATATTACAAACGAGTATATTAAAGCTATCGCGACCCAGTTTATTAACATATACGAGAAGTTATTTTACGTTATTTTTGATACAGGTATTATCCCTGATATATGGTTAATTGGAAGCATTAAACCTATATTCAAAAACAAAGGAAATAAATATGACCCAAACAATTTTCGACCAATAACCATATCAAGCTGCCTAGGTAAACTCTTCACATCTATATTGAACGATAGACTAAATACATTCTCAGAAGAATTTAAGGTGTTAAACGAAAGCCAGTGTGGATTCCGTAAACAATACTCCACTACTGATAGTATATTTATCCTTTATTCCTTCTTCGAATGTCTCAAAAGTAAAAATAAAAAAATATTTTGTGCTTTCGTGGACTTCGAAAAAGCGTTCGACAAAGTCTGGCGTAAAGCATTATGGTACAAACTTTTATTGAACAATATCAATGGTAAAATGTATCGCTTGATATTAAATATGTATGATTACATTAAATCATGTGTACTATATAACAACTGTAAATCTGATTTCTTTTGGTGTGAAAATGGTGTTAGACAAGGTGAGAACTTATTTTCGTTTTTGTTTTCAATTTTTCTAAATGATTTAGAATCTTACCTGCAGTCAAAAGATGTCAGTGGGTTGACAACATTGTCTGAAGAAATTGAAAACCAGTTAAATCAATATGTGAAACTTTTCGTTATACTGTACGCCGACGATACAGTGATAATGTCGGAAACCAAAGAGGATCTTCAAAAACAACTTAATGTCTTTTCTGAATATTGTAAGTTTTGGCAGCTTAAAGTTAATGTTGAAAAAAGTAAAAAAAAAAAAATTCTAGAGAGATGCTTCCAAATAATCTAACATTCACATTTAATGAAATGGAAATTGGAATAAATGGCAAAAAAAGCTCAAGTAGAGAAAGCCACAAAAGCTAAGCTCGAAGTTTTAAAAAGAGGAAAAATACATTGCCTATCAATTCAGTGCCAGTGACTTATTTGATAAAATAATAAAACCTATTTTATTGTATGGGCGTGAAGTTTGGGGGTTTTCAAAAAACGAAATTATAGAAAGGGTGCACTTGCGATTTTGTAAACAATTACTTAATTTTAAAACTTCCACGGTTTATGGGGAACTATGGTAGATATCCCCTAGACATTGATATACAAGTTAGAACAATATCTTTCTGGGATAAATTAATCAGTGGGAAGCAAATAAAACTATCTGCTATTATTTATAAATGTATGTATAATATGTTGCGAGTGAGAGATAGAAACTTTATGTGGTTGAAATATGTAAAACATATATTATGTAATTGTGGTTTTAATTATATTTGGGAGTCACAAACTTTTATTAATGAATTGTTGTTGAAACACTCGATTAAACAAAATCTCACTGATCAATATCTCCAAACGTGGCTTTCTTCAGTAAACGATTCTCAGAATATATAAAGATAATTTGGTTTTCGAAAACTACTTAAATATTTTAAATGATAAGGATAATTTGACATTAAGTAAATTAAGAACAACAAACCATAAGTTACCAGTCGAAAATGGTAGATGGAAAAACATAGCCAGAGAGAATAGAATGTCCCTTAAATGTAATAATGGAGAAATTGGAGATGAATTTCATTATCTATTTAAATGTCAGTATTTCGGCAATCAAAGACAAAATTATATAAAGAAAAACATTCATATAAATCCAAACATAATAAAGTTCAAACTATTAATGACATCAACTTCAAAATTAGAACTCCAAAAATTATGTCGTTTTGTCAGGATTATTAATAAAGGTGTGTCGACTCCCGGTTAACCTCTTGTTATGACCTGTCTGTATATATTGTAAATAGTGTACATATTTTCATATATCTATACCTTTATGTATTGTGGTTTAAGAGAAATAAAGAATCTGAACAATCTGAGAATGGAGAACTAATATATATTAATTTATCATTTTTATTCTAATTAAAAAAAAACATACAGATACATACATGAAAAGTGATATCTCTATCAAGACATTTATATTTCAACATCCATAGAACTTATTATTTATTTTTAAACTACATGAAATAATAAACAAGTATGTCTTAGCTTATGTTTGTTACTATTCATTTTGTAATGAAATTCTTATGATTCATGTTTTTTTTTCAAAGGTACAAATATTTTTTAAAAGATATTTTACTATTTATGTCACACTTGATTTCACTCCATGTGAAAACAATGTTTCATTCCAATTTCTAATATTAATTAATAACACTTAATACTTATATACAAATAGTTTCCCTTTTTCTGCAATATTTGACATAAAATACAGGTACATCACAGGTAATAATTAATTAGATACTAATTGCAAAATCAGCATAATTAACTGCAACATCTAGTGGAATATCTGGAATAGTTTTTTTTAATGGGATTAGATAGACGACATCACCGTTACAGTAGTCGGTCGGACTCACTTCAAAGCACAAACAGTTTCACTAGCTTTATTAACGTCATCAACCTCATTTTTCTCCTGGGGGAAGTTTAAAAACACTTTTTTTAATTCAAGTTACATGTACTTGCTTCCATCATTACTGGTCAATTTCTTAACAAATTATGCAAATTAAGCGACCCAATATACTCTACTGGTTCCCGGTATCTTGTGCGTAGTATTTCGCTTGGTTAATCAAAACAAATAGAAACCAGGTCATAAGCGTGAAAATGTCATTTGAAAAGGCTTTTATTAACCAGTTTGTACGAATAATTCCATCACCACGCTATTGGGAATTTTCCCTCATGAAATTGCGAAAAAACCTATTTTCACATTGGGACTGGAGCCGATAGTCGGCCCCAAAAAAACACAATCGGGAAAATCACTGCAAGCGTTTTAACTCCGTTCTCCGAACTCCTACCAAATTTGTATTATTCTCCAATCAAAAAGTTAGAAAATATTTTCATCTTTAAAATTGCTAGGCAACAACGTCCATAACAAAAGTAGGTCAAAAGCGATCGTATACGACTGCGTCGAAAAAAGATGGACGATATATTGGCGCTTCGACTTGAAAATAAGAGAGCAATTCATCGTTAGCGCATTTTCTCTGATCGTATGACAGCCTAATTACACATATTGATAAATGTTTATTGAAATGAATATGGTTTAATACAAACAGACGCTACGTACAAATGACATTATTGTTTACTCTTTTTTGGCGTGACTAATAACAGAGTCTATAACGATGCTTTCCATACATTTACCTTTCAATGCAGCAAAATGTATCGTTTACATGACCAAACAAATCGGGATAATTCTTTTAATTTTAGATCGACAATCGAAAAGCCTACTTGCAAACTTGGGGATAATTCTTCTTTTTCATTTCTTTTTTTTTTTTCTTTTTTTTGATAAAAACAGGAATACCGGATTTTCTTCTAGACATCTACTCCGCTTACAAAAGTTTTGTATGACCAGCCGCTTTAGGACTAGAAGTTTCTGGATCCAATGATATCGTTTTGATTTTGCCTTTATATTAGTAATATAATTTAATAATTTCTGGCAACTTCGATGATCATCGAACACTCTGGCAATACATATACTTGTGTACATTCTTCTGTTATATTAATATTAATATACAACAGCGATATTTATTCGTCTTCATGATTGATAGATGATAAACACATCTTAATTTGGGTTATCTCAGAAAAATCGGGATAAATTTTCATCAGTAAAAGAACAAGCGTTTAATTTGATGTGGGATGGGATTAATTGGAAAAAAGGGGGGTACATATTTTGCTGACAAATAACCGATAAAATGAATTATATGAATAGGTTTTTTTCACACTCCAGATGCACTCCCTTAAAAAAAATACTTCTACCAAAAGTAATCACGAGTGGATGATGACGCACAACTCCAAGTAATGATAATTATTATACATCATTTTAATTTACATGCATTAGAAATTTTCTTCTATACGAAAATCATACCCGTTCATATTTTGTGCAGTTATTGGTGACCGATTCATATATTAAATAAAAATTCAATATAGACATACAAACACATCATAGCATAAACTACTGCTTATAAATTAGTGCCGGGGATATTTTATAGAATAATTTTATTTAAAAAAATGTTTTGTTGTGCTATGGAAATGAAACTAGGTTGCTAAGGAAGATAGTTTATGGTGTTTAACGCCCCTTTCAACAATATATTGGTCAGTTTTATTGGTGGAGAAAACTGGAGTACTCGAAGAAAACCATTGACCTGTCGCAAATCACTGACAAACTTTATCACATAATGTTGTATCGAGTACACCTAAGGAAGAATTTTTATCGTAAGTGTAATTTTAGTCGTAAGATTAAAATTAGTCATAAGATAATCTTTGTGAAAAAGACTTAGGAATTGTCTTAAGATAATCTTAAGTGAAAAAGTTAGGACTATAGTTACAATTTTTTGTGAAAAGGGCTACAGAATTGTATATTACAACGATAAAACGACGAATCTCGCCTTTATCAAAAACTATTAACAAACGATCCCCATACGTACGTACGTACGTCGAGTAATGTAGGTATGTCAATTTTTGCAACTTCCCTGCACAGAATAACATTACTCTACATTACTCTATATAACCTAGGATGTATTCTACTATATAAATCCTTAATATAACCTACACTACTTGACTTAAGTCCATTGCGCATGACACACGGGATCACTCATTTATAAGTTATTATGATTCATCATATTTCAATACAAACAAAAGGACATTCCATTTTTTTTATTAACATTAAATTTTCTGTCAATATCATCATGAATAAAACCTTGCATAACTTGTAAATAAAGACTACCAAAGAAGACAAAACCAAAGTGTATGTAAGGAGGTTCCCAGTGATAGATAATACAATATTTTGTCTATTTCCTAAAATTGATTTTGATCGATTAAAAAATATTAAAATTATTCCATATTTTCTTGGCGCGTGGCGACAGCCAATTAATTACCTGTGATTACACAAGGCAGATCATGTTCAGTCAAGCGTTTCAGTTTATGGCTTGTGTAGTTGTTTAATAGATAATGTGTATGGTGATTGTCTGCTATTTATCTATGAAATATGACCAACTAATTATATATAAATAAAAATGAAATCTGAAAGCTTATATTTTATATAATATAATTTATTACTATAAATGAATCCTGTCGACATCTCAAAATGTTTGGTAGTACAAGTGAAAATGAAGAAAAACATTCGATCTTCTATGTTCAGTTTGCTTAAATTGTAGGTTTGATCATATTTTAGACTTGTTCATTCTGACCATAATGAAGGCTATCATATAACGTAAATTCACTGACGGAAAAAAAACTACTTGGACTTTTGCTACACTTCTTCACAAATGGATTAATATCCTAAATATCAAATTGTCATTCCACATTGAAACAAAAACAAAAAAATGTATCCCACCACATAGGGCCTCGAACCCTACACCCTGAGATTAAAAGTCTGATGCTCTACCGAATAAGCTACGCTGGGTACATGCTAAGATAGGCAAATTTAATATTTTTATATCTCATAAGACACGATTGTTTATTCAAAAATAAACATGCGTTTTATATTTTGTCGCAAGGTTTCATTAAGTGATTGATTGTTGTTTAACGCCAAGTGAACAATTTCACAGAAAAAATATTGGATAACATGTTTTTTTTAATGAAATGATAATATCTGTTTTATGGAAGAACTATAGATAGTGCTAGTGAACTGAGACAACAGTCCGCGAGTAGACATATTATCGCCGCACTCGGTTCCTAGCCAACCAGTTTTTCTCCTAAAGCACGGTATACACGATACAAGTTTTGCATCCAAGTCTCCATTCAAGAAAACTTGAATTCAAGTTTGTGTATACACGATGCAAGAAATTTTGATGAATACACACAAGTATTGGCGGGAGATACAGCAAACAAAATGGCATTTTTGGGAGGAGAGAAGGGTACTGCCCTTTGTATTGCATTATTATGTACAATTGTACGACGAAGGAGATTAAGCTCCAAAAAGAGGTCAACATGGGCTCGTAAATGGCTTCGAAGACGACGATGGGGTGTATTTCTATGAAGTCTATTAGATCTTCAATCATTTCATTAGTCCATGTGACTGTCTTTTTCCTGCATTTTGGAGTTTCCTCTTTTCCCGCCATCTTTGCACAACACGTAGTTGTTATTATTTACATTCACAAATTGATGCTGATAAGGATTCTGTCTTCTGATTGGTCAATCTCCATCCAAGTTCCATCCAAGTTGAAAGCAAAATAGGATGCATTTCTATTCCATCCAAATCCGTTCAAGTTTTTTGATTCAAGTTTCTTGTATGGTATACACGATCAAGACACTTGAATTCAAGAAACTTGATTGGAGATTTGGATGCAAAACTTGTATCGTGTATACCGGGCTTAATGCTGTGTTCTTAGTGAACGTTTAGCAAACACGAATTTCGTAGTCTTTGATTTGACCCCATCGGAGATCAAACTCACCACCGCAAGGCGAACCAATTACACCACCGATGTGGTTAGGGACCGACCATTTAACTTGTAGGGAGGGGGGGGTATGTTTTTTTTTGTTTCGTTCAGAAATTTTTTTTCGAAAAACACGAGAGTTACATTATTTATTTTTTTCCACAATCTAACATTAGGTTATATGACAAAAACTCTGAATCAGATAATTTTTTTTCCTCCACCAAAATCAGAATATTTTTTTCAGCAACATTGGGAATCCGAATATTTTTTTTTGAAAAAAAACATACCCCCCCCCCCCCCCCCCCCCCCCCCCCATGGAAGTTAAATGGTCGTCCCTTATATAAATGTTTATATAAAATTTAAAATAAATCCAACCATCGTAATTTAACCGGCCAATACGGATGTCGATGCACTGTACATTGCTGTCCCAGCGAGCTTTCACGTGCGAAAAGAATGTGTTGTACGTAAAATACGACGCGTCCACAGAGTGGTGCAACATATGTTGAAAACTAAGTCATAATTTAATGAAATGAAATAAATTTTGAACCAATTTGACAGACGACGGACACAAAGTAATGCAACATATGTAGACCTTCCACAAGTGGCACAGACGACGGACACAAAGTGATGCGATATGTTGGGAACAATACTTTTACCTTCATAAACCCTGAACCTATGGGAGAGGTGACAGATGGACGGATCATTTATAAACTAAAATTTTCAGAAATGTCGATATACAGTTGTTTTGTCATTTTGTTTATTCTGGAAAATCTAAGTATCTCCCGAAATTTCTTACTATATTTTTCAAACAAGCTTAAAATAATGTACCCAAAGAGTAGAACAGCCTTTATTGTATTTCTAACATTTTTATTATTTTAAATTCAAAGGGAGATTTTTGTCTGATATACACACCACCTTACATCTCAGTGGCTGAGACAGTCTGAGATTTTATAAGTAAACATCAGTTGAAATAATTTCAAACAATTACAATTTCGGAGGAAGTTAACCTGGTTTTATATCCCGTGATTTAATTAACAATAACTTTGAATTCAATTGAAAAAAAAAACCAATGGTATGATATTACAATTTGTACTAATTTACCAATCAATACAATTAGCTTCTTGGTAAACACATGTGCGTACGTGACAAATTAACATAGCATATAATAAGACAAGCTTAAAATAGAGCCAAGTAATATATTCCTTTTAAACCATATAGTCGTGTATATAAATAATTGTTCATACAAAAGACAAGGTATTTTATTTAAACCTATTAAATAATCAAAGTAGATCGAGGTCTGTGTAAATCCTTTGTTCTTCTTCCATTGTACATATCCCGAACGCCAGATATGCTGATGTCTTAGATAAAAATGTCAAAACTTTGCAAAGCACATCCAAGTACCATAAATTAAGATCAAATTATGACAATGCCCTCTTTTGAGGTATAATTCGTCATTAAATAAATATTTCACCGCATGCCAACTTTTTAATTATCTTTCTCTACCTCACATGGTTTATCAAATTGATCTATGATGGTTTCTTTTTAAAACATTAATATTATGAAATTAAAAGACGCTTCTTTCTTAATTATAATTTATTCTTTTTTGATGAGTAACAATAAAGTACGGAGCCCGTTAACTGACATGATAAATATTTTTCATGACGTTACACGAAAAAATTCTCATCTCAGGAAACGGGCTCCGTAAACTATTTCGTATAAACAAAATTAAAATGTTCATGTCAGTTACTGGGCTCCACAATAAAGCAACATATTAATATGCATTGAGCTTTTTTTTTATTTCCTTTCATATGAATTTCGAATATAAATATTTGGTGCGGACAGCAGAATCATAAATGCTCAACGATGGAAACTGGCAGAGAAGCAGCATAACAAAACTGGATATTGCCGATGGTATTGTTGCCTGCAAATTCAATAAGCCATGTGAGGTAGAAATCATTAAATTAGTCCTGCGTTCAACAATATCGCAACTGTATAGCGAAATCCGTTCACGAAAATAATAAACCGAATTGTTTTCCTTTTTTCTTTGAAAAATTTTAAGTTCACGATTTTTTCCTTATCATTGACTGTATGGAATTAATATTGATATAGTGTCTGTGTTCAATATAATATCGCAAATATGTGTTTCGGCGGTAGAAAACAAAATCACAGGAAAAAAGTCACAATAATTTTTTTCCACATATACTATACCCCGGAAAGTCACAGTGTGTATAATTATATTTGTTTTGTTTTTGTTTTTGTTTTATTTGTTTGTGTGTGTTTTTTTGTTTTGTTTTTGTTTTGATATTTATTCAAGACCTTGATTGAGAACCACATTCGATTGATGTCTCATTGATATGTATTCAATCCGAACTACTTCTAATTATAAAGGAATGATTATAGAGACCTTGATATATGAGAACCAAAAGTTGACTCATTGATATTCACCCATCCAACTCTTTCTAATTAGAAAATAATTAAAAAAAAACCCAACAACAATGAATTAGCATTTACATTTAATTAATCACATCAATGATTGGAGCATTTATAAGTCATATAACAAATAACATATGAAATATATCAAATCATAACGATATAATGATGAACATACAAACATTGAATATTTCCAGTTTAAAATTGTAAATGTTCATAATGTTAATTGTCTCTTAAGCAATACTCTTGGTGATTGAGTCTGATGTTCCATCCTGTCCACACAAGAACTCGGCAATGGTCTTCTGGCCAGTAGTGAGGTCTCTGCATAGGTTCTATAAACGCACTTGGAGCTGAACATGTCTCTGCTGAGTACGCTTAGCTGGTGGGTTACCAACGGCATCTTGCTGGATAATAGTACGGACAGTAGCTTCTTCCTTTTGACACCACTCGATCACACGCCATATACATGTAGACGGATGGGTATGTCCTACCAGGTTGAAGAACTTGTTGTTCCAGCCTTCGCAGATGTTGTTGGTTCTGGTATCACCGTTGACTGTAGCATCATGTACGTTCCAAATGGCTGGTGGAAACATAGGTGGGCTGCGTCTTAAGACCAAACGGACTGCTTGATTTTGTGCTGGATTCTGCTGTCTAAGTCTACCACTGATGTAAGTTGAATCAAAGTAATCTAGGAGCTCAGCTGCCTCTGGTAGTTCATCAGGGCATAGTGTTCTAAGCAGATGAATACCAATGGTCAAATCAGGTACTGGTAAAAAGGCAAGACCATCCATCATACCACAGAACAGTCTGAAGTCGTCGTCGTTTTTGTAGAGAGACACCAAACCAAGCTGCTGTATCTTTCGCCATGATGCTTATTTATTTCCGGGGAAATATTATCGACGACAACACAGAATTTGGGTATTTGTTTCTTTTGTACAGAAAATAGCAATATAAGAATAACTCGTAGTTACTTTTGACTAGCGATAAATCGGTTCCTGACATGAGGACACAGAAAGTAACAACAAAATCATTGTCGTTTACTCTTTAAAAGGTCTAAAAGTTTTTCTCTGTTTTTTATTCTCGTTTTAGCGCCTATTTTTTTTTCAATTCGTCTCTAATCTCGGTTACGGCAAGGTCGTCGATTGAACAAGGGACCGGGTCATTTTCAGAATATTTGTCAGCTACGAGTGACATTTCCTCATAAATGTTAGCCTTTTTAGCGGCTCTTTGCTTAAAAATTATATCACTCCAATACTCGTTCGTACCTCTGATGTCAAATGTTCTATCCTTTTTCGAACTTGTAAGGCATCGACCGTTGCGTCCCATTTGTTTGTTTTTGAATGATGATTTTTTTTTATACGCCCTGCCCACTTAAACGTAAAAATTGTCTATACTGTTTAGTGAAACACGGAACATGGTATACAAGACAATGCATATAAGGAGTAACGCTATCAAAGCCTTTTCTTCCCAATGATCCTAAAGCAAAAAAGTCATTTACCCACCCTTTACATTTTTCAAAAATATCTTCAAAGTTAGAGAACTCGTGTATTTCTAACGTCACGAAACGATATAAACTCAAAAAATGAATTCCAAATTTTGACAGTATGATCAAAAAGTATAATTTTGGAGGAAGATTTTCCAAAAGCTTTTTATAGTCAGACCTCGTCAATGACGACCAATTCAATTCACCTTGAGTACCCGTTTTCGTCCAAATGTAAAACGAAACGCCGCATCCTCTTATTTTCTCAGTAAGCTGTCCTAAGAAATCTGACTTCTCACCATGAACGACATTTTTGTCATCGAGCGTTTTTGTGTCTAATATTAAGTTCTTTAACAGTTTATCACATATCCGAAGAAGAAGATGAAGTTCATCAATGATTAAGTGTTCAGGTTCAATACTAACAAGAGGTTGAGCACGAACACCAAAGTCATTCTTTACCACATCTTCCTTCAGATTCTGTGATGTTCTCTGCATACCACGAGTATGGTAAAAATCATGTCATGTTGTCCCGCTGGTTTTTATGGACCCTACACCATGGACAGGAATAATTACATAGAGATCCACCCAACCCAAGCACAAGTTGCAAAAATTTCATATCACCACCAATCAAAATATCTAAATCAAAATGTTTCCCCTCAACTGCACTACTTCCTTTTTCGTATAATTTGTTTATTTTCTGAAAAATGGGTTTACAAGCAAGTTTTAAATTATCATAATCTCTTTTGCAGTTTACAATGCAAAAACATTTTGATCTTTTGATGATAATGTCAAATCATCGGTAATTACAGAAAAGGACAACACGACAAAGTTTGAAATTCTACTAACTTTTGACCCGTCCCCCGAAATTTTTATTTTTATCTTGTCTGTTTCAGGATTTACACGATACTTGATGTACCGGATAATTTCGCTTTCTAGACTAACATATGCGCCAGGGATATTTCCCGGAATTCTTTCAAAATGATATAAACTGTTAATATCTTCCCGGCACTGGGAAACCAGATATTTTCGTGGTAGCCCATCACAAAATACTGTCAGTTCCCTATAAGCGCTCTCGGTAATATTAATTTCATATAAAATAAATAACAAATCCTTAAGTTTTTTTCTTTCTTCTTCAGACAAATCTTTGAAATCGACTTTAACAGTTTGCCCATCAAATGTATTTAATGATGAGGATGACTAATTAAAATAGTTTGTCATGTATCATATCTGTCAGTTGTAATATACAGGATGTAACCAATTACTGATTATGCAATGGAGAATACACCGCAACTGTAGATTCTTAAAAATAATCAACGTAAGGGTCGAGTTGATTATTTTTAAGAACCTACAAGTTGGAGTGTATTCTCTTACATAATACATTTCCATCTGCAACAGTGTTTTCATTTTATATTTTTACCTGTTAATATTCAGAAAGCTAAATAAAGGTAATAACAAAATTACCGAACTCCGAACAATCTTACAAAGGGAAAGCCACAATCAACAAGAATTAAACAACAAAATTTGATCCGCATTCGTGCTTTCGATTCTCGTTTATATTTAGATATTTCAAGGTCTTTCAAGTGTTTCAAATGTTCACCTGTGGTCTGTCTGATTTGTTAAGTTGCGGTCGGTTCGTTGGTTGTTTTTGCATTGCGAGAATACTCGTCAGCTCTGAACATAAATTATGCCAGAACTCAAATACTTGTATCGTGTCTTGTATATATTGATCAATTGCTTTTTTTTAGCAAATTGTTGATATTTTTTTAACAAAGCTTCCTATCAAGAGTTATATATACTAATCATAGAATTTATCAATGTGGTCAACTTAGCTGACTGGTAAGATGAAAGTTTTGAAAGTCAAAGTAGACCCAGCAGTGGTTCGATACCCAAAAGTCCCAAAATATGTATATCACGTTTTTCAGACTAAAACAATAAAATGTTAAAGTTCATATATTCAAGAACAAAAGAATAAACTGTAGATTCTTAAAAATAATCCACTGTTGAACAATAGTGTGAGGTCAGAGAAATGTATTATACAGGAAGAGCACCTACTGTGAAGCCATCTATTTTGAGAAGCCATTCAATGAAAAAAACAACCTGACCATACATAATAAGATAAGAAATTAAAATTTACAGAAGGCAAATATGTTGTTTAGTGAAAATTAATTAACACATTAAGTCACATTTCATGTATTTAGCCTAACTTGGGTCAGTTATCAATTAATCAGAAAAAAAAATAGTTAAAACAAATCTGTCTAATAAGTATTTACCTAAATAAGGATATTGTGATTGGTATTTCTTAATAAATTGTATTAAAAATCATTTTAATTTATGAATTAATCAACTTTCTGTTTACATATTTATTTTCAACAAAATTTCTTTATTATTTCACCCAATTTTCCTTAATTTAACTTGTGCATATCCATATTGATACAATCTTATGCTGACAGCAAGTTGCATGTGTCGACCCTATATATACTGTTATTATCCACAATAAATTCAGGAAAAAAGAGATGAAATAACACAGAAATTTTATTGAAAATAAATAAGTACTCAGAAAGGGTCCGTAGAAATACTGCAAAGGACCTCCTTAGGGGTGGTAATTCCGTGCCACGAGTGCCTTTGCTAACAATAATTAAAAAAAGTCACTTTTATTGTCCCACATGCATGTTAAATGTGTATTGTGACATTTTATTGTTATAACATTATTTAACCCAAAATATTAATTGTGACTTTTTGTCCTATAAAATTGTGACTTTGTGTCCTGTAACTTTCTGTCTGTTTACCTAAATTAATACTATTGCCTGTATGGTACTCTACTTATTTGTGTACTGACTACTATTATTAAAGGAAACCTTTTTTCCAATATATTTCTGAAGATAATATAAGGACAAATTGAGTAACAATTTCTCATTTATTTTAGGTATATTCACCAGAGAAAGCTACAGCCCAGAGCAATCTACACACATTATCCTCAAAGCTGAATGTCACATCATCCTTGAGAGTGTTGTTAAAAGTTGTTTTTATTATTATTTCACATATCCAGTGATTTAAGAGTATTGTATTGTGTTTTTTTATATTATTGATATCATGTAAATACATGTATATGATGTGCTGAGAAATAAACCTTCAGTGAAGAAAAACTTTATCTTTATTTTGTACTTAAGATCAATGATAGTAATTAATTGCAATTTTAACATTCCTACCTTTTTCTTCGGCCTTTTAATAATTGATATAAAACAATATATAAAAGAGATAATTGGATTGTGAGAATTGGCATTTAATAGTACGCGTGTATAACTTCGGCTTTTCTTTGAAGTTGATATACATTAAATTATTGGTTTATTCTAAAATTTCTCATTAACGTTGTTTATACAAACTTTTCATAAATTTAGCTTCAAAACACTTTTTCATAAATCATAAATATTATTATTATATCTGACTTAAGCCACGACAAAAGAAATAATATACAAGACAAAACGGGACAATAATTTATTTGATTAAATATTATAATATAATACTGATATGACTGTCGAATCCAAGTTAAGGATTTTAATTAATATTACTTTATTACATATATATGTAATCACCCAATTGTTTTTCTCGTGTCTTTAAATATTATTTTATCAATACGAATGTACATAAGCTAATTCTCGATACTACCCGCCGTGTGTTACGGACTTAGAAATGTTTCTGTTATATTGACTTAGACGCCATAACCTGATTTTTGGAGCAAAATGGAACAGATTTTCAATTTTTCCTTAAATATGAAAAATACATCATTCGACAGATTGTTTTGTATACAATATGAATATATGCGAATTGAAATTTACAAGTTAAGTTTAAAAATGTAATTTTAACGTGTAAATGCGTTTTCAGCTAGTTTAAGTTTTTTCACCGATCGGACCCTCATTGCTTTAAAATCAAAATGGAACAGACAAAGAAATATTCTTTCATGACATATTTTATACCGTTCGAAAGCTATGAAATTGTAGTTTTCAAATATATGCGGATTGAAAATAGAGCATTAATTAATTACAGCGAACGATTATTTAATATTTCATTATATAATCTAATATATTTTTATCGAGTGTGATAATTTTATTGCTTTCACATTTTAGTTTGGTTTTAAATTTCATGGAAAGATTTAAATATGACAAAGTGTTTTTTTTTACGAATATTGTGTGCATGTTTTGTTTTATTGTTTGTATATGCATATTCTTATGTCAGATTTAAAAGCTCACTAGAGCTTGTGTTATAATTGTTTGATTCTTTCCGACTTTCAAGATTTTCAAGATTTATTATATAACTCAGGCACACATGTGCAACATAAGCAAACATAATAATATAATACAATATATAAATATAGAAAACATGGGGGATAGAGAAGGCATATACTTTAGACTAATACATTATATTCAATACACATTCAACATTTAAGACTTATTGGAATAAACCACTGATGCACTTTATAAATATTGATATTTTTTGTAGTGGTTCTACAATGCATAAAGATAGCATTCTAGACATTTTTTCTAAACTGGCGTTGGTTGTAAAATAATTTGGTATATATTTGTTTCTTAGTTCTAAAATATCATGGCAATTACATACAAATAAGTATATTATTTACTCTAAGTTTTGTTATAAATTTTCTATGGACTTCAGTGAGTCTAGTAAGGTATGGTTCCATACAAAATTCTTGTTTGAAAATAGAATAAAAGTGGCCTCTAGACGAATTAGTAATATCTCCGCGCCATCGTTGCACAAACTGATCACAGAGTATTTGCTTGGCATGAACTTTAATCCAATTTGGGTTAATTTCTAATTGATTTGTAAATATAAAACTTAGACCAATTTCATGGAAAGTTTTCTTGATAAAATCAATCCATTTGAGACCGTTCGTACCATTTTTATACAAATTATATGTGAAATTATATATTTTACTTGATAATTTTTCAGATGATACAAGCTTACTCCAGAAACATAGCATTCTACATTTGAAATTGACAATAAGGGGGTAACGGCCTAATTCACTGTATACAAGAAAATTTGGGGTAGTTATTCTCACACCTAATTTTTTTTTCAGAAATTGGAGGTGGACTTTTTCGATGTTGTCATTCTTTTCAAATCCTAGTACTTCACTTCCGTAGAGTAATATCGGTGCAACTAGAGCGTCAAATATTTTCAACTGAAGATCAATAGGTATTTTGATATTCCTGATTTTATAATACACGGAATAAAGAGCTTTTTGAGATTGTACTATTAATCAATTTTTAGCATTAGTAATATTACCATTGTAGTTAAATAACACTCCCAAGTATATGGTATCAATTAACGCATGCGAAGTATCGGTGCTGATAATAGTTACGTATGACCAAAAATAAATCAAATCAAATCATTTATTCATACAATTTGATTATAACTTGATGACTCTTATCTCTTTTTAAAAAAAATAAACAAAACAAAAACATTACAATTAACGTAATTTTTTACATAAAGAACGACCATTTAATTTTTAGGTGAGGAGCATGTTCTTTGCTTGAACAAAATAAGTATGTCCTAAATTGTATAGATGGAAAAATTAAATAATCTGACGATCCAGTTTTAACAATAAACTTTGGTAAAATCTTAATAAAAATAACCGTAATTTTTTGTTGTTGCCCGTGGAAAAACATAGACACTCCCTAAATGTTATTAATGGTCGGCCTCTTGACCTCATTATAAAAAAATTGCAGACTCATTTAATTAAACCAAAAAGCAATTACATTTTGTATAACAGAGATTGATGACTGGTCTTTCTCCAGGACTCCACCAGCGTAAATACATGACAAAATGTTAAAAGTATCTACTCTTCAATGACATTTCTTTGGTGACCGTGCATGTTTTTGAAAATAATGTCATTATTATAATGACCTCAATGGACTAAATGGGTTTTTTTTTTTTGTGATTTATTAAACCTGTCATCCAGTTACAGTGATGTGTGTGATTATTTTTTTTTTGGGGGGGGGGGGGTATGTTTTTTGTTAATCGGGAGTTTATGCACGTGTATTTTAATTATATTTTTTTTCAAACGCATATGTACGCACGTTTATTTTAATTTTTGTGGCTGCACCCCGACATGTCCTTGTAATGGCGACATATATTTTGGAAACGATGATACATAGATTTCCTTCCATTCGTCAAACTATCTCCTGTAGTTTTTAAACATTTTTTCTAATTTCCTCATCGCAGAGACATGGAAATGTGATTTAACCATTACCTTCATAGTTTTGAAAATTAAAATATAATCCCTCCAAACGAAATCAATCAATTAAATATTATAATTTTCGTTGGGCGTTTTTGTATTTGTATCGAATGACTGATATTGCTATGCTTTTCTATAAATAAACATATTGTTTTGTTGAAGGCCACAGACATAGGTTCAGATAAGTAAAAGAATTGACGGGGAATCATTCCCATAACAAGCTTCATCTCGCCCAAACGAGTGCGCCTCAGTTATTTCTATAGAAAACCAAATACTAATAGCAGTATATTACATTGTCTTTACTAAAGAAAGATTTTGTTCACATTGAACCAGCGAGTTCGCAGGAGAATATTTCTCAAGTATTTTTTAACCCTTATTTGCATATTCAGCAAATGATCTTTGACTTTAAGGTTTAAATTTCATGGAAAACTCATTTTACTTTAAAAGTAGCAATTTTGACAATTTGAAGAAATTTCTGTTTAAAGTAGCAACGATCATCATGAATGGAGATCAAGGTTTTTTTGCCGGGTGAATTTTAGACAGGCCTTCTTTGAAATAATTGACAGTAGTTTAGTAGAAGATTTTCTACAAAAATCTGCAAAAAGCATTTGACAAAATTAGTAACCTACCTTTTATTAAAACTGAACTACTGTTTAAGATTCAGGCGACCGTTTCACTAAAGTGATCGTAAATCGTAAGTCTAAGATCACTCTTAAGATTTCCTTACGTGCACGTATACGTGCGTTTCACTAAACTAGTCCTAAGCTTAAGAGTTACGACTTACGACTTGCGACAAGTAACATCTCCTATAATGGAGGTAACAAGATATTATATTGTATCATATATTTTATATATAATAAACCCAACAGCTCAAAAGCTGATTAGAGGCCCGGGTGGCTCAATGAGTTATGTCGTTGGATCTAATAACTCATACAAGCCTATCCTCAATACGGAGTGGGTTCGCGCCCGGCTTTGTAAATTACAAAAAGGGTGCACTCGACTCGCAGCCAATATAGCTGAAATACTGCTGAAAGTGGCGTTAAAACGCAAAAAATCAAATCAAAAGCTGATTACATTAATAATCACATTTTAAATGTGTTTAAATACATTTTTAATATTCAACTAATTATAAAACTCCAAAGTGATTTTTTAAATGAATAAACCAAAGCTATCAGGAAAAACATGTTAAGTGTACAAATTTACCGAAATTTGAGAAGAAATTTTTGTTAAGGAATATATTTTAACAAATTTCATGCTATATGTAAGGGGAAATTTCAAAAATGTGACCATATATATTTGGCAATACATTCACATTCTGCAACGATATTCCGTTTGCGGTGCATTTCAATTGCGCGGAAAAAAAATCCCTACATTTACGTGAAGAATTTAGACACATGACAAGTGTGCGGAGTGTTTTTACTTTTCTTTTAAAGTACAATTCGTATTTTCATAATATTTTATGGTTTTTATCAACACTGATGCAGCAACTTCTTTTTTAACTCTTTGTTGACTTCTTTCGCCAGCCAGAAATTACTTAACCTCTGATACCTGCCCACCACGGTGGAGGGGGGGGGGGGGGTATGGCGGGTGGAGGGGAGAAGGGAGGGGGGTAGGATTCGTGTAGTTTTATTGCATCACTATATTCACGCATAAAATAATGTGTTTCATCAACACATAAAACAACAAAGATACACATCTTACAATATCAAACATTAACATGTACATGTACTGTTGATTTATATTCATAGTGAGTGTTTAAGGCTTTATATAATCAATAAAAACTACCAATGAATTTTAACATTTGGACTGCTAGATTATCTGTTGCCTTCAAAATTATTGTTTTTTTTCATACATGTATGTTCCACTATTTTTTTTAAATTGATATTTCATATATTTGTATTGATGTTATTCTTATATTTTTTGTTTTCATTTTAAAGGCTGACCAAAGAGGCGAATAATCCATATTGCATCGTCAGTCGTGCTGCAAAATGCAGAAAATGTTATGAGTAAATCAAATATATTCTAAATAATAGGTAATCCGCGCAAATGTAATGTGCTCTTTGTTTGTGCTTAACTTTATTTTTGAACCATTGTTTGTACATGCACCCGATATAATTGTTTTCTTGAAATTTAATCTAGGTACATACACTCGTTAATAAAATATGTTGATATTGTAAATGCAGAACTGATTGAAAGTACACTGAAACAAACAATAATGTGTAGCTGTTTTAATGATATTTTATGGCTCTCGAAATATAAACAATGTTGCGTGCATCTAATATTTATTGATTGCTTCATTTGATTAATGTTAATATTAAAAAAAAATATAGATAACAATTCTTCTCTTCAAAAATAGGTTTACGATTTACGACTTACGAGTACCTTTTACCACTCTTAACTTTGCGATCACTTTTTATCGTAAGTCGTAAATCCTAACTATTTGTGAAACGGTCGTAGCTCTTAAGAGTACACTTACGTCTACGTTTACGACTTACGACCTTTAGTGAAACGGTCGCCAGTTTCTTTAGTGGAACAATCCCCTTGATACGTATTTTACGCTATGTCAATCTTTATAAATTAGATGTTTTAGTTGGGCTTTTCTTTGCATCTTTTCTTTTCTTAAGCGATATGCTATAAACATTTAATAACATTCTGTTTGGGGTCATGACCTTTTACTTTTTATTCATCTTTGAACGTCAAATCAAAAGGAAGACATCTAAAAATTATATCGACCAATAGTATTGCCATTAGGACAGCATCACTTGGTTTTACTCCGTTTTAAAAGTCCGTTTTATCACGGATTGGTCAGTTGATAATATTAACCCTGACAGACATGATCCATGACCCCAAACAGGATGTTATTTGAGTGAGTAAGTAATTGTTGATTAAGCCCAAACATCTATATCATGGCGAGAACAAGTTAATTTTCAATGAGATGATGATGAGACCCGCTTTGTACTAGACCAACGCCTTAGTTAGATTTTTATAATGCTAGCTCACTAAAACAACACTCCATGGATAGACATGTCGCCCCACTCGGACACAGTATTCTGATTCCGAGCCAACCAGTCTTTGCTGTTACTCATTAATACAGCGTGTTTTAGCGGAGAAGCAACACACACCAATTTTATATTCTGTACTTTGATCTGACTGTGGCTCCAACCCACGATCTACTGTACTCGAGGTGACCACGCTAACCATTACACCACCGATGAGGTCAAACTTTATTTGTAATATTTCACTCAATCTTTATTATATATCTTACTCAAATTTTATTATTATATATTTTACTCAAACTTTATTAAAAGAAATCATGTATTAGTAATTTCACCATTGTAGAAAATTATTTCTATTGTATTCTACATTTCAAAAGAGTTCAAACATGACTTGATTTGAGAAAATGTGTATTTTCAATAAAATTTCTTTATTTCTTTATCATTTCATCTCGTTTTCCTTATTTTAACTAGTTCGTGTCAATATTCATACAATCTTATGTTAACATCAAATTGCATGTGTCGACCCTATATAGATACTAATAATCCAGGTCGACACATGAAAATAAATTTGTAAACAGAAAGTTAAAAAAAAAACAAAAAAAAACCACATAGTTATTAATTCTACCTTTTAAATCAATTATGGGGAAAACCCACACATCGACATTCCGATCATTGTATCGTTAATAGTATGTCTTATATCTAGGACAACATATTGATCAAGGTTATTTCACAGGTACTTGTGGACAGGATCTCCCCTCCCCCTTTTTTCTTGAACATCGATTTTTTGTTCATGTAAACAACATTTTGCAACTGTCTATGTATCACAAGAAAAAGGGGAGAGGGTCCTGTCCACAAGTACCTGTGGGTTATTTGTATTTTCTCTTCTTGTCATAAGATTTTATTATATAAAGTTGAAAATATACTGACTGATGTAAGACGGAAATAATCTGATATATTATGTGTGACATTTTTAAACACAACTATTTGCTTATTATTTTTTTTCACTTTCGTTTTCCATTGCGTACAATGTTGTAAGCATTAAATATCTTGTAAAAGTTGACAAAGCCAAATTTATCATAAATAATTGATGTTTATAATAAGTAAATTCCGTTACCTTTGTGTCATTCACCGTAAAGACATGTCTAGTATCATATGACTGAAGTTGACTGCCGTATATACACTTCCACCCATATCAGGTGATCGATAGACACTGATTACGACGTTCGCTTATCTCCCTTGTTTGAAGGACTATTAATACTTTTATGCTCATTCTTCTGAACAAATTTATGTATATCCTATAGTATTTAGAAATAGTATAAATGTATTTACATATTCAATTGCACCTGTTTTGGAATCCCTTTAACATTTGATTTTCAGAGGTGATTTTTTTTAAATACGTAATTCGTAATTAGTAGGCTTATCCCCCCCCCCCCCCCCCCCCCCCCCCCCCCCCCCCCCCCCCACCCCCCACCCACCCACCCACCCACCCCCACCCCCAACTTAAATAGATCAATAATGGTCCATAACAATAACTTCAACACAAAGATAAATAATTTCTACAGAAGATTACTCCATACAACCTAATGTGATACATTTATTCAGTGACTTGCGGCAGGTTGGCAGGATTATTCCCAATAAAACTGATCGCCACCATATAATTGACATATTGTTTTAAAGTGGCGTTAAACACCATGACCCTAACCCAAAGGTTCGAGCCGCTTCTTTTGTTGCAATAGTACTGTATCTTATACGTATTAAATTTCTTCACATTATAATGTTGACATAAACGCTATATATATGCAAATTAGCAAAGGCTGTAGTATTGAATTCCTTTCCGCACGGACGATTTGGCAGATAGTATATAAAGAAGATTTTAAGTGTACTCGATTAATGCAACGTTCGTTACAAGTTGTAATACGACACAAGTCCGTGCTTTGGATGTTATAGTCCCCCAGCCACCCACCCAGATTAATGCCAATAGAATTTCAACTCCTCTTATATATTCATATATTCTGAATGTTTTGAGGGGTAGAAATGACAGACTATGAAAGAATTTGTTATGTTGATATATGTTTATAATACATCATATGTGATCTTATTGATATTTCACTGCGAATATTTAGCTTGATGTATTGTTGTTGTGTATCATTCATAATTGTTATTTGTATATCCTGGGGCCCTGATTTGGTTAATAAACTTATTTCTATTTCTATTTCTGTAACGAACGCACAACCCTACACTGTGCTTAGTCTTATTTATATTACATTATTTCAGTTAAGAAAAAAAATATTTTCGGAGGAATGAAACGAGGGAGAAAATAATAAATACTCTTGAATACCGAAACAATCCAAAAGTAACAGAATGACATAGTAATTCGGAAATGAACGTTTACGCATGATTGAATTGTCATAGTTGCTTGATCAGTAACGAGTTATACAGTGAGTTGTTATTGTTTAACGCCAACCCAGCAATTTCCAGCTATAGCATGGCGAGATATCATGGCGAGGACAAGCTAGTTTTTAATGAGGTGATGATTAGGTCCGCTTTATACTAGACTTGCATATAATACATAATATGCCGGCAGGTCTACACTGGTTATTACGTTAAAACTGCCCGGTATTTTATACCCAATTAAGCTTGGCTTTCAAAATCATTCAAAAATATGCTTGGTACCGGGGTGTTCTGCCATTTATAATTACTGGTCCATGTTTTTAAGAGCCAATAGAACAAACCATACAATACACAAATAAAATTCATGGAGAACATGTATCACAGCATTACGTATAAAGGGAAATAACTCAGATTCATCCATGTTACTTGTGATGAAATAAATCACAATCAAGTTCAGATTTCCTTCAAAAAGAATTAATCAAATATCAATAAACATTTTGACAATTTAAAGGGTGAGGGTTATGGCATTTAACGCCACTTTCAACAATATTTCACTTATATAGTAGCGGTAAGTTTTATTGGTGGAGGAAACCGCAGTACCCAAAAAAAAAACCTGTCGCAAGTCACTGTCAAACTTAATGAGATAATGTTGTATCGAGTACACCGGTACACCTCGCTATGAGCAGGATTCGAACTCACTTATGAACTTAAGTGGTGATAGACATTACACAGGTATTTGTAAATCCAAATACTATGCGATCACAACCATGACGACCCCCTTGACAATTTAATTTAAAGTAACTAAGCTAAATCTGTTTTATGTTCAGGGTTAGTTTTATGGTATTTAACACCACTTGTCGTGAAACAACAACCACTCACTCGTTCTATTTTAGACTACATGGTATGAGCGTACAAATCTAGTATGATACGAATAGATAAAATATCAAGTTATACAACATATAAGTCAGTGAGTGCATTGAACTTGTCATCATTCCGGTGGAAGTTCCTCCGTCGAAATTCGGAAAGTATGTCTTTATTAATCGATGTGCTGCTAGCCATTAACAGATGTTATCAGAATCTGTCATTGCTCTACCAAGACCATAAAGAGTCCATTTCTCGGTATGAATAACCTGATTATCAAGTTTGTCTTGAAGAGGTACTATGTTTGTTCGAGCTCTAGAACGACCCGACATTGTATAATTTATAAATTGCGCTTACATATTTAAAAAAATAATTTACACCGTCCATTTCAAAATTGTGAATTTACGCCGCTATTCTATAGGCTTATCATTGATTTACTATTTGTAAGATAACGTTCATATCAGGTAACCTTTGACCTCTTTTGCACGAATTTCACTCGTCAAATTTGAACAGGACATCAAGTTCATTGGGGTTAAACTTCTGCAATTGTAAATGAGAAGATTTTTTTTTCATTTTTCATATTTTTCAAACTACTCAAAGAAAGTATATTTTTTTATTGATTACATAAAACAACAGTTTAAATAACAATTCCATCAATATCAACAAAACAGAAAATCACCTCTCATCTTAACTCACTGAACACAAAACACCCACAACATATGACACTGAAAATCTAGGCCCTGGCTTGTGACAGATACAAAACGGAGAATGATAAGTGGACGAATGGTTTGGTTGGTTTTGGTTTTTTGGTGTTTAACACCATTTTCAAAAATATTTCAGATATACCGTGGCGGTAAGTTTTAACCAGTAAACCACCAACCTGCCTCCGTCAGTCACTAACCAACAGTGACGAATGTGATAAGGCAATAATTATATTTATCATCCTTCCCTCCCGCTATATCTACCCGCTGACTCCATAAACAAAACTCCTATCAAAGTTCGCGTGAGCTGAGCTGGACTTATCAACAGTGAGCAGGAGTTATCACCAAATTCTCCCAACATTTAAAAGATAATTCCTGTGAAGATGACAAAAGTAAATACAATTCAGCAACACCATTAGGGAACGACCATTTAGCTTGAAGGGAGGGAGGGGGGGGGGGGTTATGTTTTTTTTCTAAAAAAAATATTCTGTTTCTCAATGGTGCTGAAAAAAATATTCTGATTTTGGTGGAGGAAAAAAAAAATCTGATTCAGAGTTTTTGTCATATAACCTAATGTTAAATTCTGGAAAAAAAATTCGCGCTTAGCGCGACAAAAAAAAATATTCTAAGTCTTGTCTTGTCCGAAAATATTTTCTGAACGAAAAATTAAAAACCATTTTGAATATTTTGAATCGTGTGATTTTTCCCGCGAAAATGCAAATATAGATGTGTGCGTGTTTATGTTTGATTTAAGGATGATAAGCATGTCATCTGAATGTGAATATGATTGATACTGAAAAATATCAGCCTGCTCGACAGAATATGAAGCTTATGACTTCGCTCATTTGCCACCGATCTTCATATTCTGGCTCGGCAGGCTAATATTTTCGGTATCAATCAATTCACATCTACATCCAGATAACATATACTTGTACATTTTGTCTGACGGATATGCTTGCACTCCTTAATTTTGTTGAATATACGAAGTTCGTTCTTCGTACAAATCCATTACAAAAGGTGTATTACATGTATATTTCGAAATTGAACTTACTTATCGTCCTGTTTAACCTTTTCTGATCAATAACCACCACCACGTATTGTATTCTGAATAGATAATTACAAGACATACCGATTTATGGTTAATATATTATGAATATGAGTTAAATGGTCAGAAACCGTCTTATCTAGTTGTACCCGATTTCACTGTGTTTATGTTCTAGTTCGATGTTTGATAGTATATGGGGTTTTGGATTTGGGGAGGGTTGACAGCGAACGTGAGGACGTTTTCTTATAGTTTGGTTGCTTATTTTATTTCCGTTGCATATTCAATAATACAAAGGACATTATTGGTGTCGTAATTTTCAGCGAGCTCTCATAGACCGTTGGAGATCGCGAGTTCGATCCCCTGTCGGATCAAAAAAAAAATTATGAAGACGGTATTTGTTGCAGTGAGCCTGCAATATAAAAAGTCCATTTAAGCGTAATGGTCTACTACAAATTGCACACAACCTTCATCTCATCGAATGTAACTTGATCGCGCCATGATGTAACTGGGAAACTGCTTATTTGGTACTGAACAACATTTATTCACTCACATCAATTATCAAAAAGGTGGACAATTTCTTATAGCCGATCTAACTGTTTTAACTCTCTCTCTCTCTCTCTCTCTCTCTCTCTCTCTCTCTTCACAAACTACTCTGTTTTCACATATTTAAAACATTTTCATCAAAGTATGGACGAGACTGTAATGTTTGTTTTTTATTTTAATCACTGATTTTGTAAAGACGACTTGACCTTTCCACGACATGTTAATGTACAGATAACAAACATGACACACGGATAAAGTGTATTGAAATAAAAAACTAAAAATACCACATGTCGAAACATTTCCAAACAATCAATAGAAAAATCGTAGAAAGAGATACCACTTACAAACAAATACATGACCGCTCATTTTCCAGACTTGGTACAGGTACTTCAATGTCTCGCAAAGTTTGAGACCAGATTGCAAGGTACAGTATTTACCTAATGCCGTATCAATAACATATGTCGTGCTGTCCTAATCCTTTGATTGTATTGCTCCCACACACTTTTATATTATTTAGTTTTTCAATCTTTTGACGTTGAACGTACCTGACGTTACTCCAGGATGTTTTTCAATCTATTGACTTTGAGCGTACCTGATGTTACTACAGGATGTTTTTCAATTTGTTGACTTTGAGCGTACCTGATGTTACTCCAGGATGTTTTTCAGTCTTTTGACTTTGAGCGTACCTGTCGTTACTCCAGGATGTTTTTTCAATCTTTTGACTTTGAGCGTACCTGACGTTACTCCAGGATGTTTTTCAATCTGTTGACTTTGAGTATACCTGATGCTACTCCAGGATGTTTTTCAATCTTTTGACTTTGAGCGTACCTGACGTTACTCCAGGATGTTTTTCAATCTTTCGACTTTGAGCGTACCTGATGTTACTCCAGGATGTTTTTCAATCTTTTGACGTTGAACGTACCTGACGTTACTCCAGGATGTTTTTCAATATTTTGATTGTGTGCGTCCCTGACGTTACTCCAGGATGTTTTTCAATCTTTTGACTTTGAGAGTACCTGACGTTACTCCATGATGTTTTTCAATCGTTTGACTTTGAGCGTATCTGACGTTACTCCATGATGTTGTTCAATCTGTTGACTTTGAGCATACCTGATGTTACTCCAGGATGCTTTTCAATCTTTTGACTTTGAGCGTACCTGACGTTACTCCAGGATGTTGTTCAATCTTTTGATTTTGAGCGTACCTGACGTTACTCTAGAATGTTTTTCTATCTTTTGACTTTGAGCGTACCTGACGTTACTCCAGGATGTTTTCAATCTTTTGACTTTGAGCGTACCTGACGTTTCTCGTACCTGACGTTACTCCAGGATGTTTTTCAATCTTTTGACTTTGAGCGTACCTGACGTTATTCCAGGATGTTTTTCAATCTTTTGAATTTGAGCGTACCTGACGTTACTCCAGGATGTTTTTCAATCTGTTGACGTTGAACGTACCTGACGCTACTTCAGGATGTTTTTCAATCTGTTGACTTTGAGCGTACCTCACGGTACTCCAGGAGGTTGTTCAATCTTTTGACCTTGAGAGTACCTGACGTTACTCCAGGATGTTTTTCAATATTTTGATTTTGAGCGTCCCTGACGTTACTTCAGGATGTTTTTCAAGCTTTTGACTTTGAGAGTACCTAACGTTACTCCAGGATGTTTTTCAATCTTTTGACTTTGAGCGTACCTGACATTACTCCAGGATGTTTTTCAATTTTTTGACTTTGAGCGTGCCTGATGTTACTCCAGGATGTTTTTCAATTTTTTGACTTTGAGCGTACCTGACGTTACTCCAGGATGTTTTTCAATCTGTTGACTTTGAGCGTACCTGATGTTACTCTAGGATGTTTTTCAATCTATTGATTTTGAGCGTACCTGACGTTACTCCAGGATATTTTTCAATTTGTTGACTTTGAGCGTACCTGATGTTACTCCAGGATGTTTTTCAGTCTTTTGACTTTGAGCGTACCTGACGTTACTCCAGGATGTTCTTCAGTCGTTTGACTTTGAGAGTACCTGACGTTACTCCAGGATGTTTTTCAATCTTTTGATTTTGAGCGTACCTGACGTTACTCTAGGATGTTTTTCAATCTTTTGACTTTGAGCGTACCTGACGTTTCTCGTACCTGACGTTACTCCAGGATGTTTTTCAATCTTTTGACTTTGAGCGTACCTGATGTTACTCCAGGATATTTTTCAATATTTTGACTTTGAGCGTACCTGACGTTACTCCAGGATGTTTTTCAATCTTTTTGACTTTGAGCGTACCTGATGTTACTCCAGGATGTTTTTTCAATCTTTTGACTTTGAGCGTACCTGACGTTACTCCAGGATGTTTTTCAATCTTTTGACTTTGAGCGTGCCTGATGTTACTCCAGGATGTTTTTCAATCTTTTGACTTTGAGCGTACCTGACGTTACTCCAGGGTGTTTTTTAATCTTTTGACTTTGAGTGTACTTGATGTTACTCCAAGATGTTTTTCAATCTTTTGACTTTGAGCGTACCTGATGTTACTCCAGGATGTTTTTCAATCTTTTGACTTTGAGCGTACCTGATATTACTCCAGGATGCTTTTAATCTTTTGACTTTGAGTGTACCTGACGTTACTCCAGGATGTTTTTCAATCTTTTGACTTTGAGCATACCTGACGTTACTCCAGGATGTTTTTCAATCTGTTGACTTTGGGCGTACCTGACGGTACTCCAGGAGGTTGTTCAATCTTTTGACCTTGAGAGTACCTGACGTTACTCCAGGATGTTTTTCAATCTTTTGACTTTGAGCATACCTGACGTTACTCCAGGATGTTTTTCAATCTGTTGACTTTGAGCGTACCTGACGGTACTCCAGGAGGTTGTTCAATCTTTTGACTTTGAGCGTACCTGACGTTACCTTAGTATGTTTTTCCAGAAGAGCATCCCACGTTTGTATTATTGTATTACTACTTACCAAACAAGTGTTCCTCGGTATATATCATATAGCTTCTGTGCTTCAGATGAAGCTTGTCATTGTTTTATTGATACTTGGTCTAGTATCTGCGACTCTTTGTTGCAGTGGATGGAACAAAAGCAAACCATGTTTCTGTGAATGCGAAGACGCCAAGGCGGATTGCATAAAGAGAACTGTCCCGGCCCTGGAATACCCCTAGATGATTTGATTGGCAAAATCAGGACCGACTTCTGTGATATGCATATGTTAACCTGTATGAAAAACTGCATCCATTGAATCTAAGCAAAGACAAACAAATCGTTATTGTCAATAAATTACCCTTTCGGGGCAGGATAATTTACGTAATTTCATATTTTGATTGCATATTGATCAAGTTGAACTTGTGCAATCCGACACCGGAGTATTCCGACATCCTGTACAATCCAAAAAATTCCCTATGCCCTTGGCATATCGAATTACACAGGTGCCACTGCACAACGACAACAAGATAATAATTGCAGTTACCATAATACATATAGAAAACCCTGTTATTAATAAATACTTAGTGGTGGTATTTTGGTTTATGAGTTGTTCTTCAATTAGTATGGGTAAATGTACAGCATATGGGTTAGGGGTATGGTGTATAATGCCACTTTCAACTATATTTAAGCTATATCGTAGCGGTACAGACATTCCTTCTTTCCAGACAGCATAAGAATATGGAACAGCCTTCCACCACCATTGGTGGATAGTACCTCCCTGTATGCTTTCAAGCAGGGGGAACTGAGCTGCAGCATCGCATAATCGCACCATCAGCCTGTTTTCAGCTTGCACCTGTACATATTTTTGCACCTTTGTTGTCACACCCAGTATGGGCAATAGTGCGATAATGCTCAACTAGAGGCCTGCACTGTATTGGAAGAAGAAGAAGAAGACAGGCTGCATATTGCCGACTTGATTCGAAAATGATGCGGTTTTTTGGAAGGAGTTATTTCCCTTGTAACGGGAAAAACATTACAGAGAACAAGTTAAAATATATAACAAACCTATAAATAAGGTAGCAATGTCACAACCAAGGTAGCGACCATCAATGCCATTGTAAAAATATTGAGAGTTGAGTACGTTCGTTTAAAACATAGTCGTTCGTAGAGGCAACAATGTACCTACTTTTTTTCGAAATCTACAATCAAGCGGTCCTTAACATGCAGGGAGTGCGACACTTTCTAAACACTTTACCCACCATCGAGATGGTACCCTTATCCTTCAACTGGGGACGTGCTGTACAACTCTATGTGGGTCAAGCACTGGAAATGGAACTATCACCACTACCTAGTAAAATGTTTACAGTGTAATCTGACCTCAAATGGCTGGCATAGTACCGGTATTCAATAGTGTGTTTTAATTGGTCACGTAATATCATTTACCCTTATTGGTAATTGAATCATTGTGATATTATCTTAAAGTTGTCTTACTAAGACATTTAAAGTTTAAAATTTCAAAATGCATATTGTGCAAGGCGATTCATTCTAAATTTAAAAGAAAGGACAATTGAGTCGTTGATTAATATAATCGGACATTCACTATTGTCAACTCCTTTGATATTCATTTCATAAATAAACATTTAATCTATCCCATTGTCATATTGAAATCAAATCCATAGGGTTTAGATTATAATTATGACAATTTAAATCACCGTGTCGATACCTTTAAACAAAACAAACACAAAAAGTGTAATTATTATTCAAAGTTTTATAATTGTATTATAAACAAAAGACTACATTTACATTTAAAAGTCGATATAATTAAGCTATCAATGCAATCTGATTTATTACTCGTGAACTGTGCCATATTAGTTTTCAATGCCATGTAAATAAATATATTTTTGTATTGTCACCGCTTCGAGATGTTCAATAAGTGCTCTTTTGTGTGTGGTAATGGACACCATAAAATCAATGTAATTGGGGAGATATAACTAAATCTACTTCATCACCAGACCATTCGGTTTGATAGCACTAACATACAGGCAGTCACAATCGAAGGTTGGTGGAGACGTAATAATGATCCTGCAGCCATTGCATATGGTAAGTAATATATATATATTAATATAGTAAGCAATACAAGTATATAATATGGTTTCAATAAAATGCCGTATAACAGCGTTCATGGCGAGGTGTACTCGTTATGTACAACATTATGTGATGTAGTTTGTCAGTGACTTGCGACAGGTTTTCTCTGGGTATTCCGGTTTCCTCCATCAATAAAACTGACAGCCACGATATAACTGAAATATTGTTGAAAGTGGCGTTAAACAGTACAAACCTAAACCAACCCCGTATTTGCTTTGCCCGGTTAGACAAGTACATTGGGATATATATAAAAGACTGGAGCCGTATATACAACATACACGTGATTCAAATGATTCAAAATGACATTCGTTTGAAAGTTCTAGCATTATTCTAACCTGTTATGGCTTAACAAGGCAGTTGCATGAGCAGGTCGGTAAAGCAAGCGTGAAAAACTAGAATGAAACTAGTAATTTATTGTTATGACGAAATGTATGTTGACGTTTTAAACATATGCTGCGTGCTTAGCGGACACCAATCTTATAGTCTTTGCTTCAAGCCGACCGGAGCTCGAACCCACGGTCTATAGACCTCGAGTCTACATGTAACACGCTAACCATTACACCACCGATCTATCGACCTCGAGTTTACATGTAACACGCTAACCATTACACCACCGATCTATCGACCTCGAGTTTACATGTAACACGCTAACCATTACACCACCGATCTATCGACCTCGAGTTTACATGTAACACGCTAACCATTACACCACCGATCTATCGACCTCGAGTTTACATGTAACACGCTAACCATTACACCACCGATGTTGTTACACTAGAGTAGGAACGCGTTGTTTTATGTAACATTCTTATGATAAACATGATGAATTTCACGTATTTTACCAAATAAAGCCAAGGGTGGCTCAATGAGTTAGGTCGTTGGATTTAACAGCTCATACAAACCTATCACCAATACGGCGTGGGTTCGTTTTATGTCCCCTATGTTGCCAGTTTCATTGGATTGTCCATTTTGGTTACCCATTCGGCATTCTCTAACTTTATTTAACGTACAAGGTAAATTGATTACGTTACGTATAATTTTGTTTCTAGGTTACCGTAGAAGAAGATGTCTGATTCATTACAATCTAAAAAGTGTCAAATTCACACCAATGAAAACATTATCTTGCTTTGTTATCAGCATGGGACAGCGTTGTGCGAAAGGTGCTTCCGCAACAATCATAAAAAGTGCAGTCCGGTAACTAAGATCGCAAATGCCTACGATGAGAGTACGCAGCAAGGGTATGGAGGGGTACCATTGGAAGATATCGAGACAAGTGTTCACAATCTTAGCCTCATCTTAAATGAAATGCTTGCAGATAAAGACAAAAATATGACATATCTTGAAATTAAGCGAAAAACTATCAAGGCGACCATTGAACAAGCACGTACACGGATACATAACTACTTAGATGAGCTAGAAAGGAGTCTTGAACTAGAAATCAAAGTCAATCATGAGAAAATGGTAGAACACATTGAAAGAGGGAAGTACAACATAAAAAGTAAAAATAGTGGATTAAAGGCAGTCTTAAACGACATAACCGTGGTAAAACGTCAGACTAACCATTCTACATTATATCAAGAAATTCAGTTAATACAATCTAAACAAAAAGACCTAGAATCATCTGTTATGAGTCTTCTTGCGGATGACAAATATTTCGAATTGCATTTGAAACTTTCCGAACCTGTATTTACCTTTGAGAGTTTCTTTCTCACATTGGGGGAAATTGTGATATCAGAGAAGTCAATGGATTCGTCCAAAGACCTGTATTGCAAGTTTAGTAAAAACGGACGTCTTCGAACAAGAAGTAAATCTGCCGGGGCTTTAAAGGGGACCGACATAGCGACTAGACTAAATGGATACGAGGCTGGTACACTCACGTTAGTAAGTTGTTTCCCTACGTCGCAACTCGGCAAGGGAGTAAAAATATTCCGTGCTTGCTTTCTTCCAGACAATAAGGTAATGTTAGCTGGGTATCAAGAAAAGACTCTCTATGTGTGCAATAAAAATGGAGAAGAATGCAAAAAAGTTCGAATAGCAAATTTTCCGGGTGGAATTACAATATACAATAGATTGTGTGCGCTTGTAAGTGCTTGGCAGCATGGTGTATAGAAAATAGATCTTGGAAAATTAACAGCCGGTAGCGTCATTAAATTCCATGGTGAATGTTCTGCAATATCAAGCGTTCGAGGTCAAATATGTGTTAAAAATGGCGTAGATCATTTAAAAATTGTAGATATTAACGGAAAAACGATTCGCAAAATGCCGACAATGTACAATCCATGGGAAGTTCACATAAACGACATAGGGAGTGTGTTTTACTCAAATTTAGACAATAGCGACGTCCATTGTGTGGTCCTGGATGGAAGTAATTACCTCACATATAGTAGTTCGGAACTCCTCGATCCTGCAGGTTTAACCCTGGATAACCAAGATAATCTATACATAACAGGATTCGGTTCAGACAATATACATAGGATATCAGTTAACAGAGATGTCAACGAAATAGCTCTAACAAAGGACGATGGTATTTCGAGCCCCTCGGGTATCACCTTTAACAAACAAACAAATGAACTGCTTGCTATTAATGAGGATTTCACATCAATCAGAATATATAACGTACACATGACTTAAGGATAAATTTGCTTACAGTCGTTTTCGATAGAATATATAATTGCGTATCGACGTTTGTTTTGTCATATTTAGTGGACTTTCGTCTTCTCGTGATGTTCGGTGACCTGGGGAACTGTAGTATTTGTTTTTTCCATCGTCATAGTAATTTGAAGGTGACCTGTACTTGATTATATATGAATATTTCAATTTTCTTGGTTGTCTTTTTCAGATTTCACTACTGCTTTCTTTATAGTAATTTGTAGGTGACTTGTACTTATTTGGATATGAATAGTTCAGTTTTCTAGGTTGTCCTTTTTTATTTCCTGCACCACACGTAACTGTAATGTTTTATCATTCTTATCTTTCATTTTGATAGCTTCATATAATTGTGAGGGAATGCTTTGACTCATATATTTAAATTTACTGCTCGGGTTTTATGCACATCTTGGATCAAGTCAGATAAAGAGTAAATCATATCTTTGCTATTGGTGAAATTAATTTATGGACTTACTTTCTGGATTTACATGTAATACTGTTTTTTTTTAAGATTTCAATTTTAATACCCGGTATGTATTTTGAAGATATAGTGCAACGAAATAATTTTGAGGGAATACTCGAGTTGGCTCCCTTTACATATGAAAGTGTTATAATCTATAGTTTAAATATATTTAGATAGTCCTATAGTCATTTAAATTGGCATTGTCAGTGTACTTGTATTTTAAGCGCATTAAAAAACAATGGATAGTGGGAGATGTTGTTAACTAGTTAGCTATATAACCAAGGGTTCCTAGTGAATGTTGTTAACTAGTTAGATATATAAGATAGGGTTCCTAGTGGAAGTTGTTAACTAGTTAGCTATATAACCTAGGGTTCCTAGTGAATGTTGTTAACTAGTTAGATATATAAGATAGGGTTCCTAGTGGGTGTTGTTAACTAGTTAGATATATAAGATATGGTTCCTAGTGGAAGTTGTTAACTAGTTAGCTATATCAGATAGGGTTCCTAGTGGGTGTTGTTAACTAGTTAGCTATATAAGATAGGGTTCCTAGTGAATGTTGTTAACTAGTTAGCTATATAACCTAGGGTTCCTAGTGAAAGTTGTTAACTAGTGAGATATATAAGATAGGGTTCCTAGTGGGTGTTGTTAACTAGTTAGATATATAAGATAGGGTTCCTAGAGGAAGTTGTTAACTAGTTAGCTATATAACCTAGGGTTCCTAGTGAATGTTGTTAACTAGTTAGATATATAAGATAGGGTTCCTAGTGGGTGTTGTTAACTAGTTAGCTATTTAAGATAGGGTTCTTAGTCAATGTTGTTAACTAGGTAGCTATATAACCTAGGGTTCTTAGTGGATGTTGTTAACTAGTTAGCTATATAACATAGGGTTCCTAGTGGATGTTGTTAACTAGTCAGCTATATAACCTAGGGCTCCTAATGAATGTTGTTAACTAGTCAGCTATATAACCTAGCGTTCCCAGTGAATGTTGTTAACTAGTTAGCTATATAACCTAGGGTTCCTAGTGGATGTTGTTAACTAGTCAGCTATATAACCTAGGGTTCCTAATGAATGTTGTTAACTAGTTAGCTATATAACATAGGGTTCCCAGTGAATGTTGTTAACTAGATAGCTATATAACCTAGGGTTCCTAGTCAATGTTGTTAACTAGTTAGCTATATAACCTAGGGTTCTTGTGAATGTTGTTAACTAGTTAGCTATATAACCTAGGGTTCCTAGTGAATGTTATTAACTAGTTAGCTATATAACCTAGGGTTCCTAGTGAATGTTGTTAACTACTTAGCTATATAACCTAGAGTTCGTAGTGGATGCTGTTAACTAGTTAGCTATATAACATAGGGTTCTTAATGGGTGTTGTTAACTAGTTAGCTATATAACCTAGGGTTCCTAGTGAATGTTGTTAACTACTTAGCTATATAACCTAGGGTTCGTAGTGGATGCTGTTAACTAGTTAGCTATATAACATAGGGTTCTTAATGGGTGTTGTTAACTAGTTAGCTATATAAGATAGGGTTCCTAGTGAATGTTGTTAACTAGTTAGCTATATAACATAGGGTTTCTAGTGAATGTTGTTAACTAATTAGCTATATAACCTAGGGTTCTAAGTGAATGTTGTTAACTAGTTAGCTATATAACCTAGGGTTCCTAGTGAATGTTGTTAACTAGTTAGCTATATAACCTAGGGTTCTACGTGAATGTTGTTAACTAGTTAGCTATATAACCTAGGGTTCCTAATGAATGTTGTTAACTAGTTAGCTATATAACATAGGGTTCCTAGTGAATGTTGTTAACTAGTTAGCTATATAACCTAGGGTTCCTAGTGAATGTTGTTAACTAGTTAGCTATATAACATAGGGTTCTTAATCAATGTTGTTAACTAGTTAGCTATGTGACCTAGGGTTCCTAGTGGATGTTGTTAACTAGTTAGCTATATAACCTAGGGTTCCTAGTGGATGTTGTTAACTAGTTAGCTATATAACCTGGGGTTCCTAGTCGGTGTTGTTAACTAGTTAGCTATATAACCTAGGATTCTTAGTCAATGTTGTTAACTAGTTAGCTATACAACCTAGGGTTCCTAGTGAATGGTATTAACTAGTTAGCTATATAACCTAGGGTTCCTAGTGGATGTTGTTAACTAGTTAGCTATATAACCTACGGTTCATAGTGGTCAAATCATCATTTGATTTTTTTACGATCACTATCATTACTTGGTTAACCCCTACGGAACGTTTATGTTACAGATAACCCCAGATATGTGTCATTTGTAGTTGTTAAATCCCGTACTTACCCCGTTCAGGATTCGTTAGATTTTTAGCATGAGATATATGATGGTATTGGCGGAGCAGAAATTGTTAATAAAAGAGTGAAGATACCAAAGGGATAATCGGAAACCGTAGAACTATTGAAATCATCCCTTTTGTCGTAAAGTTTCGTTCTTAAACAGTCCTCACTGCCAATGTCGGGGTGAATGGTACGAAACAGAATTAGCTGTATCTGTGGTATTTTTTCTTTCAGCCTAACCTTCGGGAGCACTTTATTTCCACTCGGCGGCTAGTAGGGTTCGCGTTGTTCAATCATTTGAGTGCGTTGTTGTGAAACAATGTTTTCTTTTTGCTTTTTTCTTCGTTATTATCTATCTGTCCATGTTAATTCCACCCTAACAATTCTAGTCGTCAATAGAAACGATACGTTTGAAGATATCAAAAGGGGTAATAAGAAACTAAAGACTGAACAACCTGAACTCCACATAAGACACCGGTGTTGAACCCTGGAAGGGTCAACAGTTCATGTTCTACTAGTCGTCTTACTGTCACACAACATAAATGTATTGCATTGTCAAAGATAAATCCATGACACCAACGTATTAAAAAATGCCTTAATATTGAAATTATTATAGGATTAAACACTGTTTTTTAGGAAATTATATATGTAAATTCTTGCAGATCACTCACAAACTGAATAAAGTCCGAAAGACTTTATGTAAAGTTTGTGAGTGAGCTGCCGGAGTTTATGCATACATAATTTCATAACAACACAGTGTTTAATCGTTATAATTCTTATTCTTGGACATCGTGTTTGTTTTCGACGCCAAATACTATTAAAGAAATACCCAATGGGAGCCTCAAACAATGCACATACAATACACAAACGATTGTAAACTGAAAAAAAAATCCGCGAAATGTTATTGACGACTTTGGAACATAACCAACATGACGTCATTGACGTCATCTGAAGACTTCCAGTTTGAAACGTAAAGATTAGACGTTATTTGGCTTCGTGTACAATTTAACTAAAATAAGTTTTCAAGGTAAGCGTTTTAATTATTTTTGTGTATTGGTGTAAATATGACATGTATGATTTCACATTTTCAAGATGGCAGATCCTTCCAGCTGAACCCCTTAGTATCATTGCTCGTAGATTTATACGCGTGGAATGACCGGGGAAAAAGGTAGTCCAGCAAACGGAAATATTGATTAATAAATTCCTTTCGAATGACGTAGAATAAGTGACAATATCCAATCGGATTACGAGTTATTGATAAATTGTAGTAAGAATATAATTATATTTCCATAATTATGCCAAAAACCGGAAAACCGTGCTTTTGTTTCACGATTTACTGAACAAGGATTAACAAGGATTAAACCATGTAAATAACAGATTTAATGAATGTGACATCAAAACAATGTCCGGATTAGCTTTTGTTGCCAGGAAACATTTATTATATCGCGTCAAATAGAGATTCACAAATTACAGATAAAATAATTTTATTGTGAATACAAAATGGCATGTATCCTACCGTGACATCTGCTCGGTAATGCAATAATGTCGGTCATTTGTTTTGATTTACAATTCTCGCGCAGCATGAGACCAATGACGTCATTCTGTATATTCATAGCGTACATAAACATAGAGGGAATACTTTTCAACGTCAAAATTACAAGATGAGATTAAAACGGAGAAGTTTGAATTGAATAAATCCTTTTTACTAATGTCTTTTTTTCCTGATCATTATGCTTGTTAAATATGTTTCCATCGATGGTGTTCCCCAAGCATTTTTATTTTTCCGGTTTGTTGACATAATCGACATCACAGTTCATGACAGTTTCTGGAATGTAGGCCAAGCAAATTGTATTTTAAAATACTTTGAAAATATGATGATTGATCATTCAGATTCCACCATTTTCTAGAAAATGGCCGATTTTACCGGGAAAATACATGCAAGTGCTCTCCATTAGTCACAAAATGGCAAATTATTTTGCATTTCCACTGCTGCTTTAATAACAAATATACCCCTTACTTCTTGGGGTATTGAAATGAAATTCACAGAGAAGATAGAAAAAAAAAAATTTAACAGCAATAATCAAAATTTATAGCATAAATTGAACGGAGAATTAAATTAAACCAGACAGAAAAATGAGATTTTCTGAGCAAAAAAAACCTGTCATTATTACAAATAGCATCAACAAAACTGTATTGTTACCACTCTGATAATAAATGTGATTAAAATAAATTGAAATCCGTCATTAATTGTTTTACCAAAATATGTCGGTCTAATAGATTGTATTGACAAAAGCAAAAACACCAAATTCACTGGATTAAATACTTTTTATGTGGGTAAGCAAGTTTAATATTTGCATCAAATAATTAATTTTCAATACTTCAATTTCAAACTATTTAAAAAAAAGCATCTTTTGAAATTTTTCGGACAAATCAAATACACTGAAAAAGCTAAAATACTGTACTTTCTTAATCTGGTTTACTTTTTAAGCTTGGTTGGCCTATCACAAAATCATGTGCTTTATTGAACTTTGACCGACTTTATGTGACGTCATACGACGCCATTTGGAAAAGGGGTGGTAAACAAATATGGGTCAGTATGTAATTATTATCGATCTTTTTTCCATGGAACTTTACACATGTGAGCAAGAATAGATGAGGAACATAATTAAAAAGAAAAAAATGTTTACTTTTCAAACATGAAAAAAACAATCAAACATTATCCAATCACTGACCGACTTATTGTCAGACGAGGATATTTAATACGGTTTTGTGAGAGGTCATGTATATGTGTGTTAAAAGTATAGTTTTTCACTCTGTTTTTGCTTTGTTTTATTTCTGATTAAATTTTAGAAATGTTCTGACAGATTCCTATTTTTATTTTGTATTTCATTTGTGATACATGCGTTAATTTTACCTTTATTTACCCTTTAGTATTTATTTAGAGCATGTTAGTCGTTGTGAGTTCGAATGCTGTTCATGGCGGGTTGTACTCGATAAACATTATGTGATAAAGTTTGTCAATGCTTGCAACAGTACGGCTGTTTTCTGCTGCTACTCCGGTTTCCTCCACTAATTAAACAGCCGCCACGATATACCTGAAATATTGTTAAAAGTGGCGTTAAACACCATACACCAGACAATCAACCAATCACGACTAGTTCCATTATATAGTTGCATTTGTTTTCCAAACAATGCAATACAGTAAGAAGCAGTGTCTATAGTATTAATTGGTAATACCAGAATTCTCCATGGACAATACACTGTAAACATCTCATCTGAGAGATGTTGCTGGAGTCATAAATTAGTAACAAACAGAAGATAAGAGTACAGTCTACCTTTCAGTATGCTATTCAAAGAAAGTTAGGATAATATTGCCTCAAAGCATAAAACACCCGGTTTTTGGTGGGGTGCTTGTTGCTCATATTTTTAGTTTTCTCTGTTGTGGTGTGTTTTTGTGCTTGTTTGTCTTCGTCCTGTGTGTTGTATGCCCAGTGTTACAAGTGTCTCTGGGATGTCCATTCTTGATTTCCCCTTCGGTATTCTTCAACGTGTATAACAAATGTCATCCTGGCGTTAACTATGCTTTCCAACGTGTATAACAAATGTCATCCTGGCGTTAACTATGCCTTCCAACGTGTATAGCAAATGTCATCCTAGCGTTAACTATGCCTTCCAACGTGTATAACAAATGTCATCCTAGCGTTAACTATGCCTTCCAACGTGTATAACAAATGTCATCCTGGCGTTAACTATGCCTTCCAACGTGTATAACGAATGTCATCCTGGCGTTAACTATGCCTTCCAACGTGTATAACAAATGTCATCCTGGCGTTAACTATGCCTTCCAACGTGTATAACAAATGTCATCCTGGCGTTAACTTCCAACGCAGTTCAGAGAGTAATATTGCTACAAAGTACAGAGAAAGAGTACATCACAGTTTCCAATGGGCCATACAAAAAACACCGAGGACAATATTTCTACACGGTGCAAAAAATTGGAGGAGAATTTACAATATGGTACAATGCTCCTACGATTAAGCATATTCTATTGGCATAGTTGACCTATATAAACAGAACAACATCAATTGCTCAATATAATTCAGAAACAAGTGTATAATAAGTGATAGGTTTTGTTAAGCGATAAGTGCACATTTTTTCAGCTATATCATGGCTAGTACAAGTTTCACGCTCATCTTAGGGCGTGAGTTATATGCCCATTGATGAATTTCTTACTGTGACTGTGAGATGCAGAACAGCAATAGAAGTGCTTCTCCTTTACTTAAGTTTGTGTCTAATTGTAATGTTTGATATTCTCTCATTTTCACTTAAATCCATACCCTTTCTTATTAAAATACACTTAGATGTGATGATGATGATGTCCACTTTTTACTAGACCAACACGCTTAGTTGTATTTATATAGTGTTAGACCAATGAAACCACCGCTTACGGGTAGATGTGTCGCTCCATATAGATATAGTGTCCTGATTCCGAACTAACCAGTCTTTGTTCTTACTACTTAATGTTGTGTGTTTAGCGGAGAACCAGAACATGTGTTTAGCGGAGAACCAGAAAATACTAATTGCATTGTCTTTGGTTTGACGCGACTAGGACTCAACCTCAGGATCTACGGCACTCGGGGCGATCACGATAATCGGGTTTCCTCCAATTATTATACAGTAGACAATATATATTATTATGCATAACGTTACCGTGTAAATCCCAGACACAACATTCACAATTGATTGAAGAATTGTGATAAACAGAGTTTCTGTCACTGGAACAGAAACTATTAATTTACGGAAAAGTACAGCTTGTCTTTATAATTGACATGTCTTATAGAAAAGTGATGTCTCCCCATCCTTAAAGAAAAACAAAAACAACAACGAATACAGAATCCACTTAGACATTTTAAATTATTGACAGCTTGCCTTTAATTTGCATGTTTTATAGAAAATGAAACCCCCCTCACCTTCAAACAAGAGAAGAAACAACGAATATAGAATCCACTTAGACTTTTCGAATTATCTAAAGTTAAATGTAACAACTTGCAAGGACACAGAATGAATTGAAATTAATGAAATACTTAATTTAAGGATTGTCGTATTTATTCTGCAGAATGTTATTTGTTTTGGATTAAACCAAGCTGTATCAACTCTCGTAGCTATTTATCAAATATCTTATTTGTGGTGATATTCAAATTAGTATCTAATTTACGCGCAACGGAAGGAAAATGGTGAAAGGAATGCATGAGGATTCGTAGTATTAAATTGTTATCTAATTTATCTAAAACTGGAAACGGGGAAATGACATCATAGCAAAGACGGAAAGCAAACTGAAAACGTTTCTCTTTTAGCAATAATATTGATATCTCCCCCATCCTTAGAATAAGAGAAGAAACAACGAATACAGAATCCACTTAGAAATTTTGAAATATTTACAGCTTGTCTTTAATATACATGACTTATACAAATTAATTTCTCCCTCACCCTTCAAGCAAGAAACACACAACAACGAATGCAGAATACACTTAGACTTTTTGAATTATTCACAGCTTGCCTTTTAATTTACGTGTCTTGTAGAAATTGAATCTCTCCATCCGTCAAGCAAGAAAAGAAACAACGAATACAGAATCCACTTAGACTTTTTGAATTATTCACAGCTTGCCTTTAATTTACATGTCTTATAGAAATTGAAATCTTCCCCATCTTTCAAACAAGAAACGCAAACACGAAATACAGGATCCACCTAAACTTTTTGAATTATTTAAAATTAAATGTAGCAACTTGCAAGGACACAGAATAATTACTTTTGTCAATAAATTGACATTTATGAAATACTTAATTTAAGGATTGTCGTATTTATTTTTCAGAATGTTATTTCTTTTGGATTAAACCAAGCTGTATCAACTCTCGTAGCTATTTATCAGATATCTAATTTGTGGTGCTATTCAAATTAGTATCTAATTTACGCGCAACGGAAGGAAAATGGTGAAAGGAATGCATGAGGATTCGTAGTATTAAATTGTTATCTAATTTATCTAAAACTGGAAACGGGGAAATGACATCATAGCAAAGACGGAAAGCAAACTGAAAACGTTTCTCTTTTAGCAATAATATTGATATCTCCCCCATCCTTAGAATAAGAGAAGAAACAACGAATACAGAATCCACTTAGAAATTTTGAAATATTTACAGCTTGTCTTTAATATACATGACTTATACAAATTAATTTCTCCCTCACCCTTCAAGCAAGAAACACACAACAACGAATGCAGAATACACTTAGACTTTTTGAATTATTCACAGCTTGCCTTTTAATTTACGTGTCTTGTAGAAATTGAATCTCTCCATCCGTCAAGCAAGAAAAGAAACAACGAATACAGAATCCACTTAGACTTTTTGAATTATTCACAGCTTGCCTTTAATTTACATGTCTTATAGAAATTGAAATCTTCCCCATCTTTCAAACAAGAAACGCAAACACGAAATACAGGATCCACCTAAACTTTTTGAATTATTTAAAATTAAATGTAGCAACTTGCAAGGACACAGAATAATTACTTTTGTCAATAAATTGACATTTATGAAATACTTAATTTAAGGATTGTCGTATTTATTTTTCAGAATGTTATTTCTTTTGGATTAAACCAAGCTGTATCAACTCTCGTAGCTATTTATCAGATATCTAATTTGTGGTGCTATTCAAATTAGTATCTAATTTACGCGCAACGGAAGGAAAATGGTGAAAGGAATGCATGAGGATTCGTAGTATTAAATTGTTATCTAATTTATCTAAAACTGGAAACGGGGAAATGACATCATAGCAAAGACGGAAAGCAAACTGAAAACGTTTCTCTTTTAGCAATAATATTGATATCTCCCCCATCCTTAGAATAAGAGAAGAAACAACGAATACAGAATCCACTTAGAAATTTTGAAATATTTACAGCTTGTCTTTAATATACATGACTTATACAAATTAATTTCTCCCTCACCCTTCAAGCAAGAAACACACAACAACGAATGCAGAATACACTTAGACTTTTTGAATTATTCACAGCTTGCCTTTTAATTTACGTGTCTTGTAGAAATTGAATCTCTCCATCCGTCAAGCAAGAAAAGAAACAACGAATACAGAATCCACTTAGACTTTTTGAATTATTCACAGCTTGCCTTTAATTTACATGTCTTATAGAAATTGAAATCTTCCCCATCTTTCAAACAAGAAACGCAAACACGAAATACAGGATCCACCTAAACTTTTTGAATTATTTAAAATTAAATGTAGCAACTTGCAAGGACACAGAATAATTACTTTTGTCAATAAATTGACATTTATGAAATACTTAATTTAAGGATTGTCGTATTTATTTTTCAGAATGTTATTTCTTTTGGATTAAACCAAGCTGTATCAACTCTCGTAGCTATTTATCAGATATCTAATTTGTGGTGCTATTCAAATTAGTATCTAATTTACGCGCAACGGAAGGAAAATGGTGAAAGGAATGCATGAGGATTCGTAGTATTAAATTGTTATCTAATTTATCTAAAACTGGAAACGGGGAAATGACATCATAGCAAAGACGGAAAGCAAACTGAAAACGTTTCTCTTTTAGCAATAATATTGATATCTCCCCCATCCTTAGAATAAGAGAAGAAACAACGAATACAGAATCCACTTAGAAATTTTGAAATATTTACAGCTTGTCTTTAATATACATGACTTATACAAATTAATTTCTCCCTCACCCTTCAAGCAAGAAACACACAACAACGAATGCAGAATACACTTAGACTTTTTGAATTATTCACAGCTTGCCTTTTAATTTACGTGTCTTGTAGAAATTGAATCTCTCCATCCGTCAAGCAAGAAAAGAAACAACGAATACAGAATCCACTTAGACTTTTTGAATTATTCACAGCTTGCCTTTAATTTACATGTCTTATAGAAATTGAAATCTTCCCCATCTTTCAAACAAGAAACGCAAACACGAAATACAGGATCCACCTAAACTTTTTGAATTATTTAAAATTAAATGTAGCAACTTGCAAGGACACAGAATAATTACTTTTGTCAATAAATTGACATTTATGAAATACTTAATTTAAGGATTGTCGTATTTATTTTTCAGAATGTTATTTCTTTTGGATTAAACCAAGCTGTATCAACTCTCGTAGCTATTTATCAGCTATCTAATTTGTGGTGCTATTCAAATTAGTATCTAATTTACGCGCAACGGAGGAAAAATTGTGAAAGGAAAACATAAGGATTCGTAGTATTAAATTACTTTATCAAAAGCTGGAAACGGGAAAATGACATCATAACTAAGACGGAAAGCAAACTGAAAACGTTATTTTTTAACATTAATAAAAAAAAGTAATAATGTGAAGCAGAGTTCCAAAGTCCTCTTACAATCACATCACATCATGTGTAGTCGTCAATGTTAGAACAGTTATATTTCCAGAAAATAAGGGGAAATAACTCCATCAACTAGAAAATTATCAGAGCTCTGTTCACGACCATTTCACAAAATATTATACAGAAAACTAAAGATCGAGCAACACCCAACCCACTGAAATTGGTTGAAATCAGGTGCTTCGGATGGGTAGGCAATTCCTGCTCCACATGTGCCACCCGTCGTGTTACTCTTGCTACACACCTGGTGATTAGTCACGAATGACGACAGGACCGGATGATTGTGCTTACGACAAGCGTAAATTGTAACACTTGAGATTTACTAATGCAATAGACAAGCATATGAACAATCATAAAATTATAATTTTAATCACTGGTATTTGATACTGAAGTTCCTACCAAATAATGCAATATCAGGACAGACGTGAAGAGAAATAAAACAAAGAAACTACAAAACATGAACAACAATGAACCTCTCAATTATTTTTCAGTATTTTTTTTCTCTAAGCCGCTGAATTATGTGAACACAAACTTGGTTGAAATGCTATATTTACAATGCACAAGAAGCAATGAGAAATTCGGATAGCAATCCTCACTTGGTAGGAATATGGTAATTAACGCCACTTTCAGCAATATTTCAGTTTTATCGTGGCGGTCAAATGTTATTGAAACAAGCGTACCCGGAGAAAACCGCTGACATGCTGCAAGTCACTTACCAACCTCATCATAATGTTGCATCTAGTACATCTCCCCATGAGCGGGATTCCATCCCACAGCTTTAGTGGTAATAAGAAGTGATTGTATTGGTAGTTGTAAATATTACCATCATACGATCACGAACATGATGGACCCTTCTCGCTTAGAATAGGTAGACGATAGTGCGTGATGGTAATCGACCATTTTGATAACTAAAAATCTTCCGACCGAAAAAGATATAATCAAACCATCGAAAAAAAGTACTATGCATGTCTAATGTTTAATTAAATACTGTAAATAAATAAATCAATGTGATGATTTATTAAAGCGAAAAATGAAATTTGACTAAGATGGCATTATATAATCTTCCAATTTGTAAATACAGCGAGAATGAATTTTTCAAGAATAAAGGAATGTTAATAAGAAAATAATTTACACTTAATGGTAATGGGATATTTCATCTCCTAGTTATCAATTTATGTGAACAACGAAATAACGGTATCAATAAATGTTTTGAACTTCCCGATTTAATTCTGATTTGGTTGTTTTTATGGTGTTTAACGTCACTTTTAACAATATTTCAGGTATATCGTGGAGGTCAGTTTTATTGGTGGAGGAAAGCGGAGTACCCGGAGAAAACCACCGACCCATCACAAGTCATTAACGAACTTTATCACATAATGTGGTATCGAGTATACCTCGCCAGGAATGGGGTTCGAACTCACAAAGTCAGTGGTGATAGGCACTGCTTACACAGGTAAATCCAACTGCAATGTGATCACCACCACGAAATGATATGTTTTTATATCATTTTTGTACGAGTTATTTCATTTCAGGCCTAAAGGCTACATCTGGGTATCATTCTCCTGATGTCATTTAGTATATGCGATTTTATTTCACAGTCGCAGTGTTATAAACAAGAGTAATACACTATACCGAGGAAGTAATCTTATAATTATTAGGCTTTCTAGAAAGTTGTCATTCACAAGGAAAAGTTTATCCTGGTATCATTCCATTTTGTCTTATTTGAGTTCGTTTTGTGCCTTAATATGCTAAACATGGTCTACTTTGTGTAGTCATAAGGCTTACCTTATGATTTCTGCGTAGCAATGTTAATGTCTTTTTTGTGTTCTATCATTTTGAGTAAATACTTTTTTGATAGAGGGTGTTTTACCGCCTCGTTGTGTGAGGCCGCCGAGTACGGTAGATATTGTGCCTATCACCAATTAAGTTGTGAGTTCGAATCCAGCTCATGGCAACATTATTTGAAAAACTTTGTCAGTGACTTGCGACAGGTGGGTACTCCGGTTACCTCCACCAATGCAACTGCCCGCCACGATATGACTGAAATAGCATTGCAAGTGGTGTTAAATACTATAACCCTAACACTAAATCTCTCCCGTGGTGTGATGCCGTCGAGTACGGTAGATCGTGGGTTCGATTGTCTGTCTGATCAAAGGAAAAACAATACAATTGGTATTTGCTGCTTGTTCTTGAATTGAAATATGTAGCATTAAGGCGTAAGATCAAATAATTGGCTTTGGGTGTACGATAATATCTTTAGGTGGAGCGTCATGTCTTAGCAAAAGACTGCGTGTTGGTTTAGAACAAAACATATATCATCATCACACCTGCATATAGGTTATTCTTGCCATGATATAGCTGTGCATTTGTCACTTGGAAATAAAAACAAAAATTAAGTAACTACATTTTCTAATTTTTATAAAAGCGTTGTTTCCTGTTCTGTGTTTTGGTGATCATTGTTAGTTTGTTTTGTCTATTGTACTATATGTGTCATTATTCGATTTACACTTTCTCAATACCCCTTTTGGTATCTTCAAACTTTTTCCATGTGCTTATTTTTCAAGGGAGGGGTTTGGTTTTTTTTTCTTTGTAAAGTTATATCTCAGTTCAAAACAACACCTACCCTTTGTAATTGGATATATTTAATCAGCGGAAGTTTTAATCCCATCACTTTCACTACAGAAAATATGTTTTCGATGTCGTAAATGTTTCAGTGTATCATAGAACGAACTAATAATGTCTATTATATATTTATTGTATTTCGTCTTTGTACGAAACCAGCACGTATAACTGGGTGCGGTTATTGTGAAATATTGACACAATTTACAAACCTCGTCGTAGAAATAAACATGCCATTATATCTGTACTGTATATAGACCTCATTTCTGTTTCTCTAAATTTATATTGTATATTTACTGTGATATGTTATTATACTAAACCAGCACGATCTGGATGTGGCTAGAGTGAAATATTGACAAAATTTACAAACCGAGGTAGATCTGTCGTGGAAATGAATATAACATTATACATGTACTGTACATAGACCAGATTTCCGTTTTTCTTTATTGTTTATACCACGGTTTTACGAGTTAAACGGCTAAGCAATCGAATGCCGTGGTATAAATGATTTGTAGCATGAAGGCATGCAATATCACATCTAGCTCGTTGATTATTGCTAGGCTCTCTGAGAGTAATACAACTCAGATTTAATGTTTGCAATATCTCGTATCTGTGTTTATTATTATATATTCCTTAGCTGTTGCTTACATTCTGATATATACACTATATCAAGATCAAAGGCAAAGAATGCATTCATCTTACAACATTGTATATTGCTTATTTATAGTGATATGTATTTGTACTAAATAAGCGCGATTAAATGGGTGCGCCTATTCTGAAATATTGACAAAATTGACAAACGGTACTATACATAGACCTGACATTGCGTTTCTCTAATGACGTTAGCCGATTTAACATAACACCATTCCAACAGAAATAATTATCACACGTGGTAAACAACAATAATAACAACAGAAGGTGCGGTTAGGACAATTTAACACGTGCCCATAATGAACACGAACTGACGTCAAATTTCATTCATAAATTTATATAATAATAACACAGCAGTAGAGCTTATTTATTGTAATCGCGTTGATTTTCAATTTCGTACTGGAAAGTATAATTCTTTTTGTAATACAGATTGATTAAATGCCATATGTGTTAATAGAATACTTACTTTAACAGAATTACCATGTACATAACATAGACAAAAAACATGTGGTAAGAAAAAAGGCATAGACATTGAAAAAAAAATCTATCGTCAACGTTATATGAATAACGAAGAGGTTAGGGTGAAGGTGTTTAACGCCACTTTCAACAATATTGTCGTGGTGGTCATTTTCATTGGTGGAGGAAACCAGATTACCCGGAGAAAACCACCGACCTGTCGCAAGTCACTGACAAACTTATCACATAATGGTGTATCCAGTACACATCGCCTCAGTGTGATTCGAACTCACAACGTTGGAGGTAATAGGCACTGATTGCATAGGTGTTATAAATCCAACTATCATACGGCGACGACGGACCGTGAAAAACAAAAACAATACCACACAACTATAACAGTTCCAAATTTAGACGCAATATCGGTAGCCATAGCAACAATATACATGACCGTTCACTTTACTGACTTGGTACAGGCATTCTAATTTAAGGTCGTTGGGTCAAATTAGTTTAAGGGCCAAAGCAATATTATAGGTATGTATTCCTACTGTATTTGATCCAATGAGTGTGTGAATAAAGGTAATAACAAAATTACCGAACTCCGAACAATCTTACAAAGGGAAAGTCAAAACTCATAATTATATAAACAGACAAAATCAGTCAACAACCGGAAAACTGTGAAAACCGTAATGACCCTGACTTGGTACAGGCATTTCTAAAGAAATGGTGAGTGATTGTTGCTTAACACTAACTAAGCAATTGTACAGCTATATAATGGCGAGAACAAGTTTTCAATGAGATATGATGAGGTCAGCTTTGTACTTGACCAGCACACTTTTATTTTTTTATAGTAAAACAAGTCCGCAGATAGACATATCGCCCCAATCGGACACATTATCCTGATTACGAGCCAATCAGTGTTTGCTCTTTCTCCTAAATGCTGCATACTTAGCGGAAAATCAAGAAATACAGATTGTAGTCTTTGGTTTGACCTGATCAGAGCTCGAACACACGATCTACCACGTTCAATGCGAGCACGCTAAACATTACACCACCGATGTAACGAAACCAGTTCATTATTGTATTAATTCAATGTTGTTGGTATTTATTTTGTTTAATTTATGATTTCTGAAAATATGTTATTAATATATTTTCCCGGTGTCGTCAACTATTACAATGTATGATTAATACATATCACGATTTTTGAAAACAAATGCTTACAACAAATCGTGGGCCTTCGTTGTGATCATATGCAATCAGTGTGCATCACCACTAACGTTGCGTGTTCGAATCCCGCTCATGGCGAGGTGTACCCGGTACAACATTATGTGATAACGTTTGTCGATGATTTTCTCCGGGTACTCCGGTTTCCTCCACCAATAAAACTGACTACCACGATTTAACTGAAATATCGTTGAAAGGGACGTTCTAAATCCAAATACCATATACAAAATTATATATACAAGATTATGAAATAACAGGTGTAATACTGATCAAGACAAGACCAGATAAGTTTGAACAAATCTACGTGAATCTGTTATGAATTTCTGAACAAGAGTAATAATCTAGATTTACAAAGAAAAGCAACAAAAGAGTTTAAAAAAAATACTATAAACCTATTGACCTAATACAATATAAATAAATCGAAATCGTCAGTGTATTGAGCTTGATGTTCAGTCACATCCGGTAAATCTATTTACACGACGGGTGCCACTAGTGGAGCTAGAACTGCTTACCTATACGGAGCACCTGTGTTCACCCCCAGTTTTTAGTGGGGTTCGTGTTGCTCGATCTTTAGTTTTATGTGTATGTTTTGTAGATCGTTGTTTGTCCATTTGTACTTTTTCTTTTGACCATTGTATTTTCTGTTCTTCGATTTAAGGATTCTGATTATCTCTTTGATATCTTAAAATCCTTCGTGATATCCAGAGTCACGTGATATCCATAGTCACATCCGGGGAATCTATTATATTACACCTGAACACCTCAGCTTTGATGCTTCTGTAATGTCATAATCTTAGAATTACGGCTTCTGATAACATCTTGTGATATCTTCACACTTTTATACTGAACTATATAAAATATTGCATAATAAGGCGTTTCAGTAATTAATATTTTGTTTTTAAAGCTGATTTAAAGCCACTGCGATTGAGGGCTTCTCTCATGTTTATATTCAAGCTGTTTCAAAGTCTTATGCTAAAATCAAGGCACAAAATACCACTGTCAGAACAGTTGAAAAACCCAATTGGAAAATCGCACATTGGCAATCTGGATACCCCTAGCACACATATACATGACCACTCACTAATCGACGAAGAATATTAAATATGTCATCTAGAATTCATATGAGGAAGAGCACATTTCCTAGAATATCTAAGAATAGTTTGAAGATACCAAAGGGGTAATCAGATTCCGTATATGAAAGAAGAACAGACAACACAATGGCCAAAAGAAAAGGGATAAAAGGTCAAACAACGATCTACAAATCATACACATAGACATAAAACTTTAACATTAACAGTATTCCGCAAAAGATCAAATAAAGCAAAAGATCAAATAAATATGCGGGTACATAATCTTTTACAATTTTATAATCTTAAGATAATTTCTTTTCTGTTCCCTACTAAAAAATGATGTTTCCAACCTGTTTAATTATAAACAGATAATATAATATGCTTGTAAAAGAAGTTAATCCCGTATATTTACACCCAGCTTCTAGTTGTAGTTTTCAACTCTCGGGTTCGGCAATTAAACAATTATTATAACACTTCGCATGACTATTAGAAAGCAAAATATATTGTTTCAACAAATATTCTCCAAAGCTTAAATTTCAGTTTCCTCATAACTGCCATTTATGTTCAGGTTTTTTTAACAATATTGTCTGTCCTTCGATTTACAGCTTCTGATTAACCCTTTTGTATCTTCAAATATTCATTATGCGATGTTCACTTACAATCACTTACAATCTGAACTCCAAGTAACTCCAATGTTTTTATGAGAACAAACAAGGTCTATTCTAACATTTTCAAATTTTTTTTTATTTTTATTTTATTTTAATCTATATTTTCAAATATTAAAATGCAACCCAATAGGAATGTTTCTGATATTAAAGTACATTACACATGCTTTGCTAGGACGTAGCTTAACTAGACACTATCTTGACTAGTTCGAAATGATATTCATTTTGACTTATACTAAAGCAGCAATGGACAATTGAAGAAATTTCTATTTTTATTATCAGCAGCCATCTTGAATAGAGGGTGGGGCTGTCTGACACAATTTTGAAAGGGACCCATCCAGAGACCATCCCTGCCCAGTTTGGTTTAATTTGGTTCAGCGGTTTCAGAGGAGAAGATTTAAATGTCATCTTTTATCAAAATATGCCTAATTTGCATAATCGGTATATATCGGCTGAAAGAAAAATTTCACAGAAAAACCCAGAATATATGTTAAACTACTCCTTGCCATGTAGCTGCAGTTAAAATTTGAGCTCATTTTGACTTACACTAAAGCAGCAATGGACAATTAAAATGTCATCCCCCCTTTTTTCTATTTTTAGCTTGGCGGCCATCTTGGTTGGAAATCGGCATCACCGGACAACATTTTGGAAGGGGGCCATCCATGGACCATTCCACCAAAGTTTGGTTGCAATTGGCCCAGTGGTTTCTGAGGAGAAGATTAAAATGTGAAATGTTGACGGACGGACGACGGACGAAAAGTGATGACAATAACGGACATGGCCTAAAGGCCAGGTGAGCTAGTAGGGCGCATTACCGTCACGTATGGCCCATACAATTGTACATCGTGCGCCGGTAACCAGGATCTGCATACTTATTTTGTTTCGACTGGTTCTTAATTTTTGTTTCATCCTGAGAACGTAATCAGGCGAAAAAGTAAACCAGTTGTATAATCATCTGATACTCTCGGTGTTTTTCATTCTCGGGTCTCGATTATAACGAAAACTGTCGAACGACAACAAAATGCCTCCCAAAAAGACAAGATCTGAAAAAAATCAACCGAAAATATCAATTTTCACGACGTCAGAGAAGGAAAATCCTTGGTCAGAAGATGAAACGGACACAGGTACAACGACGGAGGTGAATGAGCCTATTGAAGTCGATGATGACGTATCACACGAAGCCAGCGAAAACAAGGAACAAGGAAAGTTTCCGCCCCGTTGGTCCAGTTTATACACGTGGTTAACATACAACAAAGATAAAAACAAAATGTACTGCAGTAAATTGCTTAAAATCGTTTTCGGGCCAGGGGGCCCCCATACCCCGGCCTAATGGCCTATTACTTTTAATGATGATGGGCCGAAGGCCCATCATCTTTAAAAGCTAGGGTGATCTCTGCAAAAAGCCCATCATCTTCAAAAGCTAGGGTGATCTCTGCAAAAGAAATAAATGACAACATATAGTATTTGTCGTGTCAACTTATTTGACAAAAATACCAGAGGCTCTCAAGAGCCTGTATCGTTCACCTGGTAATAAAAAAAAACCAATTGGTCCTATGTAAAAACTATGTCCTGCAGTGGTAGTCATCTTGGAATTACGATCAACATAAAAAACACAAAGTTTGTAAAGGACCTTCCAATGATTGATGCACAGTTTAGGTTCAATCAGTGCAATAGCTTCAGAGAAGAATATATTTCTGTATTTTCCCCATATGGTTCTGTGTTAATACTATGACCTGTGGTGGCAGCCATCTTGGATTTCCGATCGGCATAAAAAACAGAGGATCTTCCAATGATCATTCCTGGGCAGTTTGGTTTCAACTGTCCAAGTGGTTTCAGAGAAGAAGCATTTTGAAACATTTTTCCCATAGGGTCCAATGTAAAACTAAGTCCTGCCGTAGCCGCCATTTTGAATTTCATATCAGAACAAAAAACGTAAAGTTTGTAGAGGACCATCCAATGAACATTCATGTACAGTTTGGCTTTAATCATATTTGTAGTTTCTGAGAAGAAGGCATTTGAACATTTTCCCATAGGGTCCAATGTTAATCTGTGTACTGCGGTGGTGGCCATCTTGGATTTCCGATCAGCATAAAAAACAGCAACTTGGTAAAAGACATTCCAATGATCATTCATTTACAGTTTGGGTTCAGTCAGTTCATTAGTTTCAGAGAAGAAGATCTTTGAAATTTCAGCCAATCAGAGCATATTATTGGCCCTGGCAGCCATATTGAATATCCGACTGGAACGAAAAACATTAACTTTCCTGCTAAGTTTAGTTCCAATCGGCCAAGTGGTTTCGGAGAAGAAGCTTGAAATGTGAAAAGTTTACAGAGGACAGACGACGGACGCCAAGTGATGGCAATAGTTCACCTGGACCTTTGGTCCAGGTGAACTAAAAAGGATATAGAGTAGATGCACACACAAGACATAATTCTAATATTTCAAAAGGAACCTTCAAGAGAATATATGTACAAAGTTTATCTGTCACATTGAACAAAATCTGCATCACACTGGTAAAAAGGAATTAATGCCCAGTCCATGTGTAATGAATGGTTGTGTCCATATCTTCTATAGATACTCTTGATCTCTTCTCTGCTATACTTTCTGCAGTAGGTGGTGGGTGAATAGGAGCTATTGTAGTTGACAGTCGCCTTGGATCATCTCTCTCTAAAATAACTGTTCGATTCAATCCCACTGCATCTCCCAAGCGAGCTTCTATTATACCTCTCATTATGGATGGTACATGAGGGTAAGATTTTTCTGTTTTTACTTCATAGGCTGACCATCTAGCCCCTTTTTAACTGACTGTAATGTCTACGAGTCCTGAAATATAGATACTACATATTAAGTATGAAATTGAGACCTAATGCCCCTATTTTCTAATTTTTTTATCGAGATATTTGTAAATTTTGGTGTGCTGAAAAGGGGTGTAGTTGAGATGTAACAAAACATGCCTATCGCAACTCTGGATAAATGTTTCTTTTTATGTTTAGATCAGATGGTGTAAGTGTTTTTCACATACTTCTAGCTTATGGACCATAAAGAGCTCACTTGACAATGTGGGTGACACCATAAAGAGCCCACTTGACAATGTGGGTGTGAGACCATAAAGAGCCCACTTGACAATGTGGGTGAGACCATAAAGAGCTCACTTGACAATGTGGGTGAGACCACAAAGAGCCCACTTGACAATGTGGGTGTGAGACCATAAAGAGCCCACTTGACAATGTGGGTGTGAGACCATAAAGAGCCCACTTGACAATGTGGGTGTGAGACCATAAAGAGTCCACTTGACGATGTGGGTGTGAGACCATCAAGAGTTCACTTGACGATGTGGGTGTGAGACCATAAAGAGCCCACTAGACAATGTGGGTGTGAGACCATAAAGAGCCCACTTGACAATGTGGGTGTGAGACCATAAAGAGCCCACTTGACAATGTGGGTGTGAGACCATAAAGAGCTCACTTGACGATGTGGGTGTGAGACCATAAAGAGCCCACTTGACAATGTGGGTGTGAGACCATAAAGTGCCCACTTGACGAAGTGGGTGTGAGACCATAAAGAGCTCACTTGACGATGTGGGTGTGAGACCATAAAGAGCCCACTTGACAATGTGGGTGTGAGACCATAAAGAGCTCACTTGACGATGTGGGTGTGAGACCATAAAGAGCTCACTTGACGATGTGGGTGTGAGACCATAAAGAGCCCACTTGACAATGTGGGTGTGAGACCATAAAGAGCTCACTTGACAATGTGGGTGAGACCATAAAGAGCCCACTTGACAATGAGGGTGTGAGAACATAAAGAGCCTACTTGACAATGTGGGTGAGACCATAAAGAGCCCACTTGACAATGTGGGTGAGACCATAAAGAGCCCACTTGACAATGTGGGTGTGAGACCATAAAGAGCCCACTTGACAATGTGGGTGTGAGATCATAAAGAGTCCACTTGACAATGTGGGTGTGAGACCATAAAGAGCCCACTTGACAATGTGGGTGTGAGACCATAAAGAGTCCACTTGACAATGTGGGTATGAGACCATAAAGAGCCCACTTGATGATGTGGGTGTGAGACCATAAAGAGCCCACTTAACGATGTGGGTGTGAGACCATAAAGAGCCCACTTGACAATGTGGGTGTGAGACCATAAAGAACCCACTTGACAATGTGGGTGTGAGACCATAAAGAGCCCACTTGATGATGTGGGTGTGAGACCATAAAGAGCCCACTTGACGATGTGGGTGTGAGACCATAAAGAGCTCATTTGACGATGTGGGTGTGAGACCATAAAGAGCCCACTTGACGATGTGGGTGTGAGACCATAAAGAGCTCATTTGACGATGTGGGTGTGAGACCATAAAGAGCCCACTTGACGATGTGGGTGTGAGACCATAAAGAGCCCATTTGGCAATGTGGGTGTGAGACCATAAAGAGCCCATTTGACAATGTGGGTGTGAGACCATAAAGAGTCCACTTGACAATGTGGGTGTGAGACCATAAAGAGCCCACTTGACAATGTGGGTGTGAGACCATAAAGAGCCCACTTGACGATGTGGGTGTGAGACCATAAAGAGCTCACTTGACGATGTGGGTGTGAGACCATAAAGAACTCACTTGACGATGTGGGTGTGAGACCATAAAGAGTCCACTTGACAATGTGGGTGTGAGACCATAAAGAGCTCACTTGACAATGTGGATGTGAGCCCATAAAGAGCCCACTTGATGATGTGGGTGTGAGACCATAAAGAGCCCACTTGACAATGTGGGTGTGAGACCATAAAGAGTCCACTTGACAATGTGGGTGAGACCATAAAGAGCTCACTTGACGATGTGGGTGTGAGACCATAAAGAGCCCACTTGACAATGTGGGTGTGAGGCCATAAAGAGCCCACTTGATGATGTGGGTGTGAGACCATAAAGAGCTCACTTGACAATGTGGGTGTGAGACCATAAAGAACCGACTTGACGATGTGGGTGTGAGACCATAAAGAGCTCACTTGACGATGTGGGTGTGAGACCATAAAGAGTCCACTTGACAATGTGGGTGTGAGACCATAAAGAGCCCACTTGATGATGTGGGTGTGAGACCATAAAGAGCTCACTTGACAATGTGGGTGAGACCATAAAGAGCCCACTTGACGATGTGGGTGTGAGACCATCAAGAGTTCACTTGACGATGTGGGTGTGAGACCATCAAGAGCCCACTTGACAATGTGGGTGTGAGACCATAAAGAGCCCACTTGACAATGTGGGTGTGAGACCATAAAGAGCCCACTTGACAATGTGGGTGTGAGATCATAAAGAGCTCACTTGACAATGTGGATGTGAGACCATAAAGAGCTCACTTGACAATGTGGGTGTGAGACCATAAAGAGCCCACTTGATGATGTGGGTGTGAGACCATAAAGAATCCACTTGACAATGTGGGTGTGAGACCATAAAGAGCCCACTTGACAATGTGGGTGTGAGACCATAAAGAGCTCACTTGACGATGTGGGTGTGAGACCATAAAGAGCTCACTTGACGATGTGGGTGTGAGACCATAAAGAGCCCACTTGACAATGTGGGTGTGAGACCATAAAGAGCCCACTTGACAATGTGGGTGTGAGACCATAAAGAGCTCACTTGACAATGTGGGTGTGAGACCATAAAGAGCCCACTTGACAATGTGGGTGTGAGACCATAAAGAGCTCACTTGGCAATGTGGGTGTGAGACCATAAAGAGCTCACTTGACAATGTGGGTGTGAGACCATAAAGAGCTCACTTGACAATGTGGGTGTGAGACCATAAAGTGCCCACTTGACGAAGTGGGTGTGAGACCATAAAGAGCTCACTTGACAATGTGGGTGTGAGACCATAAAGTGCCCACTTGACGAAGTGGGTGTGAGACCATAAAGAGCTCACTTGACGATGTGGGTGTGAGACCATAAAGAGCCCACTTGACAATGGGGGTGTGAGACCATAAAGAGCTCACTTGACAATGTGGGTGTGAGACCATAAAGAGCTCACTTGACAATGTTGGTGTGAGACCATAAAGAACCCACTTGACGATGTGGGTGTGAGACCATAAAGAGCTCACTTGACAATGTGGGTGAGACCATAAAGAGCCCACTTGACAATGTGGGTGTGAGACCATAAAGAGCCTACTTGACAATGTGGGTGAGACCATAAAGAGCCCACTTGACAATGTGGGTGAGACCATAAAGAGCCCACTTGACAATGTGGGTGTGAGACCATAAAGAGCCCACTCGACAATGTGGGTGTGAGACCATAAAGAGCTCACTTGACAATGTGGGTGTGAGACCATAAAGAGCTCACTTGACGATGTGGGTGTGAGACCATAAAGAGCCCACTTGACAATGTGGGTGTGAGACCATAAAGAGCTCACTTGACAATGTGGGTGAGACCATAAAGAGCCCACTTGACAATGTGGGTGTGAGAACATAAAGAGCCTACTTGACAATGTGGGTGAGACCATAAAGAGCCCACTTGACAATGTGGGTGAGACCATAAAGAGCCCACTTGACAATGTGGGTGTGAGACCATAAAGAGCCCACTTGACAATGTGGGTGTGAGATCATAAAGAGTCCACTTGACAATGTGGGTGTGAGACCATAAAGAGCCCACTTGACAATGTGGGTGTGAGACCATAAAGAGTCCACTTGACAATGTGGGTATGAGACCATAAAGAGCCCACTTGATGATGTGGGTGTGAGACCATAAAGAGCCCACTTAACGATGTGGGTGTGAGACCATAAAGAGCCCACTTGACAATGTGGGTGAGACCATAAAGAACCCACTTGACAATGTGGGTGTGAGACCATAAAGAGCCCACTTGATGATGTGGGTGTGAGACCATAAAGAGCCCACTTGACGATGTGGGTGTGAGACCATAAAGAGCTCATTTGACGATGTGGGTGTGAGACCATAAAGAGCCCACTTGACAATGTGGGTGTGAGATCATAAAGAGTCCACTTGACAATGTGGGTGTGAGACCATAAAGAGCCCACTTGACAATGTGGGTGTGAGACCATAAAGAGTCCACTTGACAATGTGGGTATGAGACCATAAAGAGCCCACTTGATGATGTGGGTGTGAGACCATAAAGAGCCCACTTAACGATGTGGGTGTGAGACCATAAAGAGCCCACTTGACAATGTGGGTGTGAGACCATAAAGAACCCACTTGACAATGTGGGTGTGAGACCATAAAGAGCCCACTTGATGATGTGGGTGTGAGACCATAAAGAGCCCACTTGACGATGTGGGTGTGAGACCATAAAGAGCTCATTTGACGATGTGGGTGTGAGACCATAAAGAGCCCACTTGACGATGTGGGTGTGAGACCATAAAGAGCTCATTTGACGATGTGGGTGTGAGACCATAAAGAGCCCACTTGACGATGTGGGTGTGAGACCATAAAGAGCCCATTTGACAATGTGGGTGTGAGACCATAAAGAGCCCATTTGACAATGTGGGTGTGAGACCATAAAGAGTCCACTTGACAATGTGGGTGTGAGACCATAAAGAGCCCACTTGACAATGTGGGTGTGAGACCATAAAGAGCCCACTTGACGATGTGGGTGTGAGACCATAAAGAGCTCACTTGACAATGTGGGTGTGAGACCATAAAGAACTCACTTGACGATGTGGGTGTGAGACCATAAAGAGTCCACTTGACAATGTGGGTGTGAGACCATAAAGAGCTCACTTGACAATGTGGGTGTGAGACCATAAAGAGTCCACTTGACAATGTGGGTGTGAGACCATAAAGAGCTCACTTGACAATGTGGATGTGAGCCCATAAAGAGCCCACTTGATGATGTGGGTGTGAGACCATAAAGAGCCCACTTGACAATGTGGGTGTGAGACCATAAAGAGTCCACTTGACAATGTGGGTGAGACCATAAAGAGCTCACTTGACGATGTGGGTGTGAGACCATAAAGAGCCCACTTGACAATGTGGGTGTGAGGCCATAAAGAGCCCACTTGATGATGTGGGTGTGAGACCATAAAGAGCTCACTTGACAATGTGGGTGTGAGACCATAAAGAACCCACTTGACGATGTGGGTGTGAGACCATAAAGAGCTCACTTGACGATGTGGGTGTGAGACCATAAAGAGTCCACTTGACAATGTGGGTGTGAGACCATAAAGAGCCCACTTGATGATGTGGGTGTGAGACCATAAAGAGCTCACTTGACAATGTGGGTGTGAGACCATAAAGAGCCCACTTGACGATGTGGGTGTGAGACCATCAAGAGTTCACTTGACGATGTGGGTGTGAGACCATAAAGAGCCCACTAGACAATGTGGGTGTGAGACCATAAAGAGCCCACTTGACAATGTGGGTGTGAGACCATAAAGAGCCCACTTGACAATGTGGGTGTGAGACCATAAAGAGCTCACTTGACAATGTGGATGTGAGACCATAAAGAGCTCACTTGACAATGTGGGTGTGAGACCATAAAGAGCCCACTTGATGATGTGGGTGTGAGACCATAAAGAGTCCACTTGACAATGTGGGTGTGAGACCATAAAGAGCCCACTTGACAATGTGGGTGCGAGACCATAAAGAGCTCACTTGACGATGTGGGTGTGAGACCATAAAGAGCTCACTTGACGATGTGGGTGTGAGACCATAAAGAGCCCACTTGACAATGTGGGTGTGAGACCATAAAGAGCCCACTTGACAATGTGGGTGTGAGACCATAAAGAGCTCACTTGACAATGTGGGTGTGAGACCATAAAGAGCCCTCTTGACAATGTGGGTGTGAGACCATAAAGAGCTCACTTGACAATGTGGGTGTGAGACCATAAAGAGCTCACTTGACAATGTGGGTGTGAGACCATAAAGAGCTCACTTGACAATGTGGGTGTGAGACCATAAAGTGCCCACTTGACGAAGTGGGTGTGAGACCATAAAGAGCTCACTTGACGATGTGGGTGTGAGACCATAAAGTGCCCACTTGACGAAGTGGGTGTGAGACCATAAAGAGCTCACTTGACGATGTGGGTGTGAGACCATAAAGAGCCCACTTGACAATGTGGGTGTGAGACCATAAAGAGCTCACTTGACAATGTGGGTGTGAGACCATAAAGAGCTCACTTGGCAATGTGGGTGTGAGACCATAAAGAGCTCACTTGACAATGTGGGTGTGAGACCATAAAGAGCTCACTTGACAATGTGGGTGTGAGACCATAAAGTGCCCACTTGACGAAGTGGGTGTGAGACCATAAAGAGCTCACTTGACAATGTGGGTGTGAGACCATAAAGTGCCCACTTGACGAAGTGGGTGTGAGACCATAAAGAGCTCACTTGACGATGTGGGTGTGAGACCATAAAGAGCCCACTTGACAATGTGGGTGTGAGACCATAAAGAGCTCACTTGACAATGTGGGTGTGAGACCATAAAGAGCTCACTTGACAATGTTGGTGTGAGACCATAAAGAACCCACTTGACGATGTGGGTGTGAGACCATAAAGAGCTCACTTGACAATGTGGGTGAGACCATAAAGAGCCCACTTGACAATGTGGGTGTGAGACCATAAAGAGCCTACTTGACAATGTGGGTGAGACCATAAAGAGCCCACTTGACAATGTGGGTGAGACCATAAAGAGCCCACTTGACAATGTGGGTGTGAGACCATAAAGAGCCCACTTGACAATGTGGGTGTGAGACCATAAAGAGCTCACTTGACGATGTGGGTGTGAGACCATAAAGAGCTCACTTGACGATGTGGGTGTGAGACCATAAAGAGCCCACTTGACAATGTGGGTGTGAGACCATAACGAGCTCACTTGACAATGTGGGTGAGACCATAAAGAGCCCACTTGACTGTGGGTGTGAGAACATAAAGAGCCTACTTGACAATGTGGGTGAGACCATAAAGAGCCCACTTGACAATGTGTGTGAGACCATAAAGAGCCCACTTGACAATGTGGGTGTGAGACCATAAAGAGCCCACTTGACAATGTGGGTGTGAGATCATAAAGAGTCCACTTGACAATGTGGGTGTGAGACCATAAAGAGCCCACTTGACAATGTGGGTGTGAGACCATAAAGAGTCCACTTGACAATGTGGGTATGAGACCATAAAGAGCCCACTTGATGATGTGGGTGTGAGACCATAAAGAGCCCACTTAACGATGTGGGTGTGAGACCATAAAGAGCCCACTTGACAATGTGGGTGTGAGACCATAAAGAACCCACTTGACAATGTGGGTGTGAGACCATAAAGAACCCACTTGATGATGTGGGTGTGAGACCATAAAGAGCCCACTTGACGATGTGGGTGTGAGACCATAAAGAGCTCATTTGACGATGTGGGTGTGAGACCATAAAGAGCCCACTTGACGATGTGGGTGTGAGACCATAAAGAGCTCATTTGACGATGTGAGTGTGAGACCATAAAGAGCCCACTTGACGATGTGGGTGTGAGACCATAAAGAGCCCATTTGACAATGTGGGTGTGAGACCATAAAGAGCCCATTTGACAATGTGGGTGTGAGACCATAAAGAGTCCACTTGACAATGTGGGTGTGAGACCATAAAGAGCCCACTTGACAATGTGGGTGTGAGACCATAAAGAGCCCACTTGACGATGTGGGTGTGAGACCATAAAGAACTCACTTGACGATGTGGGTGTGAGACCATAAAGAGTCCACTTGACAATGTGGGTGTGAGACCATAAAGAGCTCACTTGACAATGTGGGTGTGAGACCATAAAGAGCTCACTTGACAATGTGGGTGTGAGACCATAAAGAGCTCACTTGACAATGTGGGTGTGAGGCCATAAAGAGCCCACTTGATGATGTGGGTGTGAGACCATAAAGAGCTCACTTGACAATGTGGGTGTGAGACCATAAAGAACTCACTTGACGATGTGGGTGTGAGACCATAAAGAACTCACTTGACAATGTGGGTGTGAGACCATAAAGAGCCCACTTGACAATGTGGGTGTGAGACCATAAAGAGCTCACTTGACAATGTGGATGTGAGCCCATAAAGAGCCCACTTGATGATGTGGGTGTGAGACCATAAAGAGCCCACTTGACAATGTGGGTGTGAGACCATAAAGAGTCCACTTGACAATGTGGGTGAGACCATAAAGAGCTCACTTGACGATGTGGGTGTGAGACCATAAAGAGCCCACTTGACAATGTGGGTGTGAGGCCATAAAGAGCCCACTTGATGATGTGGGTGTGAGACCATAAAGAGCTCACTTGACAATGTGGGTGTGAGACCATAAAGAACCCACTTGACGATGTGGGTGTGAGACCATAAAGAGCTCACTTGATGATGTGGGTGTGAGACCATAAAGAGTCCACTTGACAATGTGGGTGTGAGACCATAAAGATCCCACTTGATGATGTGGGTGTGAGACCATAAAGAGCTCACTTCACAATGTGGGCGTGATACCATAAAGAGCCCACTTGACGATGTGGGTGTGAGACCATCAAGAGTTCACTTGACGATGTGGGTGTGAGACCATAAAGAGCCCACTAGACAATGTGGGTGTGAGACCATAAAGAGCCCACTTGACAATGTGGGTGTGAGACCATAAAGAGCCCACTTGACAATGTGGGTGTGAGACCATAAAGAGCTCACTTGACAATGTGGATGTGAGACCATAAAGAGCTCACTTGACAATGTGGGTGTGAGACCATAAAGAGCCCACTTGATGATGTGGGTGTGAGACCATAAAGAGTCCACTTGACAATGTGGGTGTGAGACCATAAAGAGCCCACTTGACAATGTGGGTGTGAGACCATAAAGAGCTCACTTGACGATGTGGGTGTGAGACCATAAAGAGCTCACTTGACGATGTGGGTGTGAGACCATAAAGAGCCCACTTGACAATGTGGGTGTGAGACCATAAAGAGCCCACTTGACAATGTGGGTGTGAGACCATAAAGAGCTCACTTGACAATGTGGGTGTGAGACCATAAAGAGCCCTCTTGACAATGTGGGTGTGAGACCATAAAGAGCTCACTTGACAATGTGGGTGTGAGACCATAAAGAGCTCACTTGACAATGTGGGTGTGAGACCATAAAGAGCTCACTTGACAATGTGGGTGTGAGACCATAAAGTGCCCACTTGACGAAGTGGGTGCGAGACCATAAAGAGCTCACTTGACGATGTGGGTGTGAGACCATAAAGAGCCCACTTGACAATGTGGGTGTGAGACCATAAAGAGCTCACTTGACAATGTGGGTGTGAGACCATAAAGAGCTCACTTGACAATGTTGGTGTGAGACCATAAAGAACCCACTTGACGATGTGGGTGTGAGACCATAAAGAGCTCACTTGACAATGTGGGTGAGACCATAAAGATCCCACTTGACAATGTGGGTGTGAGACCATAAAGAGCCTACTTGACAGTGTGGGTGAGACCATAAAGAGCCCACTTGACAATGTGGGTGAGACCATAAAGAGCCCACTTGACAATGTGGGTGTGAGACCATAAAGAGCCCACTTGACAATGTGGGTGTGAGACCATAAAGAGCTCACTTGACGATGTGGGTGTGAGACCATAAAGAGCTCACTTGACGATGTGGGTGTGAGACCATAAAGAGCCCACTTGACAATGTGGGTGTGAGACCATAAAGAGCTCACTTGACAATGTGGGTGAGACCATAAAGAGCCCACTTGACAATGTGGGTGTGAGAACATAAAGAGCCTACTTGACAATGTGGGTGAGACCATAAAGAGCCCACTTGACAATGTGGGTGAGACCATAAAGAGCCCACTTGACAATGTGGGTGTGAGACCATAAAGAGCCCACTTGACAATGTGGGTGTGAGATCATAAAGAGTCCACTTGACAATGTGGTTGTGAGACCATAAAGAGCCCACTTGACAATGTGGGTGTGAGACCATAAAGAGTCCACTTGACAATGTGGGTATGAGACCATAAAGAGCCCACTTGATGATGTGGGTGTGAGACCATAAAGAGCCCACTTAACGATGTGGGTGTGAGACCATAAAGAGCCCACTTGACAATGTGGGTGTGAGACCATAAAGAACCCACTTGACAATGTGGGTGTGAGACCATAAAGAGCCCACTTGATGATGTGGGTGTGAGACCATAAAGAGCCCACTTGACGATGTGGGTGTGAGACCATAAAGAGCTCATTTGACGATGTGGGTGTGAGACCATAAAGAGCCCACTTGACGATGTGGGTGTGAGACCATAAAGAGCTCATTTGACGATGTGGGTGTGAGACCATAAAGAGCCCACTTGACGATGTGGGTGTGAGACCATAAAGAGCCCATTTGACAATGTGGGTGTGAGACCATAAAGAGCCCATTTGACAATGTGGGTGTGAGACCATAAAGAGTCCACTTGACAATGTGGGTGTGAGACCATAAAGAGCCCACTTGACAATATGGGTGTGAGACCATAAAGAGCTCACTTGACAATGTGGATGTGAGCCCATAAAGAGCCCACTTGATGATGTGGGTGTGAGACCATAAAGAGCCCACTTGACAATGTGGGTGTGAGACCATAAAGAATCCACTTGACAATGTGGGTGAGACCATAAAGAGCTCACTTGACGATGTGGGTGTGAGACCATAAAGAGCCCACTTGACAATGTGGGTGTGAGGCCATAAAGAGCCCACTTGATGATGTGGGTGTGAGACCATAAAGAGCTCACTTGACAATGTGGGTGTGAGACCATAAAGAACCCACTTGACGATGTGGGTGTGAGACCATAAAGAGCTCACTTGACGATGTGGGTGTGAGACCATAAAGAGTCCACTTGACAATGTGGGTGTGAGACCATAAAGAGCCCACTTGATGATGTGGGTGTGAGACCATAAAGAGCTCACTTGACAATGTGGGTGTGAGACCATAAAGAGCCCACTTGACGATGTGGGTGTGAGACCATAAAGAGCTCACTTGACGATGTGGGTGTGAGACCATAAAGAGTCCACTTGACGATGTGGGTGTGAGACCATAAAGAGCCCACTTGATGATGTGGGTGTGAGACCATAAAGAGCTCACTTGACAATGTGGGTGTGAGACCATAAAGAGCCCACTTGACGATGTGGGTGTGAGACCATAAAGAGCCCACCTTATGATGTGGGTGTGAGACCATAAAGAGCTCACTTGACAATGTGGGTGTGAGGCCATAAACAGCCCACTTGATGATGTGGGTGTGAGACCATAAAGAGCTGACTTGACAATGTGGGTGTGAGACCATAAAGAACCCACTTGACGATGTGGGTGTGAGACCATAAAGAGCTCACTTGACGATGTGGTGTGAGACCATAAAGAGTCCACTTGACAATGTGGGTGTGAGACCATAAAGAGCCCACTTGATGATGTGGGTGTGAGACCATAAAGAGCTCACTTGACAATGTGGGTGTGAGACCATAAAGAGCCCACTTGACAATGTGGGTGTGAGACCATAAAGAGCTCACTTGACAATGTGGGTGTGAGACCATAAAGAGCTCACTTGACAATGTTGGTGTGAGACCATAAAGAACCCACTTGACGATGTGGGTGTGAGACCATAAAGAGCTCACTTGACAATGTGGGTGAGACCATAAAGATCCCACTTGACAATGTGGGTGTGAGACCATAAAGAGCCTACTTGACAGTGTGGGTGAGACCATAAAGAGCCCACTTGACAATGTGGGTGAGACCATAAAGAGCCCACTTGACAATGTGGGTGTGAGACCATAAAGAGCCCACTTGACAATGTGGGTGTGAGACCATAAAGAGCTCACTTGACGATGTGGGTGTGAGACCATAAAGAGCTCACTTGACGATGTGGGTGTGAGACCATAAAGAGCCCACTTGACAATGTGGGTGTGAGACCATAAAGAGCTCACTTGACAATGTGGGTGAGACCATAAAGAGCCCACTTGACAATGTGGGTGTGAGAACATAAAGAGCCTACTTGACAATGTGGGTGAGACCATAAAGAGCCCACTTGACAATGTGGGTGAGACCATAAAGAGCCCACTTGACAATGTGGGTGTGAGACCATAAAGAGCCCACTTGACAATGTGGGTGTGAGATCATAAAGAGTCCACTTGACAATGTGGGTGTGAGACCATAAAGAGCCCACTTGACAATGTGGGTGTGAGACCATAAAGAGTCCACTTGACAATGTGGGTATGAGACCATAAAGAGCCCACTTGATGATGTGGGTGTGAGACCATAAAGAGCCCACTTAACGATGTGGGTGTGAGACCATAAAGAGCCCACTTGACAATGTGGGTGTGAGACCATAAAGAACCCACTTGACAATGTGGGTGTGAGACCATAAAGAGCCCACTTGATGATGTGGGTGTGAGACCATAAAGAGCCCACTTGACGATGTGGGTGTGAGACCATAAAGAGCTCATTTGACGATGTGGGTGTGAGACCATAAAGAGCCCACTTGACGATGTGGGTGTGAGACCATAAAGAGCTCATTTGACGATGTGGGTGTGAGACCATGAAGAGCCCACTTGACGATGGGGGTGTGAGACCATAAAGAGCCCATTTGACAATGTGGGTGTGAGACCATAAAGAGCCCATTTGACAATGTGGGTGTGAGACCATAAAGAGTCCACTTGACAATGTGGGTGTGAGACCATAAAGAGCCCACTTGACAATATGGGTGTGAGACCATAAAGAGCTCACTTGACAATGTGGATGTGAGCCCATAAAGAGCCCACTTGATGATGTGGGTGTGAGACCATAAAGAGCCCACTTGACAATGTGGGTGTGAGACCATAAAGAATCCACTTGACAATGTGGGTGAGACCATAAAGAGCTCACTTGACGATGTGGGTGTGAGACCATAAAGAGCCCACTTGACAATGTGGGTGTGAGGCCATAAAGAGCCCACTTGATGATGTGGGTGTGAGACCATAAAGAGCTCACTTGACAATGTGGGTGTGAGACCATAAAGAACCCACTTGACGATGTGGGTGTGAGACCATAAAGAGCTCACTTGACGATGTGGGTGTGAGACCATAAAGAGTCCACTTGACAATGTGGGTGTGAGACCATAAAGAGCCCACTTGATGATGTGGGTGTGAGACCATAAAGAGCTCACTTGACAATGTGGGTGTGAGACCATAAAGAGCCCACTTGACGATGTGGGTGTGAGACCATAAAGAGCTCACTTGACGATGTGGGTGTGAGACCATAAAGAGTCCACTTGACGATGTGGGTGTGAGACCATAAAGAGCCCACTTGATGATGTGGGTGTGAGACCATAAAGAGCTCACTTGACAATGTGGGTGTGAGACCATAAAGAGCCCACTTGACGATGTGGGTGTGAGACCATAAAGAGCCCACCTTATGATGTGGGTGTGAGACCATAAAGAGCTCACTTGACAATGTGGGTGTGAGGCCATAAACAGCCCACTTGATGATGTGGGTGTGAGACCATAAAGAGCTGACTTGACAATGTGGGTGTGAGACCATAAAGAACCCACTTGACGATGTGGGTGTGAGACCATAAAGAGCTCACTTGACGATGTGGTGTGAGACCATAAAGAGTCCACTTGACAATGTGGGTGTGAGACCATAAAGAGCCCACTTGATGATGTGGGTGTGAGACCATAAAGAGCTCACTTGACAATGTGGGTGTGAGACCATAAAGAGCCCACTTGACGATGTGGGTGTGAGACCATAAAGAGCTCACTTGACGATGTGGGTGTGAGACCATAAAGAGTCCACTTGACGATGTGGGTGTGAGACCATAAAGAGCCCACTTGATGATGTGGGTGTGAGACCATAAAGAGCTCACTTGACAATGTGGGTGTGAGACCATAAAGAGCCCACTTGACGATGTGGGTGTGAGACCATAAAGAGTCCACCTTATGATGTGGGTGTGAGACCATAAAGAGCTCACTTGACAATGTGGTTGAGGACATTGTTGGAGTGTACTCATTTTGAAGACTGTTTGGTGACATTTTTGTGTAGTTTGTTCCGGCCTTGTCAGTTTTGGTGTCGTCTCATTGACATTTACCATACACCTCCTTTTGTTCTATCTATGTAAAAGCAATCAATATCTATAGGCAGTTTACTTTCTACAAGAATATCTGTTACCATTATACTAAAGAAATTGACCTGATTGTTCCATCTTTGTTTGTCACGACTGCACGACCACAATGTGCATTATGGTCTAGGGCACTCAATTCATTCCTCGCCCGGTACGCTGAAGGCTTGTACAAATTCCCCTTTGAAGCATACTTGAGGATCAAATTTTGAAAGTTTCCCAACTCTGATGTACTTCTGAAATTAAACATTTACAAAATATTATTATATGATGCTTACCATATTTGCGGGGTCTTGTGAGATCTCAACCCCAGGTCTTGACATTAACGTTTATCCGATACCAGTGAAAACTGACGTCGGACAAGTAGATCTTGTATTATGGTTGTCCGACGGGACATCAAGTGAAAAAATCAGAGATTCCCAAACATGCCGGTACGATGGACAAATCTATTTCCACTGGTATAAAATACTGGGTTTGTTGTATAAAAGAGTCCCGTTTGATCTCCAATTTGTCCATAATTATTTTGATTAAAACTAAAGTGAAACGTCAGATCAAAACTCTATTATTTTATCATTTATCGTTCCTCCATGCTTTGATGAAGTTCAGGGACATTGACAAAATTAAAGTCGCAATCTCAGAAACGCTTTAATGAACGGAAATATAAATATTTGAAATATAAGAACAAGAATCACTCCGGAACGCACACGGAAATATTGAAACCTTTGAAATGGACAAATTTTACAAGCTTTTTCCTGATCTGATTGAAAAGATCCACTAAAATTTGTATTTCTTTGTGAATTTAAATAAAATACTTTGCTTTATTTATATCACAGGCACTTGTTTCTGATAAAAAAAAATATACCTAGATACTGGTATATATAGTATCTAGGTATATCTTTTTTTACCAAAAACAAAAATGTATATAACACAAATATGAGTTATTACAATTTGTGTGGTATTGGATCACAACACAGTAATAGGGGGGGGGGGGGGGGGGGGGGGGGGGGGGGGGGTACATATATAAATCACTGGTATGCAAGACTCCAATCAAGGTAGACAGAAATAAAAATGTGACATTGAATATGTGTCCTTAAGGTAGTCATGAATAAAAAAATCCAGAACAAATCAGTTCAGGCAGCTTTAACTATTTACTAAATTTGGGCAGGGTAACGTCAGAGGGGTCACGAATCAATGTTTCGATTAATCGAAATTGACTTCTCCCAGAAGTCTCCCCACTTCTCTCTGTTGTCTCCCACTTCTCCCTGTGAGCTTCTCCTTCTAATTTGAAAGTAGTGGGAGCCGTGGATAATTATTCTCTAGTTTTTGTAATTTTTATTAAATTTTTTGGACAACTAAAAGAATGAGTCGGACAAGTCCTTTTTTTAGTTAGTTGTCCGAAGGGACAAGTTGAAAAATATGTTAATGTAGAGGCCTGAACCCTCCCCTATACCTTCATCATACTCTAATGAAACAATGCCAAATGCAGAGCAATTCATGCTTACCCGTTCTGAGCACCAAACGATACAACTTGTTCTTGTGGGAGGTTACATGGCTCGTGCTTTAGTTTTGGTCGTGTTTGTTTATTTTCTTTCGATATTGTTACAAATGTACTAATTTCGCCATGTATTTTTCTGCTTATAGCTTATATTATTTGACATTTACCCATAGTGTTTTATCTAAAGAAAAATAGAATGGCGTGGCGCCATGTCCCTTTTGATAAAAAAAATGTGGCGCCATATATTACCGATGTGCCCTTTTTCATTTCTTCAAATGATCTGTAAGATCGCTTGGTCGAAGGGCGACAACTCTAGCGAACTATCAAATTCTGACGCCATTGTGAAAATAAAAAAATAAACAGCTGCGCCAAGATCGCAAGACTTTCTTTCCCATAACTCTTGAATGAAAAATCTAAATTTCACCAACAACTTTTGAGAAATCAGTAAAGACTATCAATTCCAATAACAGTACGAAGCTTGAAGCGAATTGGCGAAGGGGTTCTCAATTTACAGCGCGACATACGAAAAATCGCCTACAATTTGATGAATAAAGTCCCATAACTCTGGAATGAAAATTTGAAATTTCACCAAAAAGTATACAGACCACAAGACTATCAATTCCAATAACTATGCAAAGTTTGAAGTGAATTGGCCAAGGGGCAATTTACAGCGCGACATACGAAATATTGTCTACAATTTGATGAATAAAGTCCCATAACTCTGGAATGAAATCTCACCATAAAGTATGCAGACCGTAAGACCATCAATTCCAATAGAAAAATATACCATGCCCCTAGATAAAACACTAACCCAATATCTTTGTTTCGCAAAATCTGTACACGAATATTTATAATTGTGTGTCAAACTGTCAAGAATACTCACTCGAATTGATTAATAAAACTGCTGGATTTGTCAAATGCTTTTTTAGTGGAATATTTGCTGACAGCAAGATCTTCTATGCCCGACATTTCAACTTCTGTCCTAAAACAACAAAAAATATAATCGGACATGTGACGATGATGTGTAGCTGTTACAAAATAGCCCGCAAGTGATAAGGTTTACCAGTTGCTTGCCCATGGTCGGTGGTTCTCTCCGGCTTCCTCCACCACTAAAACTGGTCATCATGATATAGCTGAAATATTGTTGAAAGTGGTGTTAAAACACCAAAAATCAAAATCATGTTACACAATACTTGCATTTTACTTGAGTAAATCTTTATTTTATTCAATGTAATGAAATATTGTCAGATTTGTCAAAGCTAAAGTGCATATATGAAAATTAAAAGCATCATTCATGGTGTAAATATTGTTACGATTTAGGAGTTGGCGAAAACCTACTCTTAGGTATCAAAGCTTAGATGACAAAGATCAAGCTAATAATAGAACGTTCAAGAAAGAGTCCAGATCCTGTTTCTACTGTCAGAAAGTAGGGCACCTAGCTAAAGAATGCAACAAGAGAAAGCGGGACCTACAGAATACCATGGATCAAAGTCGAATGCGAAAAAATACTGACTTCAAACTCAGAGACGGTTACCCTTCTACTAATAATGGCCTCATGTCTGGTAATCGGAACTTGGGAAACTGCTAGAAGCTGATGGTGAGGGTCAACTGTCAGTTAATAATGAAAATGAAATGAGACCTATATTATTTCAAATGAAAAATTCCGATCATGATGGACTTTTTGTCACTGTTGATATTTGCCAGATACCATTATATTGCCTGTTAGATACCGGTTCAACCATGAGTGTTCTACACAGTAATATTTTTAAAAAGTTACCACAGAAAATGCAAACTAGGTTAAAAACCTCTAACCAAAAGCTGAGAATGGCAGATGGAAGTGCAGTCAGAATATTGGGGACCATAAATCTTCCATTGTTTATTGACAATCAGGTTATCCAACAATTAATGTTAGTAGCAGATATTGAGATATCTGTTGTGTTAGGTTTTGATTTTATGAACCAAAACAAGTGTGTCATAGATGTATCTAGTCGTACAATGCAATTGAACAATCAATGCATACCTTGTCAGCTTGAGAGTCAAGTACCTAGTTTATTCAGAATTACAGTAAGAGAAAATGTTACTATTCCATCACAAAGTGAAATGATTATACCTGCAAAATCAGTAGGGACCATACTGAGTGGGACCAATTTTGCAATTGATTCTACCACGGACACTAAAAAACAAAGGTATTTTAGTAGCCAAGTCCCTATGTTCACTGGCAAATGATGTTGTTCCATTAAGGCTTATTAATGTGTCAGACAAACCACAAACCATATACAAAAATACCTGTGCAGCTATGGGACAAACCGTCCTTAACCAGGATATCATACCTATTGGAAGCCTTCCAAGACTAGAAAGTGAGTGTGAAGAGGCAATACCAAACCAATTTCAAGTGATCTTAGATAGGTGCCAAGACCAATTGGCCAATGAAGAAATTAAAGGGTTTATTAGTTAGCAATCAGTCTGTATTTTCCATGTTTAAATTTGATTTAGGTCTGACCAATTTAGTTCAACATATAATAGATACCAAAGATGAAAAACCAGTGAAAATACCACCTAGGCGAGTACCTTTAGCTCAAAGGAAAGAGGTTGAAACTGAAATACAGAAAATGTTAGATAATGACATTATACAACCTAGTCATTCCCCATGGTCCGCAGCTATGGTTGTTGTGAAAAAGCCTACAGGCATAATAATTTGCCTCGACTATAGGAAATTAAATGAAGTCACAGTCAAAGACTCATACCCACTGCCCAGAATTGATGATTCACTTGATGCTTTAAGGGGAAATGTGTGGTTCAGTACTGTAGATTTGTCAAGTGGTTACTATCAGGTTGGCATGGACCCTAGTGATGCCTCTAAAACAGCATTCGCCACATCCAAAGGTTTATTTGAATTTAAACGTATGCCTATGGGATTGTCGAATGCTTGTGCTACTTTTGAAAGATTGATGGAGTATGTCTTGGCAGGTATGCAGTGGGAAATCTGCATTGTCTATTTAGATGATATCATTATTTTTTCTAGAACCTTCGAGGAGCATTTATCCAGACTGCAAACAGTTTTTTCTAGAATCAAAGAAGCTGGTCTTAAAATCTCTCCTCAAAAATGTTTTTTATTTCATAGAGAAGTAAAGTTTCTTGGACACATTGTTAATAGTTCTGGTATTTTGCCAGATCCTTCAAAGATTGAAGCTATAAGTACATGGCCAAGTCCAACTAGTTTGAAGGAATTGAGGAGTTTCTTGGGAACATGTTCCTATTATAGGAAGTTCATTCAGGATTTTTCTAAAATTGCGAGACCCCTCCACCATTTAACAGAGAAAAATACTTTGTATCGATGGACCTCTGACTGCCAAGAGGCATTTGACTGCTTAAAAAGGACTTTGACTAAGAGTCCCATTCTGGTATATCCTTCTCTGGAGAAAGAATTTTTATTGGATACAGATGCCAGTGGTTTTGGGTTAGGAGCTGTATTGTCCCAAATTGGTCCAGATAATAAGGAGCATGTAATTGCTTACTTTAGCAAAGCTCTCACAAAACCAGAACGCCAATACTGTGTGACCAGGCGTGAGCTTTTAGCTGTTTTAGCTGTAGTCAAACATTTTCATCATTACTTATATGGAGTACACTTTACCGTTAGAACTGACCATGGGGCACTTAGCTGGCTTACCAACTTAAAAAACCCAGAAGGACAGCTTGCCAGGTGGCTTGAAGTATTAGGTTGTTACAATTTTACAATTAAACATAGAGCGGGAATTCGACATGGTAATGTTGATGGGCTGTCAAGGCGACCATGTTCAGATTGTAAGCACTGTGACCAAGTGGAAGGAAAAGTCGATGTAAACACACCTAACAAATTTCAGTCCGTCAGAGCTCAGCGAGTGGCAACTCAACCTGAAACTGATGTAGAACAAAATGCTATCTCAACCAATTGGTTGGAAGGTACAACCAAGGAGGACCTTCTCCAAGCACAGCAAGGCTTATTGGGCACAATGGGACAGACTAACAATTGATAATGGTATTTTATATAGGAAATGGTTAGATACAACCACGAATGAAGTAACACTTCAGTATGTCCTCCCAGACAAATATAAAACCTCAGTCTTACAGTTACTTCATGATGATAAATTGGCAGGTCATCTTGGTATTAAATGGACTATTGCCAGAGTCAGACATCGTTTTTATTGGGTGGGCTATACTAAGTATATAGATAGATGGTGTAAATGCTGTAATGAATGTCAGCTGCGGAAGGGGCCATCTCATAATACCAGAGGTGCTATGAAAACTTATGTAGTTGGTGAAACTTTAGACAGAGTGGCTTTGGATCTTTTAGGGCCAGTACCTCAGACTTATAGTGGAAACAAATACCTGTTAGTGGTAACCGACTACTTCACCAAATATGCAGAGGCATATGCTATTCCTGACATAGAAGCAAAAACAGTAGCTGAAAAGCTGGTGACAGAATTTATCTGTCGGTATGGAGTTCCTGTACAAATCCATACAGACCAGGGGTCACAATTTACCTCAGCTTTATTTCAAGAAATGTGTAAAATATTACATATTGACAAAACAAGAAATAGTCCATTTCATCCTCAAAGCTCTGGCCTGGTTGAAAAATTAAATGGGACTATAGAAGACATGCTAAGCAAAGTTATCAGTAAGAACCAGAAGGACTGGGATACATTTTTACCCTTTATAATGTTAGCTTATAGGTCATCACTACATGATACCTTAGGTGAATCCCCTAATACCATGATGTTTGGTCGAGAAGTTTTGATGCCTGTGGATTTGTTATTTGGCAAGACCAGCCAATTAAAAGATGTGTCTATGCCAGAATATGTCCACAATCTAACCAACCGAATGGACAAAGCGCATGATATTGTTAGGGACCGGCTTCTTAAAGCTGCAGACCGTCAGAAGCGTCGTTATGATCTTACGTGTAACACACGAGAGTATAAAATTGGGGATGGGGTTTTATTACAAGATAATAGGAAGTATAAAGGTCGCAGCCCAAAACTTCAAAACAAATGGAAGGGTCCTTATACTATTACCAGTAAAATATCTGATCTTTTGTATAGAATACAAGAAGGACTACATACCAGATCTAAAGTTATACACATAAATAGATTAAAACCATTTGAAGGGTACTTTAAAAGATGGCTAAGACCAATGAAAGACCCTACCCCTTAATACCAAAGGGAAAGAAATTGTAGGTGACAGAGAGACCTGGACAGTTTATTTAGTTTTCTGTTTATTTTATTTATATTATTATATATGTGTATAGGTTATACATGTATTCATTATGTATCTAATATATGTTTATAAATGCGGAAATATTCAGAGACCATGAATATTTAAATATATATATATATATATCTGAGTTGAAATGTTTGTTATATAGTCATTAACAAGACATTATGTGAAAAGTATTAAAGTGCCCTATTGATCAGGAAATCTAGGACCTTTTAAATTTACTTTGCAAAGATATATTGTAAGTGATGTTGATGTAATTATTCAGAAACCATGAATATTTAAAAAGGAAAAGCAACAATATCTGAGTTGAAATGTCTGTTATAGTCATTAACAAGACATTATCTGAAAAGTATTAAAGTGCCCTATTGATCAGGAAATCTAGGACCTTTTGAATTTACTTTGCAAAGATGTATTGAGATGATTTAGAAGTAATGATAATTCATTATTTGAACCTAAGTGATGTTGATGTAATGATAATTTATTATCTGAACCTATGTGATGTTGATGTAATGATAATTCATTGCTTGAACCTAAGTGATGTTGATGTAATGACAATTCATTATTTGAACCTAAGTGATGTTGATGTAATGATAATTCATTGCTTGAACCTAAGTGATGTTGATGTAATGATAATTCATTATTTGAACCTAAGTGATGTTGATGTAATGATAATTTATTATCTGAACCTATGTGATGTTGATGTAATGATAATTCATTGCTTGAACCTAAGTGATGTTGATGTAATGACAATTCATTATTTGAACCTAAGTGATGTTGATGTAATGATAATTCATTGCTTGAACCTAAGTGATGTTGATGTAATGATAATTCATTATTTGAACCTAAGTGATGTTGATGTAATGATAATTTATAATCTGAACCTATGTGATGTTGATGTAATGATAATTCATTGCTTGAACCTAAGTGATGTTGATGTAATGACAATTCATTATTTGAACCTAAGTGATGTTGATGTAATGATAATTCATTATTTGAACCTAAGTGATGTTGATGTAATGATAATTCATTGCTTGAACCTAAGTGATGTTGATGTAATGATAATTCATTATTTGAACCTAAGTGATGTTGATGTAATGATAATTTATAATCTGAACCTATGTGATGTTGATGTAATGATAATTCATTGCTTGAACCTAAGTGATGTTGATGTAATGACAATTCATTATTTGAACCTAAGTGATGTTGATGTAATGATAATTCATTATTTGAACCTAAGTGATGTTGATGTAATGATAATTTATTATCTGAACCTAAGTGATGTTGATGTAATGATAATTTATTATCTGAACCTATGTGATGTTGATGTAATGATAAGTCATTGCTTGAACCTAAGTGATGTTGATGTAATGACAATTCATTGCTTGAACCTAAGTGATGCTGATGTAATGATAAGTCATTGCTTGAACTTAAGTGATGTTGATGTAATGATAATTCATTGCTTGAACCTAAGTGATGCTGATGTAATGATAAGTCATTGCTTGAACCTAAGTGATGTTGATGTAATGACAATTCATTGCTTGAACCCAAGTGATGTTAATTCATTACTTGGACCTGAGTTTTTTTTTTGTGTGACCAGCAACTTTTAATGTTGATTCTAGTTGACTGCTGACAATTTCAGAAATATTGAACTTGGTCCTTAAATTTTTTTTTTAAATTATTATATTAACAGACTATGGATAGACCTGTCTGGACAGACCAATGTGATGATTGTGGGAGGAGGTATCCATCGGCAGCAAAGCTGAGAAAACACGGTGAGCGGGTCCACTGCCAGTTTCAGGGATGTAACTGGAACTGTTCGTCCTAAGATGGGTACCGTCTGCGAAAGCATGAGCTGGACAGCCATAGCCACCGTAGATTCATACCCATGGCAACACCTAGAACACACCAGTCCATGCCTTCGGAAGTGAATATACCCAGCCTGCATTCCACTACCAGTACACCCCTAAAGACACCACCACCTACTCCCAACTGGAAGCTAAATGAGAGCACCAGGCATGCTCTGATGGAACTGGACCAGGAAATGCCAGACTTTGCTGATATGTTCAACTTCGGGGAGCCAGCCACACCATCCCCAATGAGACGGCTTAGAGATGAAGACTCTCCTGAAGTTGAACATCCAGTTCCATCAGATCTTGCAGGTATCCCCTCTGATCAGCTCTTCAGCAAGTATCTGACCTCAGAGTCGGATACTGCTGAAGGAGGGTATTCACCATCTGATCCGCCATTTATAGCAGGCAGAGAGGTTACCACCTCTGTTACAGAACTAGAGTCTCTTGCCACCAAAGAGACCCCGACAGTAGAACCAAACCCTATCACCCCAGTACCAGAAACTGAAACCCGATTGCCACCAACGGAAGAGGTCTATGACCTCTCTGTTCACAGTATTTCGGATGGAGTGATAACCAATGCTACCATGGGTATTGAACCCGAGTCTCTTGCCACCAAAGAGACCCCGACATTAGAACCAAACCCTATCACCCCAGTACCAGAAACTGAAGAGTTGTCTTCACCTCAGCAACAGGAGCCCCTGGACCTGAGGGTCATCCAGCATGAACAGCTACCAAGGACAAAGTGTATACCCACAGAGTGTCAGACTCCGGTTATAGACTGTACCACCCCTACTGGTGTATGGTATAAACCCATGAGTATTGACGTGGGAGATAAATGCATGGAGCACATGTGTTTGGACCCACGTCTATTCTTTGCTGGTGCCCCATCTCACTATTTGCAGCATCCACTCGCCAAATCATTGAATGAAAAGATTGCCATGTCTAGGCAGAGTACAAAATCTCGATACCAGAAAAACTAGTGCCGTTAGGAATCAGATCGATCATGAAGGAAGAACGTTGCTACCTTCCTGATGGTAGCATGATCGAGATGAGAGACACTTGGACGATGGACAACAAAGACGCGACCGAGGAATAAGGTTTAGGTAGGGTTTTTATTGTTAGGTAGGTTTTCTTATTTTTTAGTTCGAGGACGAACTCTTTTTCCCAGAGTGGGGGGTAGTGTTACGATTTAGGAGTTAGGGATACGATAATTGATTGTTTGTATGTATATTTATTATATTTTCTATGTGCTACTCATGATTTACTTTTCTTGTTCAGTTGTTATTCCATTCGTGATGCGTGTACAGCCGTCCGAGTAGCACAGCGCGTATGTGTGTATGAATGGCATACCTGTTAACCCTCCCCCTTTTCACCGGAGTCTCCTGCGTAAGAGCCTTATCTCCCGCATGGACTGGGTCTCATGCGCGGGAGATATTAATCTCCCGCACACACCTTTTCCTCCCGCACGATATCCCCCCAACAAAAAATCAAGTACAATAAAATATTGACCTACATTTTGCGATCAATATTTCTGGAAATTCCCCATTTGGAACTCCCGCGCTGATGAAAAACGCTGAGAGATACGAATGGTAAAGGTGTTTAAATGATATCCGGTTATTGATCTGTTTGACACCTTTACAGGTAAATTGGGTCATGGAGATTAATTAAGGTGTTGATGATTGACAGTTAATTGGGGATAAGGAAGTGGGTTTGTGGCACACGCTTAGATGATTAGAAGTGTGATAGCGGCAATTAAAAATAGTTATAAACCGTTGTGCACACAGGAGTCGGACAACCTTTGATGCTGAGGAAAACTTCTTATTTCGATCAAACGTGCAATGAATTCATCTCGGATTGAGTTGTTATGGCTTGTTTGGGACCAAAGCCGATCAAAGCCGATTTAAGGACTAAGATCCAGGATGGAATTGATAAACCACAAAAATGCCCAAACGTATGCTATCACCCAACGCACCAGCAGCAAAGTGACTTTTTAATTTGAGTGCTCTATGACTTTATTGTTCAGAGCATTCTGTCTTCATTGTTATTGCTTTATTATAACCTTATGATTATGAATAAATTATAAATACAGTTTTTATCCTTCATTCATCATATGAAACACTACTAATAAGACAGAAATGTAAACAATATATATTGAAATGGGATGCAGTTGGTTCAATATTAGATACAGTAGACGCAAGTAAATACCTAGGTGTCACCATCTCTAACAACCTCACCTGGGACAGGCACATAGACAATACAATTGGCAAAGGCAACAAAACATTGGGATTTATTCGACGCAACTTAAAAGACTGCACCAAACCAGTGAAATCAGCAGCATATACATCCATGGTGAGACCAACAATGGAGTATGCAAGCTCAGTATGGGACCCGACAAACCGGAAAAAGATTGGCAACCTTGAAAAAGTACAGAAAAGAGCAGCAAGATTCGTTTTCAATAATTACACAGACCGAACACCTGGCTGTGTTACTAAAATGGTAGAATCCTTGAAGTGGGAAAAATTAGAAGAAAGGAGAAAGTCTAATAGACTATGCATGCTGTATAAAATCAAAAATGGATTAATTGATATAGACAGCCACCAATATATCCAAGCCAATGACAGCAGGACTAGAGGCAAAGATCGCCTTTATCAAGAAAGAACGAGCAGTGAGGCCTTCGGAAATTCGTTCTTCCCCAAGACCATCAGGGACTGGAACCAACTGCCAGCTAATACAACTCCGGCCAACACAGTAGAGGGATTCAGGAGCGCCCTCAAGGCACATCCTGACAGCAACTAGACCAGCTCCCACCTGTATATAGTTTTACCTGTAAATAGTCGGTAGAAGGCTGCTGTGTTGCCCGACACTGCGCAAAGTTTTCGCGGAACCTTATACATTCACGTGTGAATCCGGTTCCTAAATTGGAAGAAGAAGAAGAAGAATACTGAAACAAACAAAAAGAAAACATCAATAAACAATAAAAACATGCATCAAATACGTCGATAAAAAATCTCCAGTTATGAGACCAAATCTCCTGCCAAAAATTTACAAATCTCCAGTTGTAGCATAGCAACTCTATCACATGTATGCAACTACAAGATACAATTTTGTGCGTTTAAATGCGACGCATAAAATCTCCCCCTTAGAAGAGTTGGTAGGGGGGGATCTCCCCCCTAGCAGTTCCCAGAGGTTAACAGGTATGGAATGGACTATTATTTATATTTCCGGCATCGTGATCGCGAATATTTATTGTATGTATATTGTTATTTTATATGGGAAAGTTTGCATGGTTAAGATAAAGTTCGTCCTCATTGTTTGACCAAGGGGGTGGGGGGCCTTCGACAGTCCCATCTTTATTTCTCCTTATAAACCTTGTCACATTTTCTTACCTATTTCATTCATTCACACTAGGTTTATATATTGTACTTGGGTTTGTTTTCCTTAAGGGTAAGCTTTATTAAGCCCGTTTTCCCTTTCCTCTTGACATGACAAACAACGTGTTTATACTTTCCGCCATGCATTCTGTGTGTAATTTATAGTGCGCATGTGTGTTACCTCACACTTATGTGGCCCTGTTTGCGGCCCCGTTAACGGTTATAATTACCGTGGGAACTTCCGGAGTAACCGACCAATCAGCGGCGTTTGACCCACATTCAGATGTGGGCCCTGTGTATATAAAGACCAAACGTCTGCTACTGAGAGACACACTTTTTTTACCCGCGACCAGGGCAATTAAACCACCTTGAAATTAATCTGAGCGCTACCAGCTAGTTATTTTTACAGTAATCTTTCTGTTACGTTTCCCTTAAGATAGAATATTCCGACCTGTGACCTATATATTTTTACTACGTTCGTACGACTTTACGCTAATATTGACATTTGTCCAAAAGGGGGGGTCCCGGTATTTTATAGCGCTCAGTTGGATTTTATTCTGTTTTTGTTAATTATCAATTGTTATCATAATAAATTTCATGAGAATCTATTCCATATTCTTGTTATTTGTTGTACAAGTATGAAACATTAAGTTTTACCAGTGCCTTGAGCTTGTGCAGATTACGCTACCAGTAATAGAATTAACCCACTACCAGGGTGATTATACTATCAGTTTTTATACCTGTATATCGTTACCACCCCAGTGGTGTAACAATATATAGATTACACAACAAGACCCTTTCGATTTATACCGTATTTTATTAATAAAATTATCTCCCACGAGCAAAGCTCTGTACTTAGGCTTAGCTAAATTTGGAATTACTGTACAGGCCCTTAATTGTTCTCTCGGAGTCTCAGTCTTTCAATTGCTTTTGTTTTTCAATTGTTTTGATTCTAGCTGTACGAAAGTGACATCAAATGTTTAAAATACCATAAACAGCAATAAAATGTACATGTACTTTCACTACTATGTTGTTTTATCAAACTTACATTCTACCAATCTCATATTCTGATGCTGAATTCTCAGAAACATCTGCAACAGTAATGTTGGACTTCTGATGGGCACGTTCTGGAGTGGATGTAAATGCAGCACATGCTGTATTATCAGACAATGGCACACTGTGGCAAACACACTATCATCTTGTAATCTAAGTTGTTTTGCTGTTTGTGTCTCCTGAGTTTTCTCATCATAGCTGAAATTGACAATAGGAATCTTGCAAAATGACAAAAATAATGAATATCTGTGATAGTGTGACTACTAGTACAGTTAGGGGCAGAAGGCCCCATTTCCGGGATGCCTTGATTGAGGAGAACATACTTTATTTTACACTAATTTGGGGTTTTTTAACAACAATACCCCCCTCCATGTTTCCTACAAAGGTTGTTAGAATATTATGCTTAATTAAAATACATAAGAATTAAAGCAAAATTCGAGATACAAATCACCAAAGAACATAGTTTACAATTTATGACGCCGTATTCGTATATTCGATAATTTATATTTAAAAAAATCCCTTTGACTGGCCTCAATTTTTCGTCTCGATTTTAACGTTGGTATTTGACAGGTTTTATCACCTATTTCGAAGTAAATAACATACATTTAAGATATTGGTGATACAAATAAATATATATTTCCTTCGATGTATTCAGCTACGGAATAAATTCATAACTTCTATCAGCCACAATGCACGATTTATTTTCATCGTTAAAATGTAAACATTGCACTTATCACTGTTACCAGTCCAAAAGAATTTTCGCCACTTCAGTGTTGGTTTTCACTCGTAGAACTGATCTGAACTCATTCCAACGATCACACTGGTCTCCCATCCATATCCTGCTCTTACCCAATTTAGCATTCGATTCTCTTTTCCGGTGTATCAGGCTGGATTGTCCGGCCGCCAGATGTTCCAGACGGCCAAAATTGCCTAGGCAATTTGTTCCGGTTCGGAACTTTGAGCCTAGGCTATTTGTTCCGATGCCAGGCAATATGGGCCGACCTGCTTTTACATTTATAAACCTATATATATTTTGTAATTTACAGCGTATTATCAATAACAATATTCATCTCGGCTATGTGTGTACGTGTGTATATATTTTTTTAATTCGTAATTTGTTTGTTTGTTTGTTGGCAAGCTCACTAAAATCAAAAATGTTGGTCAACGGTTTTATAAAATAGCCACGAGTGCCCCATGCGTAATACTATAATAATAATAAATAAATAAGCTTTATTTAGAGTCGGCATGGTTAAAACAACATACAACATAAGCTCTGTTGAGCTTTTAACCGACATACACAGACACAGAATAAATAACAAAAAACAAGCATGCAACATACAGCTGAAATACAAGACTAAGTAAGCACTACATGTAAAATAATAACAGTCACAAGATAAGCAAGAAAAAAAGCAGATTAAAAGCTGATGTTATAAGCTAAGCATACCAAGAGCTAATGTAGCAAACTATGAACAACTAAAAGCTGATATTATGAGCAGAGCATAACAATTTTATAAGCACAATAAATAAAAACTGGATATGACCTAGATGGTAGAAATTTAAACAAATTTAAAAGTCAGCACAAACTGAACATTTACATACATTTCCATTCCAAGATTTTAAAATATTCTTAAACTGATTAAAATTGGAAATTTTTCTAAAATCATCAGGTAGGTCATTCCATAAAACAGCTGCTGCATATTTAAAACTATTCTTACCGTAGGTAGATGTTCGCACCCTAGGTATATCTACAATATTGGAATATCTAAAATTATATTTACAATCTTTAAAAACAACTAAATCATGTAAACAAGATGGTGAAAGTTTGTTTAAAATCTTAAAACATTCAATAGCCATGGTACGCATTCTTCTAACTTTTAGAGAAGGAACTTTAGCTTTTTCTAATAACTCATCATATGTGCTCTCATAGTCCTCGTATATAAATCGTAAAGCCCTCGCCTGGATTTTTTCTAATTTAGAGGTATTACTTTTATTGCAAAAATGCCACGCCAAAGGACAAAAATTAAAATTAGACAAAATGAAAGTATGAAAAATTGTTAATTTATTTAATTTTGAAAGAAAACAACCAATGCGTTTTAAAACATTCAACTGTTGAGAAGCTTTACGACATATATTTTTAATATGATAATTGAAATTAAGTTGGTAATCAATATCTATTCCTAGTAATTTTACCACTTCATCACAAGTAATTTCAGCTGAATCTATTTTAAAAACTGGTGTCTTGGCATGTGTCTTATTGCCAACTGCAATGGCTTGAAACTTATCTGGATTAGCCTGCATACAATTGAATTTGAACCAGTCTATCAATACTGAGCTTTCTTTTTCAAGTATATCAATTAATTTCTCATAATTATCATTTACATAAGACAAGGTGTTATCATCAGCATAATTATACAATGTACCATATTCAATAAAATAAAAGATGTCGTTAATAAAAATTTTAAATAACAAGGGGCCAAGTATAGAGCCTTGAGGTACCCCTTTTTGTATATCAGCCCAACTGCTGAGATCTCCCTGAAGTTTGATTTGTTGTTTACGACCAGTTAAATAATTTCTAAGTAATTCCACAGATTTTGGAGATAGGCCGTATGCAGACAGCTTACAAAGGAGAATGTCATGTGGCAGACAGTCAAAAGCCTTCGAAAGATCCATAAGAATTGCTGCCACATATTGATTTTTATCTAGAGCTGTTTTCCAATCTTCAAGGAGTCTCAGCAAAGTTGTCTGACAACCATGACCCTTTCTAAAAGCGCATAAAAAAGTATGAAAAATATTTTCAAATAAATCAGTTAGTTGGTCAGATAAAACCATTTCATAAACTATAGAAATTGTGGGTAAGATGCTAACTGGTCGGTAGTTCTTTTTGTCTAAAGGGTCATTTTTTTTATGTAGTGGAACAACCTGAGCTTCTTTTAACCTGGTTGGAAAAACACTGGTCTTGATAGTGTTATTAACAAGTGTTGTTATATGCTTGTTAAGTACAGGTGCACCAGCACGTAAAAGTTTAGATGAGATCTGATCTACACCAGTAGCTTTCTTGATGTTTATTTTGCTAACCAGTTTGTTTATAGTGTCAACATCTGTAGGTTTAAAATCAAACAGTGTATTATGTTGTGTATTGTTCTTAATTTTCAATATACTAGGGTGACTATTTCCATCAAAAATAACATCTTTGCCAATGTCATTTGCAACATTTACAAAAAAGGTGTTAAAGGTATCACATATATCTTTAGTGTTGTTCACAATCTTATCATTTTCTACTAGTACAATTTTCTGTTGACTACCTGTAGATTTTTTTGATAGAAATGGTTTGACTGTGGTGTAAAAATGTTTAGATTTTTGTCCACCAGTACATCTTTCTTGAAAATATGTGTTAATAGATTTTCTTTTTATTTTGGTAACAAGATTTCTTTGTTTTCTGTATGCTTCCCAGGTTTTATTTGTTTTGTATTTCTCAAATTTCGATCGTAGCATTTGTTTTTTGTATATGGCTTTTCTCAGCTCTCTGTTCATATACGGTACTGAGTTTTTTCGAGGGTATCTATACTTTATGGGTGCATGATGATCAATGACCTGCGAGACTTTAGTTTCAAAATCATTATACATAGTGTTTATATCATCTACACACTCACTAGAATCATGTAAATAAACAGTATTATCTAGATCACTAATATATTTATTAACATCAAAATCTTTAAAACTTCTATATTGTATCTTGCTGTTTACACAATTTGGTGTATTACCTTTAATAAATGTCGATATCATATGATGACAATCACTGATTCCAGTATTAAAATTAAGTGTCTTAAAACAAAGATTGTTTTTATTAGTAAGTATAACATCTACTAATGATGGTTCGTATCCTTTCATAAAACATGTAGGATTTTTAACAATATTTGTTAAATCAAAAATATCACATAAATCATCAAGTACCTGCGATTTATCAGGAGTCAAAATATCATAGTTAAGATCACCAATAACCATGTAATTTTCTATAAATTTAGAACCTTTATCTAATAAAATGTTCATATGGTTAGTGAAAATATCATTAGCCATTGATGGAGGTCTATAAATAGCATATATTAACCATTTGGTTTTATCAAGAGTAACTTCATACACAATATTTTCAAGAGTCTTACATTCAATGTCAAAACGTCTCCGTGCTGGTATGTCGGCACGCATGAAAGTAGCTATGCCCCCTCCGTGGTCAGTACGGTCTCTCCGCTGAAGTTTGTAGCCATCAACTTCAAATATGGAATCTTTAAAAGATGAATCTAATTTAGTTTCTGATATTATGAGACAGTCAACAACTTTATCTAATAAAATATCTTTGATTTCATCATATTTGTATCTCAGACTGTTTATATTCAGGTGACAAATTAGAAAGTTTTTCGTATGTTTCTTTCTGGCATCTATTAGTTCGGTGAAAATGTTAAAATTTGAACCTTCTGAAGATAATGACAGAGAGATTATATCTGCATTTTGTAACGAATTGTCAAAAAATGAATCAGTGAATTTGAAGGAGTTGCATTCACCGCATAGCCATGGCTCATCAGAATTACTCAACGATATATACTCGGTTGGTGAAACCTTAGCACATTTGATGTGGCTCCAGTAGTTGCAGGCCTCGCACAATACAGCACAATACAGCACTATATATATGAACGTGAACACTTGTCATCTCAGTTCCACATTATTAAATTCATTTGTACAATATTTCACTGCACGTCAACATGGACGAGAGTGCGTACTCGACACTGTTGAAATACGTTGAAAATACAGAATATACTGAACAATTAACAGAAAGTGAAAAAAGGAAGTTAAGGAAGCAAGCAAAACATTATGTCTCAAAGGATAACCTTTTATACTACGTTAGTGCAAAGGGAGAAAGTGGTTAGAAAAACAGAAAAGCATAGGATCCTTCGTACTTCCCATTCCGATAGTACCGCTGGTAAATATATCTTCTATGCCCTACCTTGAGTCTGAGCAACAGGATGCAACCAGGAATGTAGCAGAATGTGATAGCGAAAAGGCTGCAGTAACAGACGCACAAGAAATCACAGCTAATGAACAGACTAAACCGAGGACAAAAAGGCTTCGCCTAAACAGTAAAATAACAGGTAAGAATATCAAACTGCTTAACAAATCACTAGTTTATAGATTATTATTCAGGCATAATTTCTCTGGATAATAATGAACATTATTAAACCAATGTTCTCTTATTTATCATTCTCAGTATACACTATAAACATTCATTGTTTATGAAGATAAAAAGTTGACTTTCAAATTCAGATTAAAAAAAACGAGAAGGTTTAAGTCCGAGGCGAGAAAAGACCGAAGCGTTAATAAAAATGGATAATCCAATAGACAGATGGCCCGAATGGGACAACATAGAAAGATGAAGACGCACAAAGGACAAAACGAACAATAAAAAAATCTTACAACGTTATCTACATCAATTAACAAATCAATATACATGTATGTTAGGTATCTTCCAGAGTTTTTGCTCATGATAGAAGAGAAAGACGTAGTTAACAAATTGGTAAAAACACGAAGACTCATTCAGGAACAAGACATTGAAACAATTCCCAGGGAAGTAATAAAATTAAAAATTGACGAGGTCAGGCCATATTTGGACGAAGACGTGCTTGCAGCCCTACAGGCAACTAGTAAGTATTTATCTGTGCGGAATATATAGCTGCGTATTTTATACATCATTTATATTAAATCAAGTTTATCTTATCATTAGCAAAAGTTCGGCAGCATGATAAGCAAACACACATACACACACTATCCACAAACAGGGTTGAAAACCTCAACATGAGACCACGAAGAACATCAATCATTACACACTGGTGCTATTGTTTATTGAAAGTTGTTCATTTTGTGGAATCACCTTTTTCTCAATGTAATCACATAATATTACTTTCTATTTAAAATAGATATATGAACACATTTCCACAAATATATATGGATATAAAAATGGCATAATTCCAACATATGTATTTTTCAGTTCAAATGACGTTGAAGGCGCATACCATTGTCCATTGTGCAACAAACCATCAGTTCAAGATGTCGTTGGATGTGATAATTGCATGGAGTGGTATCACCTTAAATGTCTGTGCCTAACCAAGGAACCAAAGTCAAAAACGTGGTTGTGTGGCTATTGTGACTCTTAAAACCATACAAGAATGTTGTAGAGTTTGTAATAAAAGTTATTTCTTCTTGTGCCTTAATTTACGTCAGTATGATACTTTTGTTGCATTAGCTATTGCATTCAACTTGGGTCGGAACAAATTGCCCAGACTCGGACCATTCAGCCTAGGCTATTCATTCTGACCGGCCCTTTTAGCCTAGTCTATGTATTCCGGCCGGCCCATCTGGCGGGTCGGAACAAATTGCCTGCTACACCGGTGTTTTCTTTCTGAATCTGTAAATCTTCTCTTTGGTCCCCGCTTCGACTATTCTTTCATTGACAACAATCTCAATACGCATGCGTAGCGTTCAAGTTCAACAGAGGTCGTATGAATACGGAAAATGTTTGTGGAATTCTGGTGGGAATTATTGCATGACAGGACATAATTTTCGCTACTTGTTTCCGGGGGCGGATCCAGGATTTCAAGTTAGGAGGGGCGCACTTAAATTTTTTTGGGGGGTATTTGGTGTGAAAAAATCACGATTTTACCACAGGCCACAGGCACCCTCCTGGATCCGCCCCTAGTTTCCCCCGTTATTATATAGTTATGCGAGCTGAAAGACCAATTTTATTGCGTTTTTTTTTAATGTTTTTAAAAAGTTTAAATGATTTTATCATTAAACGATGCTTTTTTTTTTTATTCTTAGTCAAACATATAGCCAGTGGGACTTTAACATTTAAAAAAAAAGAACATTAATTTTCAAATGATGCTCATTACTTTCGGTATACATCTTTTATGAAAAATGTACAAAAAATGTATTCCTTATTTGTCTGGTATATTTTCAAAACTGTGCAGCAATTCACTATGGTTTCAAAGCATACCCTTGTCCAAATATCCTTATACCCTTGGCTAAATGGACAATATAGTTTTGCTTCCACACTAAAGTAAAAAAGTTTTTTTTTTCTTAAATTTAATGACAAAAAGTGAGCAAAACTATTTTTAAAAGTAGGGAGGGCAATTAATTGCCCCCAGCTCTTTCGCCCATGAAGTGGTATTAGTGAAGTTCGAACTGCAGACTCATATGGAGCATCTGAGTTCATGTCAGTCCGGATTTTTAGTTGTTTGTGCGTCTCAGTCTTCAGTTTTCTGGGTATTCGTAATTTTTTGTCAGCCATTAAATATTTGTCTTTTTGTCATGTTATACCTGTATATTTATATCATATATTGTTATTAAGGGTACCTGTAAAGTGCGAAACGAAATAGAAACGAAACGAAACGAATCGAAACGAACCGAAACGAAACGAAATTATTTTTTTCCAAAACGAAATGTAACGAAAACAAAATGAAAAATTCAATATGGTATGAAGACTAAAAGGGTTTATAATATATTGATTATCCAAATTTAGAAGAGTTTAATAAAGAAACGCGTTTTGTGCGAAAAAAAAGAAGATATATCACTGGACTGAAAATCAAAACTTAAATCTGAACACTGAAAGGCACCGACAAACGAGCCTGTGAATAGGGTTTTTGATTATTAGATGATTTGGCAATTTAAAAGTGATAATTTTATTTACATGGGTAATTTTTCCTGATTATCTGATTCCCAAAGTCATTTCTGATTATTTGAGTATCGCGCTTAGGGAAAAATTAAAGATTACTGTGGCAAAACATGTGATTATATTAGTGATTATACGATCCCTGGCTACCCCTTACGCAGGGCCTCACAAACTGTTCAAAATGTTTTTGAAGTTACCCCGCTGTATCTTTACTGTCGCCGAGAGAAAACAATCAGGGGCGGTAATTTCCTTTGTAGAATGAAACTGAAAAAGTTGTTCAGCGGCTCTGCAATTTTGCACGCCCTTTGAACGATTTTTTAGCTTTTAAGTCACGTACATCTTTGGCCCTTCAGTTTTATTCTGAATCCCAAGGCAGGGAAGTGTTTACACACCTTTGAAATCCAAAACACAGCTAACGTTGTAGCCATGGACGAAACTGCAATTTACGATTACAGTTCGGTAAGAATATGTCTAAATGCAAATATACCTACTTTCCTCTTTATAAACAGATGGTGTAAAGCGAAGAAACCGTCTTTAATGAGGGGGAGGGGGATACCGATCCACAAGCACTCCACCACTGGATCCACCTTTTAACGGAAATTTTCCTAAAACAAGAAAAATCACATATTTTTTTACCTCTTTTCTGTTCGATAAAATAATGCTTATTTGATACAAAATACCACACTATCAATGTGGATTTTGTGCAGTGTATGAACAAATGATATTTCCTAGTATTCGGCGCAGTTTTCAGAGACTTCACAAAGTCGACCTTAGTGGTATTTCATATCATAGACATAATGTTATTGAACAAAAGAGAAAATATGTGATTTTTCTTGAAATAGGCGAACTTTTCGAAAAGGGGGTCCACGAGTCGAGTGTTTGTGATACGGGCCTTCCAGTTTAATTTTGTTCATTATGGATCACGTGACCATTTATTTACTACACAAATATTACCGTTTAGCGCGCATCTGCGATGCTCGCTATGAAATTAAACCCTCTAAGTCTTCATACTACATTTTTCTTTCTCTGGTCGAAATATATCGAAAATTTTACCCGATTTCGTTTCGTTTCGTTTCAATCGGTTTTGTTTCGTTTGATTTCGTTTCGCTTCGTTCGGTTTCGTTTCGTTTCGTTTCGTTGGTTCCACTTTTATTTCATTTCGCACTTTACAAGTACCCTATTTGGGTTTCTGTACATTAAAAAGGTAAAAATATAAAATGAAAACAATGTTGCAGATAGAAATGTATTATGTAAGAGAATACACTCCAACTTGTAGATTCTTAAAAATAATCAACAATTATTTTTAAGAATCTACAGTTCGAGTATATTCTCCACTACAGAAATTATAGAACAGTCAGCATTCTGCAGATAATATCAAACCAATTTTAAAGAGACATTTATAACCAACTTGTAGAATTTTTCAATAAACATTTTCATCCATATTTATTTGCTTTCAGATCAGGATATGGATGTCAAACAACACTTCTTAAAATAATTGAAGAATGGAAGCTATCTTTAGATCAAAATAAATATATCGCAGCGATAATAATGGACCTTTCAAATGCATTTGATTGCCTGCCACACGACCTTCTAATACTAAAATTAAAAACATATGTTGTCTAAGAATCTCCAATAGAAAACAGTGTGTGAAAGTTGGCACAGCCTTAAGTAACTGGGAGACTCTTAGACATATCAGAATCGAAATAATTAATGGAAGCCAGAATGTTTGTTGAGTTTTGACATGGGTGCCTCTGGCTCGGGATAAAACACTAATATTCTCCAACCCATGTTAAAACTCAAAACACATTCTGGCTTCCATGATTTATTTCTTAAATAACCAGGTGTGTGATTCTGACTCAGGTGAAACTGAAATTTTCGCTTAACTGCATAGGTGACCTTATCAGATTTGTTACCAAACACTTAATGTTTATCGTAACTGGTGATGGCTATTACAGAAACGCGCCGTATGCACTAAATTTGATATCTACGTTTTTATTGCACCAGTTGTCATTTCAATTAAGCTACTGCAAAAATGTGCCCGATTTTTCTCCAACGGAAGGGGTGTATGTGGGGGTGGAAAGGTGGGTGGGGGGTACTTACGGCAAAATTGAGTACAATGGCGCAATTGATCTTTGAAAAACAACCCGCATTCATATATTCCCTCAGCAAATTATATAAATCCATATACATTTTTTGTATTTGAAATATGAAAACTATACTCTTTCATATATTATTCAGTTGAGGTGTATTCGATACAGCATTATGTGATAAAGTTTGTCAGTGACACGGTGGTTTTCTCCTGCTTCGACCACCATAAAAACTGACCGACAGGATATACAATGTAGCTGAAATATTGTTGAAGGTGGCGTTAAACACCATAACCCTACACTCCCCCCATTAAACACCATAACCCTACACTCCCCCCATTAAACACCATAACCCTACACTCCCCCCATTAAACACCATAACCCTACACTCCCCCCCCATTAAACACCATAACCCTACACTCCCCCCCCCATTAAACACCATAACCCTACACTCCCCCCATTAAACACCATAACCCTACACTCCCCCCATTAAACACCATAACCCTACACTCCCCCCATTAAACACCATAACCCTACACTCCCCCCCCATTAAACACCATAACCCTACACTCCCCCCCCCATTAAACACCATAACCCTACACTCCCCCCATTAAACACCATAACCCTACACTCCCCCCATTAAACACCATAACCCTACACTCCCCCCATTAAACACCATAACCCTACACTCCCCCCCCCCATTAAACACCATAACCCTACACTCCCCCCCCCCCATTAAACACCATAACCCTACACTCCCCCCATTAAACACCATAACCCTACACTCCCCCCATTAAACACCATAACCCTACACTCCCCCCCATTAAACACCATAACCCTACACTCCCCCCATTAAACACCATAACCCTACACTCCCCCCATTAAACACCATAACCCTACACTCCCCCCCCATTAAACACCATAACCCTACACTCCCCCCATTAAACACCATAACCCTACACTCCCCCCATTAAACACCATAACCCTACACTCTCTCCATTAAACACCATAACCCTACACTCCCCCCATTAAACACCATAACCCTACACTCCCCCCATTAAACACCATAACCCTACACTCCCCCCCATTAAACACCATAACCCTACACTCCCCCCATTAAACACCATAACCCTACACTCCCCCCATTAAACACCATAACCCTACACACCCCCCATTAAACACCATAACCCTACACTCCCCCCATTAAACACCATAACCCTACACTCCCCCCCCCCCCATTAAACACCATAACCCTACACTCCCCCCCATTAAACACCATAACCCTACACTCCCCCCATTAAACACCATAACCCTACACTCCCCCCATTAAACACCATAACCCTACACTCTCTCCATTAAACACCATAACCCTACACTCCCCCCATTAAACACCATAACCCTACACTCTCTCCATTAAACACCATAACCCTACACTCCCCCCCCCCATTAAACACCATAACCCTACCCTCCCCCCATTAAACACCATAACCCTACACTCTCTCCATTAGACACCATAACCCTACACTCCCCCCATTAAACACCATAACCCTACACTCCCCCCATTAAACACCATAACCCTACACTCCCCCCATTAAACACCATAACCCTACACTCCCCCATTAAACACCATAACCCTACACTCCCCCCATTAAACACCATAACCCTACACTCTCCTCCATTAAACACCATAACCCTACACTCCCCCCATTAAACACCATAACCCTACACTCCCCCCATTAAACACCATAACCCTACACTCCCCCCATTAAACACCATAACCCTACACTCCCCCCCCATTAAACACCATAACCCTACACTCCCCCCCATTAAACAACATAACCCTACACTCCCCCCATTAAACACCATAACCCTACACTCCCCCCCATTAAACACCATAACCCTACACCCCCCCCCATTAAACACCATAACCCTACACTCCCCCCATTAAACACCATAACCCTACACTCCCCCCCCATTAAACACCATAACCCTACACTCCCGCCATTAAACACCATAACCCTACACTCCCCCCATTAAACACCATAACCCTACACTCCCCCCATTAAACACCAAAACCCTACACTCCCCCCATTAAACACCATAACCCTACACACCCCCATTAAACACCATAACCCTACCCTCCCCCCATTAAACACCATAACCCTACCCTCCCCCCATTAAACACCATAACCCTACACTCCCCCCATTAAACACCATAACCCTACACTCTCCCCATTAAACACCATAACCCTACACTCCCCTCATTAAACACCATAACCCTACACTCCCCCCATTAAACACCATAACCCTACACTCCCCCCATTAAACACCATAACCCTACACTCCCCCCATTAAACACCATAACCCTACACTCCCCCCATTAAACACCATAACCCTACACTCCCCCCCCCCCATTAAACACCATAACCCTACACTCCCCCCCCATTAAACACCATAACCCTACACTCCCCCCATTAAACACCATAACCCTACACTCCCCCCATTAAACACCATAACCCTACACTCCCCCCATTAAACACCATAACCCTACACTCCCCCCCCATTAAACACCATAACCCTACACTCCCCCCCCATTAAACACCATAACCCTACACTCCCCCCATTAAACACCATAACCCTACACTCCCCCCATTAAACACCATAACCCTACACTCCCCCCATTAAACACCATAACCCTACACTCTCCCCATTAAACACCATAACCCTACACTCCCCCCATTAAACACCATAACCCTACACTCCCCCATTAAACACCATAACCCTACACTCCCCCCCCATTAAACACCATAACCCTACACTCCCCCCCATTAAACAACATAACCCTACACTCCCCCCATTAAACACCATAACCCTACACTCCCCCCATTAAACACCATAACCCTACACTCCCCCCCCCCCCATTAAACACCATAACCCTACACTCCCCCCATTAAACAACATAACCCTACACTCCCCCCATTAAACACCATAACCCTACACTCCCCCCCCCCATTAAACACCATAACCCTACACTCCCCCCCATTAAACACCATAACCCTACACTCCCCCCATTAAACACCATAACCCTACACTCCCCCCATTAAACACCATAACCCTACACTCCCCCCCATTAAACACAATAACCCTACACTCCCCCCCATTAAACACCATAACCCTACACTCCCCCCATTAAACACCATAACCCTACACTCCCCCCATTAAACACCATAACCCTACACTCCCCCCCCCCCCCCATTAAACACCATAACCCTACACTCCCCCCATTAAACACCATAACCCTACACTCCCCCATTAAACACCATAACCCTACACTCCCCCCATTAAACACCATAACCCTACACTCCCCCATTAAACACCATAACCCTACACTCCCCTCATTAAACACCATAACCCTACACTCACCCCATTAAACACCATAACCCTACACTCCCCCCATTAAACACCATAACCCTAGACTCCCCCCATTAAACACCATAACCCTACACCCCCCCATTAAACACCATAACCCTACACTCCCCCCATTAAACACCATAACCCTACACACACCCCATTAAACACCATAACCCTACACTCCCCCCATTAAACACCATAACCCTACACTCCCCCCATTAAACACCATAACCCTACCCTCCCCCCATTAAACACCATAACCCTACACTCTCCCCCATTAAACACCATAACCCTACACTCCCCCCATTAAACACCATAACCCTACACTCCCCCCATTAAACACCATAACCCTACACCCCCCCCCCCCCCATTAAACACCATAACCCTACACTCCCCCCATTAAACACCATAACCCTACACTCCCCCCATTAAACACCATAACCCTACACTCCCCCCATTAAACACCATAACCCTACACTCCCCTCATTATATTAGACTAAAATCCAAAAGACACAGGCGAATTGTACACATTCACATAATAAATAATCATATGATTATAGATGATTGTGTCACAACAGTCAAACCAGTGGTAAAGTGATAGGTATACATTTCAACTCTAAGACCCCTCAGAGTTTTTACGTTAACATTATTGAAAATGTATGGATACTATATTGAAGTTCATGTTCAAAGAAGAATAAATAACATTCAAAATACAGCGTCAGAATGTTTCCCGGTTACTTGGTCCAGCTCTCTACGAGGTGTGTTGACTTGTACCTTACGTTAGGATGTTTCACGGGTACTTGGTCCAGCTCTCTACGAGGTGTGTTTGACTTGCACTTGACGATAGGGTGTTTCACGGGTCCTTGGTCCAGCTCTCTACGAGGTGTGTTTGACTTGTACCTGACGATAGGGTGTTTCACGGGTACTTGATCCAGCTTTCTACGAGGTGTGTTTGACTTGTACCAGACGATAGGGTATTTCACGGATCCTTGGTCCATCTTTCTACGAGGTGTGTTTGACTTGTACCAGACGATAGGGTATTTCACGGATCCTTGGTCCATCTTTCTACGAGGTGTGTTTGACTTGTACCTGACGATAGGGTGTTTCACGGGTACTTGATCCAGCTCTCTACGAGGTGTGTTTGACTTGTACCTGACGATAGGGTGTTTCACGGGTCATTGGTCCAGCTTTCTACGAGGTGTGTTTGACTTGTACCTGACGATAGGGTGTTTCACGGGTACTTGATCCAGCTCTCTACGAAGTGTGTTTGACTTGTACCTGACGATAGGGTGTTTCACGGGTCCTTGGTCCAGCTCTCTACGAGGTGTGTTTGACTTGTACCTGGCGATAGGGTGTTTCACGGGTATTTGATTCAGCTCTCTACGAGGTGTGTTTGACTTGTACCTGACGTTAGGATGTTTCATGGGTCCTTGGTCCAGCTCTCTACGAGGTGTGTTTGACTTGTAACTTACGTTAGGATGCTTCCCGGGTACGTGACCAAGCTTTCTACGAGGTGAGTGACTTGTATTTGACGTTAGGATGTTGTCCGGGTCCTTCGTCCAGCTCTCTGCGAGATGTGTTTGACCTGTACCTTATGCTAGGATGCTTCACGGGTCCTTGGTCCAGCTCTCTACGTCTAAGAGGTGTGTATGAGTTGTACCTTATGTTAGGATGCTTCTCATGTACTTGGTCCAGTTCACTACGACGTGTGTTTCACTTGTGAATAATGTTAGGAAGTTTACTAGGTATTTGTTTAGTCCACTACTCGGTGTGGTTGACTTGTACCTTATGTTAGGAAGTTTACTAGGTATTTGTTTAGTCCACTACTCGGTGTGGTTGACTTGTACCTTATGTTAGGAAGTTTACTAGGTATTTGTTTTAGTCCACTACTCGGTGTGGTTGACTTGTACCTTATGTTAGGAAGTTTACTAGGTATTTGTTTAGTCCACTACTCGGTTTGGTTGACTTGTACCTTATGTTAGGAAGTTTACTAGGTATTTGTTTAGTCCACTACTCGGTGTGGTTGACTTGTACCTTATGTTAGGAAGTTTACTAAGTATTTGTTTAGTCCACTACTCGGTGTGGTTGACTTGTACCTTATGTTAGGAAGTTTACTAGGTATTTGTTTTAGTCCACTACTCGGTGTGGTTGACTTGTACCTTATGTTAGGAAGTTTACTAGGTATTTGTTTAGTCCACTACTCGGTTTGGTTGACTTGTACCTTATGTTAGGAAGTTTACTAGGTATTTGTTTAGTCCACTACTCGGTGTGGTTGACTTGTACCTTATGTTAGGAAGTTTAC